>NW_019168270.1:20047664-20533990 GCF_002303985.1 Durio zibethinus
ATGGTCTTTCACCTCATCTAGAAAGTTCACTAAATGCTGTCCATATTTTCCTATGGGATTGACTTCTTTTCTTAATGCTTCTACCTTTTCAACCATCTCCCATGCTTTCCTCACTACCTTGCAAACTTGATTAGTCAAGTGCTCTATGTATTGTTGCCTCCCTAAGCTTTCTGCCTTCCATCTCATATGAGTATCCTTTTTTGAACCACATGTGAAGATCCAATCTTTTTCCCTTCTATGCCACTCATCTATAATTGCTGAAATATGGCTTTTGTGGTCTTGTAGTTGTATCTCTAACCCTTGGATCACTTGGTGAAGTGATTCTTTTTCGTTCAGTACTTCGAAGTGCTTTCTTCTCTTTTTTACGAGCATGACTTTCAATCTTTCCTTTTCGTTTTGGCATTCCACCAATCTTGCTGAGGTTGTAGAGTATAATCCCTTCCAATTTTGATATTCTTGAGAAATTCTGGTGGTCTCTTCTTGCTTTTCTTGAGCTTTGCCTTTCCATTGGTTTATTCCCTTTCGGAGCTCATCCATTTCACGTTGTCGACCATGGTAAGACTTGGTAACTTTTTCAGTTTTGAATTGAACTCGTAACCTCTTATTTTCTTGGTGTAGATCTTTCAAGTCACTATTAGCCAAATCTCGCTCTTTTATGACTTTTTTTAATCTGCTCCTTTGTATCTCCGTTTCATATTTTAATTGCCCTACTTTTTCGTGAAGTCTCAAATTTTCTCTTCTTATTTCTTATTTTTCAGCTTCTAATTCTTTCTTGACGAGCTCAACATCTGATAATTGCACCTCTTTTGAAAAATTAACCAATTGATATGAGCTATCATCATGAGGGAATACTATGTCTCTAGGGCGCATTATTTTCCAAATCTGGTAATCAGAAGTGACTTTGTTGATGAGAGGCCCTAACCTCATTCTTTGTGTTCTCTTCTATGTTTGGATCAACTGCTCTGAGGTTTTTGATGGATTCGATTCTCCATAAATGAATTCTACTTGGACCAGGCCATGAGTAGCAGGAACAAACTGTTTTGTACCAAATTGCCTAAGTACCATCAATGGAGCGTAACTTACAATGCCCCATAGCCCTAATAATAGAATCCATGGCTCATTTCCTCCACGATACAACAAGGGCACACAAGGCATCCAAGGCGTCATCCATTCGATTTCATCCCCAGTAAGTCTTCGCAAGAAAAGGACCTATTCTTTCTTAGTCTTTAATGTCGACCATTGGCTTTTACAAAACTCTTCGAGTGGTGCTTATTTCGAAGATATGGTTTCAAAAATGCACTCTTCTCACATTTGAAATGACTCCTGACCCATACGTATAATAGAGATGCACATCCTATGAATCGTCTTTTCCCATTTCATCGACAGAAATTCAATGACCTGATGGTTTCGACTAGGACTGCTGGAGCATGATTAATTGCTTGGGTTTTAATTTGCTCAAAAAAATCTACCACAGTTATCTCAATGTAACCCAAAGTCTTCGAAAAGATTACCATGCTATACAATGCTAGAGCAAACACATCCATACCTTGATCATTATCCAAATGCTCCTGAATGAAGTTTTGGAGAAAGTCCCAACGAATGCCGAGATGTTCACCTTTAGACTTCGCAAAGGAATCAATGGTTTCTACTTTAACCCCCATAAGCTTGGCTAACCTTTTACGATAACCTGATTTTAGCTTTCGGGTAAATACTTTATCTGGACATTGTAGTTCTATCCCGAGCAAAATCGAATACTCCTCGATAGTTGGCACCAAATCTTCCTGATTAAAAGTGAAGCATCTATAGGATGGATCCCAAAACTGTATAGCTACTTTGACCAACTGTTCATCGATGACTACTGAAATGAGGGATGCAATCTGCCCATACTTTTTACAAAAACTTTCTTTTCTTTCTTCACTTAACTGACCCCAGACAGCAGCTAACTCTTTTAAATCATTCTGTGTGAGATCTAAATGCACTTTCTCAGGTAATTCAGACATATAACCAGTAGGCAAACAATCTCCATTCTTTTGTTGAGCTTCTTTCGACCAAACATGTACTTCATTATACGACTCACATGGCACACTGACTGTGGATGAGCAAATATGCAGTTCTATGAGATCCATGAAAACTTCTTGGGAGAAATATGTCCTAGAGCAAATATCTCGATGCAAAACTGTATGATATGATTAATACAAAAAAAAAATGAAACAAAATTGAGTTAATGTGGTTTGAAAAAACATTTTTTTATTTTTTTTAGTGTTTTTGAGATTTTCTTTTTTGTTTTGTTTTGTATTATACTATACACAACTTTTATTCTTAGGTATTTTACTACAAGAGGATGGACAAGGCTCTACATAAGGCTGGTTTTTTAGGCTTATTATATGCTGGGTTTGGATTGACAGGGTCTAAAGGTTCCCAAATTGTTCTTCACTGTCGTCCATGTTAGACTAGTAAGGCACCTCGATCCTCACCCATTATAGGCTACGAACGGAAAGGGTTCAATTCGAGTGGAAGTATTTCGCTTGCCATTACGGAGGTTATCACCTCACGAGAGCATAGGTACTTTACTTCCTCCTATAAAGGACGGAGCCCGGGTATAGAGCTCATGTATGAGATGCATCGTGCCATTCTGTGCAAGTATATCCTAATTTATTGAGAGCAATATATATAGAAAAATAAAACATAAGAGGCATAGTAAAAGAAATGTGTGTGAGTTTTTTTTTTTTTTAATTTTTGATTTGTTTTGCTTTTTTTTGTTTTTGACCTTTTTTTTTACTAAAAGTGAAAAATAAAAAAAAATTAAGAAATTGATTAAGACTATTTAAATCAAAATTTGAGGATAACAAGTAGTTAATTTTGGCCTAACTCTCAAAAACAAAAAAGCGTCCCCAGTGGAGTCGCAAGCTGTCGTAACGATTTTGTGTCCGCTCGAAGAATTTGGAAACAAAATAAAAAAATAACGGAGTGCCACCAATCTTTTTTGGCTAGGTGCGATTGGCCACCTATTAAAACATATCTTTTTAATGAAATCTTAAAATTAATTAAAATTTATTAAAAAGATAATTTTAGGGTCTGCGTAACAGTCTGGGTTCGGGAGTCGATTACGTGTGAGGAAGGATTAGCACCCCCACAACGCCCGTTAAAAACGGTACCAATTAACATGTTATCCTTTGATTTTGATAAAAATAGTCCAATTTTCGGTGTTCGAAAAATAATTTCCTTGATTTTTTATTTATTAAAAAATTTATTCTAAAGAAAAATAAATTAAAACCTTTTTATTGAAATAATTCTTAAAATGTTCCAGTACGTTGGTAACATTAAAAGAACTCTTTCTCACCTAGAGATTTCTTAAAGCATCTCTACTCGGAATACTTTTAGAATCTCATCTTTGGAGGCTCGAATTTATTTTTCGTAAGAAAATGTCATGTTAAAAAAAATTATTCTCGAGAAAAATAAATTAAAATCTTTTTATTGAAATAATTCATAAAATGTTTCAGTACATTGGTAACATTAAAAGAACTTTTTCTCACCTAAAGATTTCTTAAAGCATCTCTACTCGGAATACTTTTATAATCTCATCTTTGGAGGTCTAAATTTACTTTTCGTAAGAAATTATGTCATGCATGCCATGCAAAATATTTTCATGTTTATGCACACATTTTATTCTCATTCAAAAATTTTATTAATTATTTAATTTTAATTAAAATTTTGAACAAAAAAGAATTTAATTATATTGAAGATTTTCTGTAAATATTTCAATACACTGGTAATATTTTACAAAAAATCTTCTCACCTAGAGATTTCGTAGGCATCACTACTTGGAATACCTTTGAATCTCATTATCGGATAAAAATTTCTTTTTCCTATATTTTTTATTACTTTAGTATTATTATTAAATTTATTTTTATATAATTGTTTTTAAAGTTTATTAACATAATTACATAAAAAAAATTTAACCACAATTTCATCAATTGGTCTAATAAATATAAATATTTTAACATACATAAATATTAATAAAATAATATATAAAAAAATTAAAAAAATATATTTTTTTACCTGAATCGGATCGGTCAACGATCCGGTCAATGCCCATTCGGTTTGACGGTTCGATCTGGCGGTTCGGCTCGATCTGGGAGGTTCAGTACCGGTTCGATTCGGTCTGGGAGGCTCGGTTCGGTCTGGGCGGTTCGGTTCCGGTCCAGTCAGACCGATCAGAGGCTGATGAAGGAAACTGGTCGCGGGTCGGGTGCTCAAACCCCGGGTCAGTCACGGGTCGACGCGCGGATCCTCCTTTGCTGAAACGGCGTCGTTTTGGGTCTTTCCTTAAACGACGTCGTTTTGAGTTTTTGCTTTACTACATATAGCTGAAGGTTTTTTTTTTGTTCATTTGGCTTCTGTTTCAGAAAAAAAAAAAAAAAGGAGAGAGGGAGAGAGAGAGCTGGGGGAGAGGTCCATCGGCCGGCCGCCGGATCATCTCGCCGACCGTCGTCTGGCTCGTCGTCGACCGTCGCTGCCGGTGGTTTCTGATCACCAAAAAATGTCAAAATTCTTCTGGTGGTTCTCTTCGACGCAATTTTTGCAGATCTGGTGTCCTTTTTACCGGAAACAGCCTCGATCGACGTAGATCGACGCTAAAAGTTTCGGTTTCCTTTCTTTTTTTTCTTTTTTTTTTGTGGACAGAATCGGCTGATCTCTCTTTTTTTTGTGTAGGTGGCTTTTCTGGTGCTGGGTTCCCCTACTTGGGGACTGTGATTTTGTATTTTTTTTTTGTGTTTCTGCAGAATTTTTTTTTGACAGAATCTGCTCTTCTTCTTTTTTTTGCCATTTTTTGCCTCCTTTCTGCCCCCGGTCCATTTACAAATAACAAGCTCTATCTTGTTGGGATTCAAATCCCAGATTTTTTGGGATTCGAATCCTTTTTTTCAACTGAAAAATCACGCCTGCCGTTCGTGATTAGCGGCTTGTCGGTCGGCCGTTGACAACTAGCGGCAGTGATTTTGGACTTTAGGGATTGTGCAGTTAATGCACTAGATTTGAATCGGATAAGGATGAAGAAAAAGGAAAAAGAAAGGAAGAAGAAGACAAACGCAGAAACGGGAAAAAAAAAAGAAAGAGAAGAAGAAAAAGAAAGAAAAAAAATTAAATAAATAATAATAATAATAATAATAATAATAAATAATAAATAAATGGTGTTTACAATTAGCATTAACATCATTTGCAGAAAGCACAACATGATTGGAAAGGTCACCAATAAGTTTGTGTTGGAGGAATACTAAACCATCTTGTTTTGATAGTTCTCTAACATTTTGAAATGAAGCTTCGGAGCTCGAAGTGTCCGAAGATCTTATTATAGATGGCCTTGGCAAGGGTTGGCTTACAACACCTGTACTACATATATATTGATGGCCCTTTACGTTATGAAGGGAGAGTAATGGAGAGATTTGTTTGTGGGATTGGGGTATAATAATTGACGATAATAATTAAGATTCAAGCCCTTGATTTTTTAGATTCTTCTTTCTATTTTATTGCTTATTTGCTAGCTAGCTAGGCAGGAGTGTGATTTGCATTGTAAGTTAATGCAGCTGGATTCGCTTTGGGGTTTTGCTTTGAGCTCTAATGTAATTTAAACTTTTTGGGGTTTTATATATGTCAATACATATGTCTACAGCCTTTCTTATCCTATATACATTGTGAATCGCAGAATAGCATGTTATAAAAAAAGTTAATTTTAAATATATTTTTAAGACTAAGTATATTTGTTTTTAAAGATTTTAAAATTTGAAAATTAATTTTTTATAAGATGTGATTATGTAGTTCATTTACTGTGTATAACATCTACACATTAACAATACATTAAAAATATATTAACTCAATATTATTGTTTTTAATTTTATATTTTAAACAAAAATACTAAAAAAAACTTTAAAATACTTTTTATTTAATTAAGATTTTGTTTAAATATAAACCATTAAAATTCACTATATTTCACGTTAGTTTCTACATGGCACACTTACAAGTACAATTAAAACTGTTCCCATCTTATAATGAAGGGACAAATATTTTTGTCTTAAAAAATAATATTAGGGGTAATTTTGGAATTAGAGTTTTCATATATATTAAAAACATCTTAAAGAGATTTAATAAATTAAGTGAATGGAGAGAGGGATACGAGAAACTTTTGGAGAGTTGAACGAAAGGGAGAAAAAAGGAAAGGAGAAAGAGAAAAAAAAAAAAACAAGAGAAAGATAAAATATAAAATAGAAGCTTCTGGTTTCTCCAATAAAAAAATGAAAAGTGAAAGAAAAGAGAAAGACAAGAGGGGTAGTGCTGCAGCAATAGAGTCTGGATCGACCCTTCGCCTTTTCTTGATGTAAGGTTTAATCTCTTCCTCTGTCTTTTATCCCCCTTAAACCTTTTATTTAGTTGGTAAAAAAAATTAAAAAAAAAAAGAAATGAGAGAAAACAAATTTTTTTTTGATATTTTTATATATATTTGCTTATTTTTTATTAAATTTTTTAATTGCAGATCTAATAGTAAATTTCTAAATAATATGTTTTATTTATATGAGTAAAAAAGAAATTTTATTTATTCAGTAGTTGAAGGGTGGAAAGTTATTGTTTTGGTAGTAGAGATGATAGGTAAGAAAAATAGAAGGAGACAACTCTATGAAATAAAGTTATTTTTAATACTTAAATGAGTTATTTTTACTTAATTCTTAGCGAAATAACATTCAATTTAGTCCTAAAATACTTAATTTTCTATTTTATAGGAAATCTTAAGAGAAAGATTGAATCTTGTTGAATCTTAAAGCACCTTGAGAGTTCTTGATCAATTCTTGATGATTCTTGATACATTAGAATGAATCTTGGACTATTTTCGATATGTTCTTAAAGTTCTTAGAATTCTTGGAACTCTTGAAGTGAAAAGTGTTCAAGATTTGTTTTGCTAAACCTAGAAGAGTTAGAAATGTTCAATCTTGGTGAAATATTCAAAAGTTTACATAAGAAAGAAGTAAGGCATATTCGGCTATGATGAATGTTAGATTTGTAGATTCAAGTTGAATACAAATTCATGGTAGCTTATGTAATGCACAATGCATGAGATTACTAATAGATGGCATGCCAGCAAGTCTCCTTTTATTGGCCAAGGGAGATGAATTGGAGGCTTTTATGGCATATTGACCTGGTAAATCTGTTCACATTGAAAAAGGCCAAACAACTTTTGGTATTCGTACTTTGAATTGAAATTCCTACTTGGGCTCAGCAGAAATAGATTTCAACTCAGAAGAATTAATGGGTGAAAATGTTGAAGAAGAAGACAAATTAAGCAAAAAGAAGTCTTTATCCTTATCTTCCATGAATGAAGTCTCCCCCTGAAGATAAGGTTGAGTAAAAAATGATTTACTTTCTTTAAAAGTGACATATGTAGACACAGAATTTTTTTGTTGGAGGATGATAACACTTATACCCTTTCTGAGTTGGTGAATATCCTACAAAAATGCACTTAATTGCTCTAGGATCCAACTTCTTCCTATTGTGATATGAGCATGAACAAATGATATACAATCAAATATCCTAGGTGTGAGGTTGTTTGTGTTATTAAAATTAGGATAAAATTATGAGAATAGTTTCATAGGAGTTTTTAATCTCAAAACTTTTGAAAGTAACCTATTTACAATATGTGTGGTTGTGAGAACGCTTTTCCCCAGTAAGATTTAGGTAGTTTGCTTAAAAAATAAAGCTTAGATTATGACTAGTAAATGATTGTTTTTCCTCTTTGCCACTTCATTCTACTATGAAGTATTAACACAAGATTACTCATGAATAATCCCTTCTTTTTGAAAATAGTTAGATAAACTATAGTTAAAATAGTCTATTGCATTATTAAACCTAAATCTCTTGATTTTCACTCCAAATTAATTTTGGATCATGTTTTAGAATCTCAAAAACACATTATTCATATCTGATTTGGATTTAAGTAAAAATATCCAAAAGACCTTGGTATAATCATCTATGAAAAAAACAAACCATTTTGCATCCGAAATATTAAGAATTGTTAAAATACCTCATATGTCACATGAATCATGTAAAAAAAAGTATAACTTCTTTTATTGCTAACTGAAAAAGACACATATATGCTTTGCAAGTGCACAAATATCACAATAAAAAAATTGACACATTTAATCCTTTGAACAAAGAAAGAAATATGTTTTTCAAAGTTTCAAAAGAAAGATATCCAAGACGAAAATGACAAGCCATATTTTATCTTTATTGAGAGATTTTTCATAAAAAAATAACAAAAGTAAACTATTCTTGATATTACTTGTGTTGTTTGATGTCTCAAGATAATATAGTCCATCATTTTCCTTAGCAAGTTTAATCTTCTTTCCCAAACTGTGATATGAAATTCACAAGAAGAGTGATAAAAAATCACTTTGTAGTTCATATCTCTGGTAAGTTTTTATATAGTTATCAGATTAGTAGACAATCCAAGAATATGAAAAATATTTTTAAGAACAAATAAGGGATTAATTAGAATATCTCCTAATCATATCACTGTAGTAAGTAAACCATCTACAACAATAATTTTTTTATTACTACAACATATGGTATATGTACTAAACTTCTGTGAGAAATATGTCATATAGTCTATGGCTCCTAAGTTGACTCAAGAACTCGTAATAGGCTTAACCAAGAGATTTAATTCATGAGAACCAGAAGTTTTACCTGAACAATAGAACTTACCCAAGAAATATACCACAGCAGACTTTTCAAGGGTTTTCAATAGGTTTTTTAGCTTTTCATTTTCTTCTTTGTCCAACTTTTCTTGTTTTTAAGACATTTATAATACTTTGATGATTTTTTCAGTTGACACTTTCTCAAATTGAGTAGTAGTGATCTTTTTTTGAACTAAAACAAATCTTAAGATATAACCAAAAATGACTTTTAGCAATAAAGGCTAAAAAGGAAAAAAATAAAATGACTATGAAAGCCTTAACAAGGTTTGGCAATAAAGGTCTAAACAGGGTTCAACAATGAAGATCTAAAATAAAAGTCAACAATAAAAGCTGAAAATTTTGCTTTTCAAAAAGAGCCTAAAACTCTGATATCATGTAAAAAACTATGAAATAAACTATGAAAAACAAAAACAAAATACTGAATGTATATTGAAAAACTACTCATTAAAAATTATAAAAGCACCTTGCGTTTATATACAACTAACTAGGGATTAAACTAGGAAACTAAATCTTCCTAAAAACTGATCCTATAATAGAGGGATTGTCTATTCTAATTTTTTGTTCTCAATTTTAAGGATACAAATACTTAAATCTAGAGATACAAATATAAATATACAGATTACAAAATTACAACTAACTGTAAATAAATGTTTTTCCACAAAACTTATTCATAATTGAAGTAGGATTTGCATAAATATATAAAAATTGAATGAAAAGGGGGCAGCAAAACAAATTCTTAATAAGGATTTCAAGAGTCTTAATTAAAGGAAATTCTCCAAGAAAGCTCCAAGAAGCTCAACTCGCGCCATTCAAAAAGAGTTTCACAGTCATGCAATTTGAAGACTTTCTAGAAGGTTTACAAGACCTTAAAATCGAACTAGATTCTGTTCTTTAAAGATTTTGAAATTTCTTTCTTTTTTACTCTTCTAGAAGTTGCTACACATCAAGAAAAGAAAAAGGTAGTAGCTACTTACCATTTAGAAGCCAAGATTTGGTCTAAAATAGGTCTTTTAAAGAGTGCCATTACATTCAAACAAGATTCACTTTAAGGACTCTTTCATTCCAAAAATTCATTATCTTCAAATCGAGAGGTCTGCTACTTCAAAAGTTCAAATTGGCCAAACTTATCTTGAAATTTCTTCTCTATAAATAGCTAGCTTAGGGCTTAAGAAAGAGCATGATTGGGGTGACAGGCCAATCTCCATAACTTTCTTCTTCTTCTTGTTTTCTATTAAGCTTTTATGTTCTTTAAGTTGCTGCTTCTTTTAATTTCAGTTTATACGAAATTTCTTTCAAGTTTTCAATTCAATCAAGTTCTGTTTTAAGTATCTTTCAATTCGATTTTAGTGGATCAATTTAATTAGCTGTTGGATTAAGTTCTTTATGTTAGTTAATGATTTACTAGTTTTGGTTAATTCAATCTTAATTCTTGGTTAGTTTTAAGTGAACCTTTTCTTTTTTTTCCTTAGTTATTATGATTCATATTCTGTTTTCGTATTAATTTCATAATTGCATGTTTCATTCATCCTAGTGCATTCAGTTATTGCTCTTAAGTTTAGCATTGATTTCAATTATTGCATCTTTACATAAATTGCATGTTTAATTGCATGATAATTTTGGGTTGCATGCTTTAATCCTTTATAACAAATTCAGTTATCGTACCTTAGATTGATTTCAAGTTGATTTATTGCATCTTAGATCTTGTTGCATGTTTTTAGAATAATTTAATTTAATAACAATTTACTTGCATGTTTTAATTGTTATTACCTAGTTTAATAACCTTACCTAGTTTAAACTTGTTTGAATTACCTACTATTTAGAATACCTAGTATCAATTCGATTCAATTAGGTTTGATATTAATTCACGTTATTGCAATCTTGCATAATTTGCATGTTCTAAGTTAAAGTAGTCTCATAACAGTTTAAGTGCATGTGTTAAGGGTTAAATATGGTTAGTTGCCTGCTGTTAAGATTCAATACATATCAATTCAATTAATTGGAAGTTAGTTAGTTAAGTTCTTTAGTTCTGCATGTTGCCTATTCTTATTTGCATACAATGAAGTTTAATTAGTTTAAATATCATTCGGTTTTTGTTTAATTGGTTAATATTGCATTTGGTTTTTGTTAATTTTGCTAGTTTTGCATGCTAAATTGTTCACTCGGTTGCTACGTTGGTTTATTACTCACAATTAGCTACTGGTTTTCAATTTAATCATACAATTGCATCATAAGTAGCTGAGTATTGCATGTTTAGTATAGTTACTTGTTTAAATCACTCTTTAATTTATTGATCAACTTCGATTTAAGCTAATTCTTAGTTATTTCCATCTTGTTTCATCTATTCACTTGTTGTTTGCATCAGTGTAGGTTTAAATTCATATTGGTTCATTGTTATCACATATTTATAACTTTAATTGCATTCTTTAAGTTCTGTTTTGATTAATTTACATAATAATTGCATTGTTATTTCCATTCCTCCAAATATAAGAAAGGTGAGACAATTTCAGTACTTGATTCACTTCTATTTACAATCTTTGTGGGAATAATACTTGACTTATTACTTTATTATTTGTTTCTATTCTATGCACTAGTAAATTATCAATCAAAAGGTATTGGCATTATAAATTTTAAAGATTTTCCTAAAATTTTTGTGGTGTTAAATAAAGAAAAACCTTCATATTGTCATTGTTTTTTGTTAACTATATCCTTATCATTGTTGTTATCAAGCTCTGCAAAATATTGGGTTAAAATTTGGATGTTTTCGAGTCATAACTACATTTTTTTTTAATTTTCTTTTCTGACTTTCACATCATTATTTAATTCTTCTATAATTTTTGGTGATCACAACTCCTAGAGATGGAAAACTCATTCGTGGGAATAAATTTAATGTTTTAGTTGTGATGTTTGCTTTAAAAGGTATTACTACATGTTGATTTTTTATCGTTAAATCTGATCATAAATAACAATACTCCAGTTTAATACATATTTTATTTCAATTTGATTAGAGATCAAAAGAGATCCACATGGCTTTTAAAAAAAGGAAGAATAAAAGAGAGAGGTAAAACAAAAAGGTTAATAAATTTTCTTTTATTATATACTTTTTTCAGTTTTATACTTTTCATGTTTTGATATAAAATTCGCTTTATAACTTGATCATTTCAAATTATATATTCATTTTTACAAGTAAATAAAAAACAATCAATTTTATTTTTGTTGTGATTATTTTATAGATGCAAACATAGACTTCAACTAGCTCTCTTGGGCATTTTTTTTATGATAACTTAGGTTTGGGTTTGATGGTAAGTTACTCACTTTCGGTCAATTTTCTTTTTATCTCACTTGTGTAATGTGTTTGTGTTCTATTATGCATACTTAATTTCATGTTTAAATACTACTACTAATTATGAGTTTTTGCATTTTGATTTGAATTTAATTTAGATATTGATTTTGGTGGGTGTTGATCAAGCATAAGATTGCGGAAAGGTGGAGCAAACCACAGAGAGGCTAGATCAAAATAAATTTTGATGGTGCTATAGACATTCTAGATGTAAAAAGAGGTGCATGGATGGTCATACGAGATAAGAATGGGTATGTTCATGGAGCCATGGCAATATATGTGCAAGGCTACACGGACCCAGCAACTATGAAGACAATGGTAGCCTGTAAAGCTATGGAGTTTGTGGCTGGGAGAGACTTTAGTGAGATCATTTTAGAAGGAGATGCTTTGGATGTCATACAACAAATTAACCGAAATGCACAGAACATATCAAGAATAGGTAATTTGGTTGATGAAGTTAAACAAAGACTTTAGTGCTTTTAGGAATCAGTTTGCAAACATATTAAAAGGGAAACTAATGAGGTAGCACATAGATTAGCAAAATTTGCTTTAGAAAGCAGAGACAACAAGTGCTAGATCGATGAGTGCCCTAAGATAGTTGAATCTATTATTACTGAAGAATGTATGAATCTGTTATTACTGAAAAATGTATTTCATTTCTTATGAATGAAATGTTAAATGAGATTTACTCTAAAAAAAAATTAAAAAGACATGCTATAATGGTTAGTTTATAATTATTTCTCTTTTCTCTCAGTAGTTAATGTGTGTTTAACAAATAATTTATTTTCTTCAATTACTTCTAATGCCTAATTTTATATATATATATATATATATATTTGTGTAATTCAAACAACATTTTTAGCCTTTTTTTTTTTTTTAAGTTAGAAATGAATGCACTAAAAAGTTAAGATCTAAAGATTTTTAAGATTAACATCACAAATGCTAAACTAAGTTTTTTGTAATTAATATCCAAATTTCTTTTTTCATTTTTTCTACTTAAAGTTCTATATTTTCTTTTATATCTTATGTTTTATGTTACATTAACTAAAATTTTTTTTTGAATTACATTAATAAAAGATTATATCTTTCACCTGCCTTACAAAATAGAAAACTGCAACAAAGTATAGGACAACACGCTAATATGTGATAAAATAAGAACTCTATGAACACTAATTTACATATACCATGTAAGTTGGTGCCCTTGTGCCTTGTATATGCCAATTCAATATAAAATTTTATATTTTTTCACGTAAATGTTGATGTGGTAATGATAATACCACATAGATGTACATGTGACAAAAATAATTAAACAGTTTTATCTAAAATAAGAGCTTAATAAAATAAAAATAATATTTTAATACTCAACTTGGTACAATAAAATTATGCCATTATAAGCAAACTATCAAAATTGACTTCCGTAATTGTGTAGCAAAATCCCTAAAATTGTCTTATGAAATCCGATGGTTATTGTATTGATAACTCTATGAAATAGAGTTATTTTCAATGCTTAAATGAGTTGTTTTTGCTTTGTTTTTGTTAAAATAAGTTTTTTTTAATCCTAATGTGCTTAATTTGCTGTTTCATAAGAAATCCTAAAGAAAAGATTGAATCTTAGTGAATCTTGAAAAATCTTGAAGTTTCTTGGATGATTTTTGGTATATTTGGAGTAATCTTGGATTGTTCTTGATGTGTTATTGTTGATTGTTGGAAATCTTAAAGTTGGATTAATGAATTTCTACAAGATTTGCCTTACCAAACCTATTAGAGTTAGAATTGATGAATCTTGTTTAAAATTTTAGAAATTTCATGGAAGAATTATGTAAGGGATATTTGGCTATGATTACGATAAATGTGTAATTTCAAGTTAAATGCAAGTCTATGGTGTTTTATGGAGGTGCACATGCATAGGATTACTAGATGACATGGCAAGTTTTTTTTCATTGCCCAAGAAAGATTATTTGGAAGCTTATGTGACATGACGACTTGGAAATTTTACCATACTTGAAAAAATCCAAATAGCCCTTAGTTTTCCTATTTCAAAAGGGTTTTCCTACTTTGACTAGGAAATCTTATTTTGAATAGGTATTCCTACCAAGGATAGGATTTACATGAAGATACAAGAGCATTATAAAAAAAGGGCAGTACATGAAGAGAACAGAACTTGGAATTTTACTTTTCTTTTCCTTAAAAACTCTTCAACTAGAAGTATAAGTCCAAGAATTAAAGAGCTGATATGAGACCAGTTGATTTCAAGATTTAAGACCAATTCAAGAAAGGTCTAAGAAGTGCTAAAACCTAGTCCAAGTTAAAGTTATTATTCAAGAAGGTTACAAAAAGTTTAAAAGTAATTGCAAAACATTCTTTTCTCTTGAAGAAAGCCCTAGCCAGCATCTACTTATCCTTCTAACTTTAAGATTCTTTGTATTCTTGTTCTATAAATAGCTAGGTTAGGCATAGGAAAAATCATGTTTAGAGTGACAGCCCAACCTAAAATACTTTAGCTTCTTTAAGTTTTCTTATTCTTTACTTTTTGTATTTTTAAATTTTCTTTAAGTTATTTTAAGTTAATACAAAGTTCACTTTCAATATTCTTTTAAATTCAAGTTCTATCTTGTTTTTAATTTAATTTAATCTTTCTTAAATTTCTATTCTTGTTTTCAATTTAATTCAATTCACATTCTCTCTTTTTAAGTACTTTAATGCAATCCATGCTTTTTACGCTATGTTCTTGATATAATTAAGGGTGAAAATTTTTAATACTTAGTTTTCTTCCGTATATTTCAATCTCCATGAAAACGATACTCTACTCATTTTATATTACTTGTTCTAATTCTATTCATTTGTAGATTCTCAATCATTTATAGAATTTTAACTTTGAAGATTATATTAATTTATTAAAATAATAATGAATTTGCTACTAAAACAAAGATTATATATATAAGCAAAGAAAAATGTGGGGAGAAATATATAATATTCTTTCAGTTCATTATAGAGAATACTTTAAAGAGTACAAACTTAGTATGTAAAAATTATTTTTATTTGATAGGAAGCAATTTTTTTATGCACACATTAAAAATGTAAAAGTTGTCTATAATCGATTTTACATATATATATATATCTGTATATATATCATCAAACCTAAGTAAAAAAAATTGATCACTCTTTTTGGATAAAAATTAAATTACCTCTTAAGCTAATGATTTAATCACTCTTGATAGTTTAAGATTTAAATCACCAATTCCCTCATTTCAAAAAAAAAAAATTCACCTCTTCCCTGTCGAACACAATCATCTAATCAATATTGAGTATAGATATTTATCCCCATGAATTTTGGAATGATTATTACATACCAAATATCAAGTTGTTTAAGCATCATCTAATACAACTAATAATTAGACTAGTTAAATTATTTTTCAATTATTTTTCAATTATCAATAACATTACATATCATTAGAAATTCTTTTCCAAATAATAATATGTTAGGCAAAGAAATTCATAAACTTAAACTATAATTTTATGAAATAGATATATGCTATTATTGTGCAATTAGTATCTTTTTTAAGTAAAACTAAAACTCATTTTAGAAAAAAGGAAAAAGGGCAATAATCAAAATTCAAATTAATGATAATTTAATTATTAGAATATTTTTGTTCTAAAAACATTGTATAAAATTCAAAATTATGGGACAATATAAATGCATATGTTACTTTATGAATAATTTAAATGTGCTATCTATGTGTTTATATATATATATATATATTAGTTGGATTTATAAATAATAGAGTCAATAATTTCAAAAATAAATAAATAACATAATCAAAGTAATATTCCAAATGAAAAAAAAATCACTTCATGTCTTGGGGGCATATATATTATATATATTATATTATATATTATATACTTAAATCCATCGGTGTATTACCATATTGTTAGTCTCAAGCCCAAGTAAAACGAGGTGGGTTATGATAGGTTGACAGCTAGCGTAAAATATAGTCAAACCATGATGTTAGATTAAGATAAAAATTTTCATTAGATCGTTGCCTCATAACAAGGCATTACATCGAAGCCTGAGTGTAGTGTTAAATGGGCAAGGGTTGCTAGGTCATCACTTGGAAGTGACATGCCACATCATCGCCTAATATGGTGTCAAATAAACAAAGGTTCTTGTGTTTTAATGGATGATCACAAGTAAAGAATCTAGTTCATAAGGCTAAGCTACGTCTAACTGCTTGGAATATAAAACCATTAACTGGTAAGCTAGTAGAGATAGGAGAGGTAATGATGAGGAGAGAAATTAATATTATGTGTCTCAAAGAAATTAATTGGGTAAGGGAAAAAGCTAAAGAGATAGAAACATAGGGCTCTAAACTTTGGTACATAGATAAGGAAAAGAATAAAAATGGAGTAGGGATAATTGTAGATAAGATTTTAAACGATGGTATGGTTGAGGTGAAAAGAAAATGAGATAGAATTCTACTGGTTAAACTTATATTAGAAGATGAAACTGCTAATGTCATTGGTGCCTACGCTCTATAAATGGGTTTGGACCAAGTGAGTAAGCAAAAATTCTGAAAAGAATTAGAGGAAGAATAAGCAAAAATTCTAAGAAGAGTTAAAGAAAGTAGTGTGAGCCATACCAAACGAAAAAAAATTGTTTATTAAATGAGACATGAATGGTCATGTAGGTAATAATTATTGTGACTTTGAAAGGGTACATAGAGGATATGGCTTTGGAAAAAAAAACGACGCTGAAGATAATATCTTAAAGTTTGCTATGACTTTTGACCTAACTATATTAAACATGTGTTTTAGGAAAAAAGAATCACATTTGGTGACTTTTAGAAGTGGGTCAAACGCTAATCAAATTGATTTTTTTTTATGAGGAAGGCGGATAGAAGTAGTTGTAAGGAGTGCAAGGTTATCTGGAGTAAGAGTGTGACAACACAATATAAATTGCTAGTCCTAGATATCTACCACCTTCGAGGATTACAAAGGATACATCAGAGTCATGAACTACGTATTAAGTAGTAAAACTTAAAGGACGAACAAAATACCAACTTTTAGGGATATACTGGTAAAAGAAGTTGTTTGGAAGCTAGATAAGGATATAAAGGTAATGTAGGAAAATATTTCTATCAAAATTCAAAGGGTTGCAAAAGAAATACTTGACGAATCTAAAAGTCATACACCATTAGGAAAGGAATCATGATAGTGGAATAATGAAACAAAAATGTCAATTAAAGAAAAAATAGAGTCTTATAGTAATTTAGAAAACAATAAAGACAAGGCAAATTATCTAAAGTATAAGACAACAAAACAAGATGCTAAAAAGGCAATTAAAGATTCAAAGGCTAGGATTCATAAGGAATTTTATAAGAAACTGGACAAAATAGACGAAGAAAAAGAGTTGTTCAGAATTACTAGAATGAGGGATAAAAAGAGTAAGGATCTTATCAGCATAAGATGCATCAAAGGCGATGATGAAAGAGTCTTAGTGAAAAATGAAAAGATTAAGAAAAGATGGTAAGACTATTTTGATAATCTCTTTAATGACACTTTTAAGCATGATATAGATGAGCTAAACATACATTCTAAGGATATCAATAGGGTGTTTAAACAGAATATTAAAAAGTGTGAGGTTAAAAAAGCTTTAAGAATTATGCAAGTACAAAAGTTGTAGGACCAGATGAATTACTGATTGAAGTTTGGAAATCCCTGGGTGAAATTGGGATAGGATAGTTAACAAATCTTTTCAACAAAATTTGGCATATTCAAAAGATGCCAACAGAATGAAGGAAGAATACCGTAATGTCTATATATAATAATAAAGGTGATATACAAAATTGTTCGAACTATCGAGGGATAAAATTTATGAGTCATATTATGAAACTTTGAGAGAGAGTAATTCAATGTAACTTGAGACACGAACTCATTATTTTTGAAAATCAATTTGGTTTATGTCAAGACGTTCCACAATAGAAGCAATTCACCTATTGAGACTTCTATTGGAGCTTTATGCAAAAAAGAAAGATCTAAATATGATATTTATTTAATTGAAAAAAGTATACGATAAACTTTTTCAATAGGTGCTTTAATGGGCTTAATGAAGACAAGAGTTTCTTTAAAATACATTAACATAGTTAAAGATATGTATGAAGGTGTTGTAACGAATGTAAGGATAGTTGGGGGGTAATTGATAGCTTTCTCATTACTCTAGGATTGCATCAAGGCTCAACACTAAATCCATTTCTTTTTGCATTAGTTATGGACGAGCTCACTCAGTATATCTAAGATAAAGTCCCACGATGTATGTTATTTGTGAATGATATAGTTTTATTGCCCTAAACTAGTGATAATCTTAATGTGAAATTAAAATTATGGAGGCATAAACTAGAGTCTTATGTTGGAGAGATAAGTCACATTTAGAGCCTATGGGAACACACTAGAGAACCCATAAATACATGTTGGACACCAAGCCTAAAAACTTAAGCTATTGGATTTTTCATTTATATATAGGACATCTCATTCAGATTTCTTAATGATGTAAAATTTTTTACTCACATGTGAACCATCCCAATAATCTTTCCCATTCAATTGTGAGTTTTTGATTAAGTCCTACCTTGGCTCTCCCATGCGAGTAAAGTCCAATCAACACCTCTTTTGGGTCATACAACCTCGCACTAGAGCTTAAGTTATTGGATTCTTGGATCTTCCATGTATATATAGGACATCTCATTCAGATTTCTTAATGATGTGAGCCAAAAAATCTCGTATTAGAGTTTAAGCTATTAGGTTCTTAGGTCCTCCATATATATATAGCATATTTCATTTAGATTTTTTAATGATATGAGATTTTTTACTCACATGTAAACCATCCCAATAATCTCCTCCATTCAGTTGTGAGTTTTTTATTAAGTCTCACCTTGGCTCCTTTATGTGAGTAAAGTCCTATCAACATCCTTTTTAGACCAAGCAACCTTATATCTCTAGTGCACTTTTAGATCAGGACATAGCACTTAGCCTTTCTACTTAGGTTGTCTCGATGCTCCCTTAAGCTTGTACTCTAGATTGACTCAATACATTACCTACTTAAGTGTTCCACTTATACATATCATTATATATTCGCTGCAATCCAAATCAAATCTTCAACTCTGATACCAGTTATTGGAAAGATATGTCATATTTGGAGCCCATAAGAGTACACTAAAAAACCCATACATACATGTTAAACACCACTTGAGTGTAAAATCTTAAGCTATAGAGTTCTTGGGTCCTCCATGTATATATAAGATATCTTATTTAGATTTTTTAATAATGTAAAATTTTTTACTCACATGTAAACCATCCCAACATCTTGAGGCTTTAAATTGAGTAAATCTAAAACTGAATATATGAAATGTAAGTTTATTAATTATATAAAAGTAAGTGGTAGCGTAATTAAATTGGATGGTGAGATAGTACCAAAGCATAGCCATTTTTAATATTTGGGATTGAAGTAGTACTTAAGAGTAGCCATTTTCAATATTTGAGATCCATTATTTAGAGCAATACTGAGAAAGAAAGGGATGTAAATCATAAAATTCAAGTAAAATGGGTGCGGTGGCAAAGTGTATTAGGTGTATCGTGTGATCATAATATGTCTTTAAAGTTAAAGGTGAAGTTGTATAAAATAACTGTAAGGCCTACATTGTTATATGGAACTAAGAGTTAGGCTATAAAGAAATAACGTGAAAAGAAAATGAGCGTAGCTGAGATGAGAATACTTAGATGGATGTGTGGTAAGATTAGAAAAGACAAAATCATAAACGAAAACATTCAAAAAAAAAAATTAAAGGTAGTCCAAATCAAGGAAAAGATAAAGGAGGGTCGTTTGAGATGGTTTGTCTATATAAGACATAGACCTATCTATGTACCAATTAGGAGATATGAGTTTTTCGATTTAGTAGGGAGAAAAACTTCTAGGGGCAGATCACAAAAAATACGGATGCACAAAATAAAAAATGACATGAAAGGCAAGAAAGTAGATGAAAAGATTGTTGTGGATAAGTGGTGCAAGAAGATTCGAAGTTGGAACCTAACACAATTCTCCTTTGATCTTTCATACAACCGATTCTAGAGTTATGAGATATCACGTTTAGTTTGTTGTTATTGTTGTTGTATATACATATATACATATATATATAATTAAGATTTCATTTAAATAGGATAGTGTGATGAGAAATATTATTGATTTTAATGTGATTTGTTCATATGAAAGTTAAATTAATAATTTTGAAATATTTATAAAGATATTATATTATTCACTACTTTAATTTTTGGATTTTATACTTTAATAAATATAAAAAAAAGATGGATAAAAATAGATTAGATACCATGAAACTCTTTTGATGTTTCTTGGATTATGGACATTATTGGAAAGAAATTGAATTAAAAATATCACAATTTAATTTGATTTTTCAATTTTTTTGTTTATAATCTTTAGAAAAAGATTAAGATTATATAGGAAAGAATCAAACTTCTTGTTTCTTATATGCTAGTATATTTAATAATATATAAATATATGAAGAAGTAGAATTAATTTAATTAATGGCTAAATTTTCTCTTGGGTTTTCGAGATGGAAGGTTCCTCTTATGAGAGAAGCCTCTCACCCTCGTCAACTATTGCAAAGATTTAACGGTGAATGAGCATCCCTTTCATTTCATGCCCTATATTTTTTAATTTTGTTCTGTTTTACTTTTTCAAAAATTGATAATAAAGATTAGCACTGCTAACAGAAACAGAAATAATTAAGAATTGACAGCTAAGATTTTAAGAATATTAAATAAAAATGAGGAAACCAACAAGCGCGCGTGTTATTAAAGAACTCTTACATCCATGGAGTGCATCTAATAATTTTAAAAACTAATATATATAAAAAAAAAAACCCAGGCACTCTACTTCCACTAGTGTTTTAACTTTCAAGTCGGTTTCAGTCAAACTTCCAGGCAGCCATAGCAATAATCACACTGCAAGAAATGAAAGCTTTATCGACGAAACTTTCCGGTCGGTAAAGTCCTTTACTCTGTTGATATTAGGCATTATGGATGAAATTTTTAACAGTAATTTTCCGTTCCGCTGCTGAAAATCGTTTGCCTTTTTCTTTTTTTCACAGTTTAAGACTAGGCTTAATTCTCCGATCAGCGTATCTCATCATGCAAAGAACACCGTATCTAAATTTGTATTCAGCAGGCTTATTTTCAATCACCAATATTTAGTTACATCCAAAAAAGCTTAAACGGATCAACCATCTAAATATGATTTAATTAGTAATTCAACCATATTGAATAGTGAATTTTGAAGAGAAATTCAACAAACGAGAATTGAAGTAGGGAATTAAAAGGCATAACCTTTTGTTGGTGAAAACGAAACCAGAAATACCGCCGACTTTCTCCATGGCTCTTCTCCATTTCATCACCATGTCATTTCCAAAGCTGTTTTCATGGCTACAAAAGGCCTCCTCAAAAGGTCCTTTCTGTCTTCGACGAGCATGAGAGTGGCCAACCCCATAGAAGACGGGCAGAAAAAGTCTCCCCAACTGGCATATCCTGGCCAGTTCTTCAAGGCACCAATGGGAGGAAGCATAGTTTTGAGAGAGAATAACAACAAAAGCAGGCGAGTCTTCAATGGCTTCCCGCAGTCTTGGAGGGATCTCGTCTCCACGGTTCAACCCATCGTCGTTTTGAAAGACTCGGACACCTTTTCCATAAGCGAGCTGTAGAGTTTCTGCGTGATACCGTGACGTGTATCTTCCCCTCTGAAACTAAGGAACATGTCCCATCGGAGCCTAAAGGACGCCGTAGTTGTTGAAACTACGCCGTCCTTCACCATTTTTTATTCCTTTCTCTCCTCTGACATTTTTAATTCCCCCTTATCTCTTTCTGTTTCTCAAAGCCAGGTATTTCATTCGCCTTCCTTGTAATAAAGACTACCTTATATAAAAAAGGAGGTGGTCAGATTCCTTGAACCATCATTTTCAGTCGGTCCTAGTATCACGGATTAAGTTTTTTCTTAATAAGTAATAGATCGTATCACATTTAAATGAACGTTCTCATTCAAGTCAATTTTCAACAGTTCAATATCTGAATAAATAATTATAAATCATGGTTAGTCTCAAGCATTCACAATAAGTCACATTATATCGAGATTAATCTCAAGCACACATAAAAAGATACATTCACATCGAAAAAAAAAAAGAAAAACACATCGAGGCAGGGACATTCAATCGGAGTAGATTTTATTATAATCGAGAATCATACATCGGGACTTTCCACCATCACCAGGGTCAGGAGGCGGCCCTTAGTAGATGGCCTAGGTCCGTATAGCAACCGATGAGACAGTCCAACAATACGCTGTCGACTCACCTCCTCCTAAAGAGCCTTAGAGATTTTAGAGCTATGCTACCACTAACCATTTCAATGTTTGAAATGAGGACACTTTTTCCAGCACAAAAGATCTACCCGATCATGGCCCTATACAAGGTGGTTCATGACAACCTAAGCCCCGATCATGGCCCTATACAAGGTTGGCTCATGACATCCTCCCTCACCTATTCTATCGACATCCTCTTCGACTTGCTGGCTTGAAATTCTTCAATCTTCCTTTTGAATATCTGGAGGTCGTGTTCTCTTTCTCAGTTGGTTTCTTCTAGTCCTAATCTCTCCCACTTCATTAAGTATTCCCGAACTAACCTTCGAGATATCTTGGTTTTCTTGTCGGCTAAGATCTCTTCGACTCGATGCTTTGAGGGTGGCTTCATGGTGAGAGCGGTTCTGGTTGGCTCCCTTCGACTAGCATCTATTGGATCTGCATGAAAAAGTTTTAGGTTGCTCACATGAAATACTGGGTGCACCTTCATCCACATTGGTGGGTCGATTTTGTAAGAAGCATTCCTCACTTTGGAAAAGATCTTCACTCGACCCTCATATTTGCGCACCAGTCTACGATCTCTCTTTCGTAAGAATCTGGTTTGTTCAGGGATTAGTCGAACAAGAACCAAATCACCAACTTGGAATTGTTGAGCCCTGCGACTTTTGTCTGCCCATTTCTTCATTCGCTTCTATGCTTTTTCTAGGTAGGCTTATGCAATCTCCGTGTTTTGTTTCCACTCCTTGTCGAGATTGAAGGCTCTCGGATTCTTCCTTCCATATTGTTCCAAAGAAGTGTGGGGTAGTCTTGGTAATTGTCTGGTGACCACCTCAAATGGGCTCTTGTTGGTGGAAGAGCTTTTGTTGGAATTAAAGTAGAGTTGAGCAACGTCCAATAACGAAGGCCAATTCTTCTGATTGGCTTGAACAAAGTGCCTTAAGTATTCCTCTAGCAATACATTGAACCGTTTCGTTTGACCGTTGGTTTGAGGGTGGTAGCTTGAAGAGATGTTGAGTTGGGACCCCAATATCTTAAAAAGTTCTCTCTAGAAGGATCCCGTGAATCTCAGATCTCTATCGCTGACAATGTTTTGAGGGAGGCCCCAATATTTGACCACATGTTTAAACAATAGTCGAGCTATGTCTTTCGCTGTACAATACTTGTGAGCGGGAATGAATGTGACGTACTTAGAGAACCAGTCAATCACAACCAAAATAGCTCCAAGATCACCAACCTTGGGTAGGCTCGAAATGAAATCGAGAGAGATGCTTTCCTACGGTTTGGTGGGTACCGATAGTGGTTCAAGCATGCCTGCAGGTTTCTTCTTTTCAACTTTATCTTGTTGGCAAATGAGGCATGTCTTTGTATAGTTCATCACATCTTGTCGCATGTGAGGCCAATAGTATCCCTATTTCAATAACGCTAAAGTGCGTTGTCAGCCCAGATGTCCGGCCCATAGTGTGTCATGACATTCTCTCATTAGTATTTGTCTCAGACTTCCTGCTCTTGGCACAAACAATCGAGGCCCCATGGTCCACAAGACCTTATTTTCTTATTAGAAGCACTTGGACTTTCCTTCTTCCACTAGCTTCAGGATGGCACTGGTCTGCGGGTCCTTCCCTAAATGATCTTCAATCAATTTACGAATATCTGTCATGGCTCTGCTAGCGGCCATTAGAGCAATTCTTCTAAGGATCGCTAACTCTGTTCGCCTGCTCAATGCATCGGCCACTTGATTGATCTTTCTAGCGGTGTGCTCAAAACAAAAGTCAAACTCCGTTAAAAATTCTTGTCATCTAACTTGTTTTGCTATAAGCCTTGGTTGGGTGAGGAAATGGCTAACGGTCGCATTATCTGTCTTCATGACAAAGTGTGAACCCAACAAATAATGTCGCCAAGCCCTCAAGTAGTGAACTATAGCCAGGAGCTCTTTTTCTTGGGTCCTATATTTCTTTTCAACTTTGCTTAGCTTCCTACTTTTAAATGCTATCGAGTGATGTTATTGTAAAAGCACTCCTCCAATAGCGAAATTAAATGCATCCGTCTAAACTTCGAAAGGCTTTTCAATATCGGAGAGAGGTAAGATAGGATCCTTCATAATAGCATTCTTCAATCTTTCAAAGGCCTCTTGGCACTCACTCGTCCAACACCATTTATGCTCCTTCTTCAATAGCTCCGTGAGGGCCGTGGTCTTACGAAAGTACCCTTCCACAAACTTTCTATAATAGTTAGCTAGTCCCAAAAACGAATGGAGTTCACTAACATTCTTCGGTGTCGTCCACTCTTTGATGGCCCTAACCTTTTCCATGTCCATTCGAATGTGGGCACGTTCGACAATGTGATCGAGAAAATAGATTTGGGTCTGAGCAAATGCACACTTTTCCCTTTTCATGTACAACTGATGGTCCTGTAACCTTCAAAGCACCTGGCACAGGTGTTCTTGATGTTCTTCTAGAGTGGAGCTATATACCACTATGTTGTCTAAATAGATGACTACAAATTTGTCTAGGTAGTCATGGAACACCTGATTCATCAATGTACAAAATGTGGCAGGAACATTGGTCAGTCCAAAAGGTATAACAAAAAATTCAAATGCACCATATCGTATTTCCTAAATGGTCTTTGGCTCATCTCCCTCGATGATTCTGACCTGATGGTAGCCAGATCTCAAGTCCAATTTGGAAAAGTACTTGGCCCAGCTCAATTAATCAAACAAATCTGCTATAAGAGGGATGGGATATTTATTTCTCACGGTGACTTTGTTCAGGGCCCTGTAGTCAACACATAATCGTAAACTTCCATCATGCTTCTTTTGAAATAGCACTGACGCTCTGAAAGGAGCTTTGATGGTCTAATAAACCCGACTTGTATAAGCTCATCTAACTATTTCCTTAGTTCGACTAACTCTGGCGGGGCCATGCGGTAAGGAGCTTTAGCAGAGGGTTTCACTCTTGGAAGGAGCTCAATTTCATGGTTCACTGCTCGTCGAAAGGGTAGTACCTTAGGCAACATCTCTGGCATCACCTTTTTGAATTTTTCCAACACTTTTTTCATGCTATCAGGTATCGATTCCACTCCTGACCCTTCTTTGTAGATCGACATGGCCACAAATGAGGGTTCCACTCTCTTTACCCCTTTCTTGAACTGTAAAGCTAAAATCATTTTCTTATCACTTTTTGGTAAGATATTGGTTGGCACCACGCATAGGTGTTCCCCTAAGAACAACAAGCAACTAGCTGCAAGGATAGGGATCACCTGAGCCAACATCATGAAGTCTAATCCGAGGATGACATCAAAGTCATCCATGAGCGAAACTGTAAAGTCTACCTTCCCTTTTCATGGCTCCAATTTGGTTATCACACTCTTGAAGCTTCCACTGATTGCAAAGGCTGGCAAATTGACTGCCTTCATTCGTCCACAGTCCTTGCTAACCTGGAGACTACACCTTTTTGCTTCTTCTGGTGTGATGAAGGTATCGGTTGCACCCGTATCTACCATGACCTTGGTGGCATTCTCATTGATCATTAAGTTCACATACATCAAGCCTCTGCCCTGCTCTTTCTTTATTGTGTTCAGTTAGGTGTGGAGGGCATTAAGGAACCTTATTGAACCCATCCTGGCTGGCTCCTCTTCAACTTCTTCAATGCTCTCTAGCACTTTTACGAACTCTTAAGACGAAACTCTTAAGGTATTAAGGGCTCTTCTGTGTGGGCATTCGGTCACCTGATGTGACCTCTTGCAAAGAAAGCAAGCTAGCGGTTGCCTAGGCTTGAAAATCACTGTTTTACTTATCTTAGGTTGGGTGCTTTCTCGACCAAAAGACCTTCTGTCGGATCCCTCACTGAAAGGCCGATCCAACCTAGTCATCTTTCCCCCACTCTCAAAGTTGAAGCTACTACTAGCTGATGGAGGATTTTTCCATTTTGAGGAGCCATCATTATAATCGTGGAGACATTCAGCTGCAACCATGGCCATGGCCACGTCTTGCACTTTTTATCTTTGTAGTTCTATCTTAGCCCAAGGCTTGAGGCCCTCAAGAAAATAAAACATCTTATCCTTTTCGGACATGTCTCGAATATCTAACATCAGAGTAGAAAAGCTTCTTACAAACTCTCGCACTATTCTTGTTTGCATCAATTCTTAAAGTCTCTTTTGAGCCATATACTTCATATTCTCAGGAAAAAACTGGTTTTTCAGTTCTTGTTTTAGGTCCATCCAAGTCTTAATAGGACACTCGTCATTGATAAACTTGAAGCGCCACCATAGCTTGGCATCCCCTGTGAGATACATCGACGCTATTGCTACCTTGTATTCCTTTGAATCCGTGTGTAAAGCTTGAAAGTACTGTTCCATGTCAAACAAGAAATTTTCAAGCTCCTTAGCATCCCTTGCCCCCTCATAGCATCGAGACTCTGGCATCTTGGGCCTTTTTCCCCTTTCCGTCGAGCTCGAACCCGATTTGGCCATAGCTATTTATAAGATGCTCACCTGTGCTCTGAGTTCCTCAAACTCTTTTTAGAGAATATTGAAGGCATTTCTAGCCTCCTCGCTCACGTTATGGAGAGTATCAGACAACTCCCACTGGGTTGTCTCGATCTCTCTCACTCAATCTTTAGTCACCATATGAGTTTTCATTGCGGCCACCACGGCCTCAAGTTTCTCAATTCTCTGTTGGTAATTGGGTCAACCACTTGTGGCCATCTCCTCTATTTTCTAGCACTTCTCAACCGTGCTATGATACCACGTGTCACGGACTAAGTTTTTTTTCAACAAGCAATAGACCGTGCGGCACTTGAATGAACGCTTCCACTCAAGTCAGCCTTCAACAGTTCAATATCTGAACAAATAACCATAAGCCATGGTTAGTCCCAAGCATTCACAATAAGGCACATTATATCGAGATCAATCTCAAGCACACACAATAAGGCACATTAATATCGAGAAAAAAAGAAAAACACATCGAGGTAACAATCGGGACATTCAATCGGAGTAGATTTTATTATAATCGAGAATCATACATCGGGACTTCCCACCATCACCAGGGCCAGGGGGGCAGCCCTTGATGGATGACCTAAGTCCGTATAGCAACCGATGAGACAGCCTAATAATACGTTGTCAGCTCACACCTCCTAAAGAGCCTTAGAAATTTTAGAGCTATGCTACCACTAATCAATACAATGTTTGAAATAAAGACACTTTTCCTAGCATAAGGGATCTACCTGATCATGGCTCTATATAAAATGGCTCATGATAACCTAGGCCCCGATCATGATCCTATACAAGATTGACTCATGACACCTAAGTGTTTAAAAGGACAAGGTCACATGAAAAAGAGAAATATAGTATCAGCAAAAACTACGTATTTTGGTTCTTGTACTCCGTCTCTTTGGATTTAAAAAGAATCAATTAGGTATTCTTTGGCAAACCGTACAGTCATGATTGAAATAGTTCTTGCCCATCCTGCGGTTGTTTTTAAAAAGTTGAGTGCAACATGGCGTGAGCAAGGGTTCTAGTGATCCAATTTATGACAGCTAGCTTCTAGTAATTCTGACTTTAAGGAAATTGGTTCTCTCATTTTTGCTTAGGCTTTATCAGCTCGATTTGGTACTAACGTTGAAAAAAATGCAAATAAAAAATTTGTTAATTTAGCTGTTAAAATATAAAATAAAAAAAATGATTATAAATTTTAATAATTAAATTAACTTTTTTTTTCAGAGATTTTTATCAAGCAAAGCCTTAAATTGTATTCCGAAGACAATCGGTTGTTTTTCAAATCAAAGTAAGCCTATAAGGAAGCCAGCCATGTGAAATGGGTGTCAATGATGGATTGTTGAAATCTTTATTATTAATTTTAATTATTTTGATCAAAATTTGATCACTCCTCGGTTCATCTATGTGATAGCCTCATGATGATTTCTTTTTCTTTTTTTTTTTACTTTTCTTAAATTTTTTTTTTACAATTATAAAAACTCCAAATTTTTGCATATTTTTTCTCTCCTTTCATTTTTTAAACTCTTGACTCTCTTACTTTCTCTTTAAAAAAAATTAAACACTCAATTAAAAATTTAACATTTATGTATTTTCTCAATTAATAATATCAATTTTAATTTGGATCAATTAAACATTTTTAAATTGACTCAAATAAAGATTCGATGATGTTGTGTAAGTCACACATATCCAAATAGTGTGAGTAGTAAAATAGAAATAAATTGTATTTTTCTTTAATTTTTTCACCAACAGAATAAATTTTAAAATTGGTAATTGAAATAGTAAAACAAAGATCTTTTAAATGAATTCATAACTGGGTTTTAAGTTTTTTTAATCTTAATCTTTAAACTCTTAAATGACATCGTAAATCATGATTTTTTTTCCTAGTTGTATTAGGCCTAACAGGAATGGTGAACCAGTGGATTAGTAGCTATTATTTTGCTGGTTGATATCGGAGGAAAATTATATTCATTTCTTTAAATTAGAAAATTAGCTATTGCACTACCCCATTCCCCATCTTTCCCCTCATTTTTTCCTAGGTAAATGTTTCGGGGGGTGGGGGGAGTAGTTGCTTTTGCAAATAAAGTGGAACAATTTAAAAAATAGCTTTTCCTTCGGATGCTTTTTGATGGAATGGAGTCACTATTGCTTGTCACCAAGTTTGCTTGGTTTGAAATTTACACATCTTTTTGTTTATTTAATTCCTTTACATTGAAATCTTAAATTGGCCTTTAGTGGGAAGGCTGTTCAAGTACATTGGAGTTTCTGAAATCTTAAAAAAGGGGCCCAAAACTTTAGCCTATAAGCAGTGTTTTACATGGTGAAGCTTTAGAGCTTATCTAGCTTCAAACTTTCAGAGTTAGTGCTATTAGAAAGTTGAAAGACCTTTTATTTGGATGTAAGTTAAATGATTATGTCATGTATGTTTTTAAAACTTATGTTGGTGGCTGAACTCATAGGGAAGGATCTCGTTTTAATTGGTGCAACTGCAATTTGAGGACAAGCTTCAAGGAGTGCCAAATTGTATTAAAACTCTTTCTAAAGCTGGAATTAAGTTTTAGGTGCTGACAAGGGACAATATGGAAGCTGCAATTAATATAGCTTATGGTAAGTATTTAATGGGAGTGTACACACAAATTTCATGTCAAAAATATGACAAGGAAAATTGGAAACAAATAATAAATTTATTCATCAAACTTGTGGAAATTACAATTTATAAAAATATTTATTATAAAGAAATCTTTTGATTCTTTTCTTCAGCAAAAATCCACTTCCAAGGTTAAGCAAACTTGTTCTTGAATGCTTTAAAGGTCGTCGTGACTTGTTCTTGAATGTTTCAAGGGTTTTATTGACTTAATCTTGAACAAATAGAATTGATCTCCTCTTTTTAGAGGGAATAAGATTGAAGATGACAATTCTTGGAACTTAAATGCTTTGTTATTCAAGTTTTTCAAAATTTTTCAATTCTTCAGAGTTTACTTTTTGAGACCTTAGAGAGGTTTTGAGTTTTCAAACTCTTCTTCTACTTTTTGAAATTGTGAATTATGACTAGAGGAAACACTGTATTTATAATGCCACCCTACCAGATGAGAGAGAGAGTTTCAGAAGAACTTAACCTTTTTTATTTTTTCTTTAAACAATTATAGTTTAATTAGAGATAAAAACTAATAACTCATTGATAAAATTTGATTGGTCAAACCAAATGTTTTATCTTCAATTGACAAGTGACATATTTAATTAATCATAAAATTAATTAAATATATAATTAAATTAAATAATATATTAATCCATCTATGGATAACTGATTTGTTACTTGAAAATTCTTTAATTAATTAATTAAAAAAATTTACTGGACATGTGGCACTTTGTGGTTGGATGAAAATTTTCTCTTTCTACAAATGCCAAATTTAGTCATACATGATTTTGCTTACAAGAAGTGAGCAAGTATTGAAATATAAATAGCTTTAGCATAACCTTTTATTTGAAGTGAAATTTTAACCCCTATCCTAGGATATATTAAGTTCCTAGTATACCACATGAGAAAAATCATTATTTAAATAAAAATTAACCTCATGCCAAGCTATTCATGAAGAATTATATTGTAGTCTTGATTGATACACATTCCTTATCCAATTAAGAGTATGATTCTTAATCGACAAAAGCTTTGGCTTATAATCTCATTACCTTGGTGTACCCCATTCAAACTTGAACTTCGATTTTAACTTGCATTATCCTAGACCTGGCAATCTTAAGTATGACGTGGTGACACGATACGAATACAATATGAAAATAGGACACAAAGGTGACACAACTTAAAAGTGTAGCAATAACTATATATGGGTTTAATAAAACAAAAAAATTATATTTTATATTTTCGTGTTAACACAAATTATGACAAGCAATTTTCATGTAAAACACAATACAAAAACATGAATTTTAGTATTTTACATGACACAAATACGTGAATCGCCAAGTCTAAATTATGCCAATTGACTAATGAGCAAAAACTTTAAGTATTAGAGAAATTCTCACTTATTAGTTCATTCCTTCCCCACTTAGGATTTGGACTATTTCCTTATAAAAGCACACCTCTATTGCTGACTTTCTTCATTAAAATTGTATCCAATATTTCATGCAAAATTACTTACAACTTAATTTATCGAGTAAATCTTCATTTGCCTTGCCCTTTTTTTTTTCTTACATTAGACTTGTGCATTTTCTTACTTTGTTAACAGCAATACCATTTGTCTTTATTCTTTTATCTCGACTATAAGTTAACATAGCTTTTAATCTTTCCTTCAAATTGCAACCTCAATCAGTTTCATTCATAAAGATTTCTTGCTTAATTATTCTTTGGTATTTTCTTCTAAGATTTTTTTTCATAAAAAAATCAATACCATGCTAGTCAGCAAAGAATTAATACCATGCATATTAAGTATATATTTTTAATCAATGCATGGTTGAAATTCTTTTGACTTGGGCATCATTAATCAAATCGTATACATGTCAAACATATACGCCATGCACATTTTGACATTTGTTAATTGCCACACATTCATCTTTGTTTATTCCATGCATAATTTGTTACCCTAAATATTCTTGTTGCATACATATTACCATCTTGCATTTTCCTACTTTGTCATGAAATTGCAAATGTTACAAGTAATGCTTTACACTTATGCACTTGTTTCAAATAGAATCTTCAAGGCAAAATAGCAATGATTTCTTTTTCTTTAATCCTTGGTCGACATTCACTTGTTGTTGCACCAATTGTTACTTTCCTTTTGATTAAGTTGCAAAATCAAGCAATTTATTCAATCAAATATCTAAATTTTCTTTCAAACATTTTTTGAAATCTTTAGCACTTGAATTCTTAGAAGATTTTAAAGTGTTGATTCCAAATCTTCTAACAAGAATAATAAAGATGATCTCTTTCTTCACAGCAATCTCCATATTATACTTACGATTAGTTCCATATAGTCCCATTCCAAAGATGTTAGGTGCTTTAATGATAGTTTTTATTTTCCTTTACATTATGTAAAACATGTATTGTCATCAAGCTTATCGGATGTGGTCTCATTGAATTGGTTATTTTTATTGCTTGCATATGCAAGATTTCTCAAACAGTTCATTATACTTTTACTCATAGAAGAGTCATGTTCTCAAGCCAAGTAATTTGAATAACTATTGGTTGCATTAGAGTGCCCCTTAACTTCTTTCCTTTCTTCAAGGCACTTGATGTTGGCAAACTGTTTGAAAAATTCAAGGCCCTTATGCTTTAATGAAAATTATTAATGTTAAATCTCTTTAACACAACATCAACATTGTCTGCAACTTTGTTATTGCTTATTTGCTTTTACGATGGTAATGAATTTGGTTACATACCATGGGAATGGACTTGAAGGTATGGTGTATTACTTCAAGACATTGAAGATTTTTCTCAATGATTGCTAAAAGCAAGGATGTCATTCAAGCACTCCATGAGGTCATTTCTTGTGTTGACTAAATGAAGATTTATTCTAAGGTACTGATGTTAAGGAAAGATTTATTCCAAGGTATTGATGACAAAATAAGATTTATTTCAAAGTGTTGAGCACATTTGTTTACTATCTTTCACTATTTGAAGAATGAACAAGACAATGTTGTTATTAGGGATTAGAGCTTCAAGATTATTAGAGAATTTGGTTATATACTAAAAAGATTATTAGGGAATTTGGTTATATACCAAAATATTGGGAATAGACTAAAGATATGCTGCAACACTTCAAGATATTAGGGATTGCTTTAAGATTATTAGAGAATTTACTTTTGATCTCTTCTTTAGCTTTAGGTTGGATGTTTCACCTTTTGAAGTTGCTCATTCAATATCTTTTACAAAGCTTGGTGTCTAACCACAAATACTCTCCAAGTCTTTTTTATGATAAAGTCATCCTATTTGTTGTTTGTCGTCTTTCACCGCTTAAAGAACGAGCTAAACAAAATTGTTTTTAGGTAATAAAGCTTTTAAGGGAGATTATGCTTTCAAAGCCTAATCCTCAAAAAACAAAGAAGATCATGTGGGCTTGCATCATCTAGCTTACAAATATACAAAGAATTTAAGTTAGAGATGAGAATTTAATTTTCAAGCACAATAAAGATCTTGAAACTTGTGTTAATGAGTCTCGTAGTGATGCAAAGAATTCAAGCGATAGATAAAACTTGATTTCCAAGCAAACGAAAGATACTTGCACTATTTAATCCCTTCAGAAGGTTGAAACAAGATTATTTTGCACAAGTTAATCCATTTGGGAGCATGATGAATGATTGTTTTACATAAGTTAATCTATGAAAGGAAATGGTGAAGAATTAATCAAAAAAAAATTTTTATTTTGTTTCAACTAAAGTTAGCATTAGAACCAAGCTATTTATGTACCTTCAAAAGAGAAAAAGTAAGTCATCACGTAGTTCAATTTTTATTGTGCCTTAATTTTTGCATAAGTCATTCTTTGCAGGATTTTTAACTTAGCAGGCTTTTTTTTGTGTTCTAACTTTTACCTAAGTCGTCTTTTGTAGAATTTTTAACTTAGTTGATTTTTTTTAAAGCATTTTAGGCTCTTATCTAGAAGCAATATACATATATATATTTTTTGCACTTTAAACTCATATTTAGGAACAACATGAGCAATTTAAACTCGTGTTAAAGGGCAACATTTTTTTTTGTTCAAGCATAATAATGTTTCAGAAATGTGCCATTGATTGGCCTAACTTTTACTTCATTTTTATCAACAATTCTATATACATCATTACTGTAAGTATTTCAAACAATTTATGGTCCATCCCATTTTAAAAGAAATTTATTGCCAATGCGATGTGAAGTATTTGTTGGTTTTCTTATAGTAAGGACTAGGTCCTTAACCTGAAATGATCGTGGCTTAACTTTCTTGTTGAAAGCTTTGGATAATCGAATCTGATAACATTCCAAGTGTTGTTGAGCTTTCAACATTTTCTCACCCAATGCTTCTAATTCTTCTAAACGAAGTCACGCATTGTCTTCATTAGAAACACCTTCTTAGATTGCACTTTTCAATGATGAAATTTGACGTTTAAGTATAAAGATAACTTTTACACCATAAACAAGCGAATATTGAATAGCTTGAGTTGGTGTGCAATATATAGTTTGATAAGCCCATAAGACTTCTCTCAGCCTTTCATACCAATATTTCTTCGAATGATTAGCCATTTTTTTATAAGATTACGTAAAGTCTTATTAAAAGCTGTTGCTAACCCATTTGTTGGAGCACGGTACATTGAAGAATGATGCTGCTTGAAATCAAACTATGCAAATAATTTACTAATATCAAATTGTTTTTTATTATTAGTAATGTTTAACGAGGTACTCCATAATGGTAAATGATGTTTGTTCTAATGAAAGTCACAATAATTTTTTTCTTCACTTTTCTATAAGGTGCAGCTTCGACCAATTTTGAAAAGTAATATGTAGCAGCTAGTATATATAAATGTCTCATAGCATTCTTGGGTAATGCTTCCACCAAATCAAGTCATCAAGCATCAAATGGCTAAGATATGACCACTGAATGTAATGGCTTAAAAGGTTAATTGATGTAATTAACACGAAATTAACAAGCTTGACACTTTTTTGCATAATCCATATAATTTTTTAACATTGTTAGACAATAGTATCCCATCCTTTTAATTTGAAAGTGTAACATAGCTCCAAATTGATGTGCACCATAAATTCTAGAGTAAGCTTTTTGTGAAGCCGTAGAGGCTTCATCTTCTCCTAAATAGTGAAGAAAGACTCCATTAAAAAAATGACAAAATTATGCCCTTAAAGTAGATAAATCAAAGTGTTCAACATCTTACTTCTGTTCTATGCCTTAGAACGTTAAATAACTTTGTATGCTCTAAGTAATCAATCAATGTTTGTCTCTAATCTTTTTGTTTCAACTTCCAAGAATGACACAACATTTGTATCAGTATCTTCATCAAAAGTGATTGGTGGTCAAACTTAACACTTTTCAAAGAAAAATTTTCACTTGTGTACTTGGCAATGTAAGTGTTGATGCTATATTAACTTGAGAATCTACTTGGCTATTCTCTTTTCTTGGTATGTGCTCTAAACTAACATTTTTAAACCACTCCAAAAGCTTCTTTACATAATTGACATATAGTAGTAGTTTGAGCTTATTTGCTTCATAAAGTGAAAAGATTTGGTTAATGCAAACTTCGAGTGTCCAAACACTTTTAATTGAGTGATCTTCATATCCATTACCATTTCTAATCCAATTATCAAAGCTTGGTACTCAGCCACGTTATTTAAACAATTTTGGTTAGAGTGAACGCATAAAGCAAGATTTCACCCCCTAGAATGACAAACATAATGCTTACTTTAGTTCCATCTTAATGAGTAACTCCATTAAAGAATAATTTTTATGGTCTAAAAATTTCAATGAAAAGAACATCTTTATCAAAAAGATCTTTCAAAAATTCTCAATCATCTAGGATTGGATGATCTGCAAGAAAATCAACAAGAGCTTATCTTTTAATGGCCTTTTAGGGAACATAAGTGATATCGAACTCCTATAACAAAAGAGCCTAATTTACCAATATTTTATTAAGTACAGACTTAGAAATGAAATACTTAAGGGGATCAACTCATAAGATTAAACGTGTAGAATGAGCTTACAAGCAATACCTCAATTAACTGTGAACATTAATGTTAAGCATGTCTACTTAATAGGAGAATAATTTAATTCATCACCATTGAAGGTTCTATTAATATAGTAGAGTGCCGTCTCTTTTTTTACATCACTTTGTAATGCCAAAAATGCTACTAAGAATCATTCTTGTGAAAAAATATAAAGGAGCAAAGATCATTATAGTATAAGGGCTTTCAAAATTAAAAGTCTTAATAAGTAAGCTTTAATGCTTTTAAAATCATTACTATAAGCTGTGTCCTAAATAAAAAGAATATTTTTCTTCATCAAATGTGAATGGTTGACATCAACCTGTTAGATTTGGTATAAAGCGCTAAATATAAGCCACTATCCCTCGTAAACTTTTAAGTTCATGAAAATTCTATGGTTCTGTCATTTTCTTAATGGCTTCTATTTTTGATTAATCAATCTCAATTTCTATGATGTTGTACAAGGAATACTAAAAACTTGCCTAAAGATACTTTAAAAACACATTTTAAATGATTAATTTTCAATTGATATCTATGAAGCTTTTCAAACACTTGGTGAAGGTTAAGATGATTGACTTTTTTTTTTTTTACAACCAAGTTATCAACATAGCATTCAACATTCTTGTAAAGCATGTCATCAAAAATCTTTTGCATTGCTCTTTGACAAGTAGTACATGTATTTTTAACCCAAAAGGCATAACCTTATAATAATATATTTTTTTGGTATTCGAAATGCAATGAGCTCTTCTTCTTTTAAAGCCATGTGAATTTGATTATAGCCAGATGACCTATCCATAGAAAATAAAGCTCCTAATTGTTACATCAATCATTATTTTTGTCAAAATAAGAGGAAAATGATTTTTTAGGCAAGCATTATTAAAATCTTGAAAGTTCACACAAACTTGAATTTATCCATTTTTTTAACTAAAATAATATTTGAGTACTTGCTTTTTTAATAAAGCTAGCTATAATAACCTTATTGACTTTAAATTTAATCTAAGGAATCAAGTCAGGATGAAAACGATGTTAAGCTTACTTGATAAGTTAAACACCTTTCTTAATAGCTAAATGATGCACAACAATTTTTAGATTAAGTCCGAACATCTCCTTATAAATTCAAGTAAAGACATCTCGGTATTCTATCAAAATATCGAGGTAAGCTTTTTTCTTTTCAATTGACATACAAGCATTAATAAAGATTGGACAAGGATCTTCATTAGTGCTAATGTTGACATCTTGTAGCTTATCAATTGTAGCTTGATTCCTTTCTTCAAATGGTGGAAGAGCTTTTTTAGCATCTTTTTCTAAAAATTTTTCATCAATTTTTTTTATAAACACATGATTAAAAGTAAAGATTTTCATATCTTCAAAGTCTCTCTCATTTGGAGGTGGAATCTACTTAGTTGTTACCACCTTATGCTTTCTAACCTTCAATGATTCACCAATAGTTACCACCCATTTGCTTTGTCTCTTCATTTAGGAAGGAATCTTACTATGAAAATCCTTAGACTTATCAATTGCAAGAGCTTTAGTTTTTAATTTATACTACACCTTTTTTAAGTTTGGATGTTTAAATCTTGCACGAATAGAAAGATGCTTTCTAATAAAAGTTTCAGTGTCCTTTTTCCTCATTTGATAAAAAAATTAACTTGTGAGAAAAATGCATACTCAGACCATCAAAGACTGAACCTCATGATGGTTATATACCCAAACAATAAAAACCTAATGACCTTGGTATCTCAACTAAATTTTCTTGCTCATCAAAAACTTATTCCACATTTATTTATCTTGAAGCTTGTTTGTGAATCTTCAATTTTAATGGAGAAGATCCAAGCCCAACTTTTGAAGTGTTGACTTGATTAGTCTTCTTTCACCAAACTTGTTGGATCTTGATTGAACTTTGAGAAATGTCTTCAGTTGGCTCATTTATTTCATGAACTAATTTTGAAATATCCTTTTACTTGTATCCAGCTTTAACAAGAAATTTGTAGGCATTAAGAGCAAAACCCTTAGCATGATGTATGGGTAAACTATCATGTTCAACAAGAGGTCCTTCTAATGGCCATGCAAATCTTTTACGTAAAGGTTTAAAAACCTTTAAGTCTTCCAAGCTAGTAGGAGGAAAAGTCAAATTCTTTAAAGCTTAAGTAATTTCATCATCTTTATTATTGGTAAAAGGACCTGTATTTTTTTCTTTTTGTTTTTACTCTTTCATATTGATATTCTGTTGATCTAGAAGTACTTTTTCTTTGAAAGCATTTTTCAAATAAAACTTAGCATCAACGAAATGTGCCTTTATTGTAGAAAATGGATTAGAATCTGCGACAACTATATTTACTTGACCATTTCTATGATACTTCAAACATTAGTGAAAAGTTAAAGAAACTACACCATTTTGATGTATCCATGGTTGCCCTAACAATATATTATATGTTGTCTTAGCATCAATCACATGTAATAATGGATTTGATTCCATGTCACAAAGAAAAAGTTAAAGTTTGACCTTCCTAAGAGCTCTTTGTCCTCCTTGAATCATCAAGTGATTTTGTGACAATTCATCCAAAGTGATTCCAAGTTCTTTCATTATCTTCAAGGGAAGTATGTTGACGGCAGATCCATCATTTATTAGGATCCTATTAATCCTTTGCTCTTGAATATATCCAACAACAAACAATGGTTGATTGTGAAGAGTAGATCTTAAAAATAAATCTTCATTAGAAAAATCAATCTTCGTAGCATAAGAATGACCAACTTTAAATGCTATCTTATCAATGTTGTTGTCATTATTTTTCACTTCTTCACCAATACGGTAACAAGTCATGGAAACCAAATTTTCTCTGCTGAATTGAATTGGCTTGCATTCATTCAAAGTCATTAGCTTTCTTGGCTTATTTGGTCTCAAGTTGTCATGCCTAAATGGAATTGCCTTTGTTTGGATCACCTTTGGTGTTGGCTTTCTAACTGGTTGCTTAACCATCTTAGCTTTTGTCGTCACTCGAACATGCTTTTATAGATTTATCTTTCAACCTTATTGACCCTATCATACTAATGCTAGTTGTTATGACATTTATTACTCCAGAATCTGTTTTTTTAAGGAAATGATGAAGTCAAGCTACTGTTTGCACTTGATCCATGAGGTGAAGTAGGCTTCTCATAAAAGATTCCTCTAATCATTGAAGATGAGTGTCAGAAAGTGGGTTTTGACTTAGCATTGGAATAGTTAAGCATAAATTTCTTCAAGAGCTTTTGTCTTGCTTCTAGTGCCTTCTGAGTGGGTAGCAACATCAGTGGTGATAAGCTAGGGAAGTTCTTTTGGCAGAGTTCTTTTTGGGATGTTAGCATGATTCAAGCTGCTCATATTGGTGTTGGGATTAATGGTCTTGAGGGGATGCAAGCAGTTATGGCTAGTGATTTTGCAATTGCCCAGTTTCGTTTTCTTAAAGATTTGCTTCTTGTGCATAATTGTTGGTCTTTTCTTAGATTATGCAAGGTTTGACTTTTCTATTCCTTAAGGGACATTTTAACATTTTTGGTTGGTGATATACAGAGGATTCATGTTACCTTTAGATTATGCAAGGTTACACTTTTTTCTGTCCTCCAAAGCATTTTTTAAATTTCTGGTTGGTGATATTCATGGCACCTCCTTTTGCAGGTTGTGACGTATTTCTTTTACAAGAATCTTACATTCACTTTAACTCAATTTTGGTTCACCTTCAATACCGGATTTTCTGGTCAAAGATTCTATGATGATTGGTTCCAGTCATTATATAATGTCATATTCACTGCGCTACCGGTGATTATTGTTGGGCTTTTTGACAAGGTACTCCAATCTTTCCATTTTATTCCAGATAGAGTCTTGTTCTGCCTGCTCTATGCTTGATTTATGCAAGACCTTGCTTTTTATCCAGGATGTCAGTTCATCCCTTTCAAAAAAGTACCCTGAATTATACAAGGAGGGAATAAGAAACATGTTTTTCAAGTGGGGAGTTGTTGCAATATGGGCCTTCTTTGCAGCCTATCAATCTCTAGTCTTCTTCTACTTCGATGCAGTTTCCAGTTCTACTAGTGAAGATTCTTCTGGTTAAATGTTTGGTCTTTGGGATGTCAGGACAATGGCCTCCACAGTGTAGTAGTAACTGTCAATTTGCGTCTTCTTATGATCTGTAATTCAATCACAAGGTGGCATTACATTAGTGTTGGAGGAAGCATTCTTGCGTGGTTCTTATTTATTTTTATATATTCTGGTGTTATGACTCCGTATGATCGACAGGTAAGTAATGAATCATGTTTCATTATCTTTCTCTCTTCATTTGGGTTGGAAGGATGCAACTTCTTGACTCTGTTGGCTACTGCAGGAGAACATCTTTTGGGTCATATATGCCTTGATGAGTAGATACATTCTATTTCTACGTCACTCTTCTTCTTGTTCCTGTTGCGGCACTTCTAGGGGATTTCCTTTACCTATGGTAAGAATGAGAAATAACTGGAAGTACTCCTTTGCTGCAATATATTTGATGCATCGAAAAGCTTGCTCATGCTCATTGACAGTGCGAGGGCTGTTAGGTGGGAATAGGTGTCCAACCATGAAAGTAAGTCATCGTTCTGGTTAACTAGCTTTGGTCTATTCCCACCTGAGCAACCAAATAGGAGCTACTTGAAACCTAAAATATGCTAAGAGGTCAAACCATCTGCCTAGTTTCCCGTGTGTTAAGAGTGAGCTGCTGAAATTGAAGCATATGATCATAGCATAATTTTTGGTAGTTTCATGCTTGGAGTTTTTGACATTATGCAAAGATTTTCGAGGGTTTTCTTTAAGGGGAGTTCTGAAGCAAGTTTCTTATAAGTGTACACCTTTCGATGGCACTGAAGTCACCTAGCCTGGTTTAAATGCTACTGCAGTAACATTGTCGTTCAAAAAATATTTTTTTATTTCCCTTTTTGATAGTCTAAACTTAGACAAAATCTGTAAAATTAGTCAATTTGCCGTGGTTCTTTGTTTTTATTTTTATTTTTATTTTTTGTTCCATTATCTACCCTCTTTTAGGAACCAAATTTTTTAGATCATGAATAAAAAATGATACATAAAGGTCATTGACTATCAGTGAATTTCACTATGAAATTGGTAATATTTTGTAACAGTAAAACTCATTGTTGTTGAAAAACTATAATGGTTATATTGTAAAAGTTGGAGATATAAGCCCTTTTAGTTGAAAATGGCCTCTTAAAAACTGAAACTAACCAATATATGTTGTCTTCAATTTGACATGGTAGTAAATCTTTTCTGGATGCTTTATATTTAGAGTTTATTTAAATAAACGATGAGATTAAAAATAATAATTAAACTAAAATTAATTATTATAATTATGAGATTAAAATTAATAATAAGATATATATTTAGATACAAATATAATAATCAAATTAAGATTAATTACAATGAAAAAAATAAATATAAATATTAAATTAAAATTTATATATAATAAAATTTTTAATTATAAAAAATAATAATATTTTATTTTTAATATAATAATAAAATTTATTATTTTATTATATAATAATATATTATTTTCATATTAAATTTAAAAAAGATATATTTTATAATTTTTTAAATTAAAAAAAAAAAAACACACGCACACAATTGCTTTGGGAGGGCAACAACTGCCTCAGAGATAAACATGATAAAAACACCCCTAATTGGCCACGAAGGGTTCCCTCTCCGGTAGTTAACTGAAGGTGCGGGGTGGTGACATGTCCTATCTTACGGCGCCGAAGGAAAGCCAAACGGGAGGGCAGTGTGATTGAGGCAAAAAAGTTGCCTTAACCGTGCCGCAGCGACCCATCCGGTGGCTTCCAAATGAAGCTTCGTCTACCACAACCACCAACAGCGTAGGAACATCCAACTGGACAGCAAAAGAAGAAAAGTGAAGGCAAAAACAAAGTAATTTCTGCTGCTTGATCGGCATTTTTCTTCCTTAATTTGGACTTGGATCTCTTCCATCCCTTCTTTTATTTCATAGCTGGATTGGTGAACTCCATCATCTTGTTCAAGAGAGCTAACAAACTTTGCTAATCTTTCTGACACAGACTGCTGGCTCTCATCCAGTGATTCTTCATCTCCTTCATAATCATCATCATTCTCAAAAACTAAATAAACCCCAGCCTTCTTCAGCTCTACCCCCTTAACATATGGCGGGTTTCGCTTTGTCACCTGAATCTTAAAGCCATCGTTTAACATAGAAACCAACGGACGATCTGCTGGATATCGACACAAGTGAACATGGTCTTCATTCGTCTTCGGTACCCCCAACAAGTCCAAGGTGGTGGAATGTATAGCTTTGTCTGTGTCACCTTTGAAGATCTTTGCTTGAATGTCCACTACAGCAGGTATTTGATATCTCAACTCATCTGGTATATGATGGTTAAGGGAAACAACTACAGCTATTATCACACCTTTCAAGTCAAGGTTTTTGTGGCTTGAAAAGGTAACTTCATCTTGAGAAAACCAATCTGGAATTTTGCTTCCTGGCATGCTTAGATTTCTGAGACTCTTGAGATAAACCTGCAATAAAATGTTGCCATACATCAATGCTGAGATTCCCGTAGCTATTTATCAGAGGGTTAATGTTCCTCAACTATAGTAAAATATAGATTTTAAAATTTTAAAATTTTTTATTATAATACCTAAATTATGAATCTATTAATTAATGTAATACTTGAAAAGTTATTTGTCAATTATATATCACTATTTGAAACTAATCATGTTAAAAATAAATATCATATTAATTAAAAAAAATCATAATTTAAATCCCAAATCAAAGATTTTTAAAATTTAATAATTCAGTTAAATATTTCATTATAATTCAAAATCAGTTCAAGACACTAACCCTTATATTAAAAGGTTATAAACAAACAATTTCTTGAAATTCAGTACATTATAGTCTAAAGAGAGAGATAGAGAGAGAAAAGGAAAAACCAACTTTGGAGAGTCTTTTCTTTGCTGAAGCAGAGCATTTAATGCAGTTGCTCAGGTACAACCTTCTCAAGGACTTCAAGGACTCAAGGCCTGGAATATCCACCAATTTCTCACAGTTTGTAAGGTTTAATGTTTCTAAGCTCTTTAAATTGGAAATATCAGATATACTTTCCAATGAAATACAGTTTGCAAGATTCAACTCCTCCAAACTTGAGGGAAGTGGAGGGAGGGACTCAAGCTTTTCACATTGGGGCAGCCTAAGCCTTTTAAGAAGCGAAAGGCCCCTTAGGCTGGATGGAAGTTTAGAAAAATCATTGCTACCCAGTTGCAGAGTCTCTAATGCTGACAACTTCTCAAAATCATCTGGAATTTCACCAGATATTCTCCATGCACGAGCGTCAAGTTCTTCTAGCGATGAGAGATTTGAGAAAGATGTTGGCAAGAGTACAAATGACTCGGATTTCTCTTTCTTTGCCATTTTCAGTACCATTAATCTTGAGAGCATGCCAAAGCTTTCTGGTATTTCGGTCACAGCAGTCTCCTCCATAAATAAATGATGCAAAGACTTCAAATTTCCTATTGAGGATGGAAGTTTACACAGCCTTTTACACTTGTTCAATCTTAACCTAATAAGATTTTCTAACAACCCAATAGACTCTGGCAACTCGGTAATATTGGCGTTGAATATGTTCAAATAAGTAAGAGCAAGCAGGCTCCCCATCGACTCTGGCAGAGACTCAAGAGAAGTACAATTCCTCATCTCAAGCTTCTGAAGTACTCTCAAGGCACCAATCTGGCTAGGCAGATCCCTAATTGAAATCCCATCCATGTCAAGTTCCACAAGAGAAGCCAATCCTTGAATTGAATCTGACAATTTGCCCAACTGCTTGCCTCCAACAAATAAGTACTTCAGATATGATAACGAACCAATACAATTTGGTAACTCACTGATTGCACCACCCTTAATCAGCAACTCTTTCAATAATTTGAGATTGCCAACAGTATCAGGAATTGCAGTGAGTGATTCACAAGAAATTAAACTAAGTGTTTCAAGGTTCTCCAAGAATCCAATAGAATCAGGCAAGTTTTCCAATGCAGATTGATTAAGATGAAGTTCCTTCAGAGAAACAATCTTCCCTACACATCGTGGCAGCTGTTTAATATGTATGCAACCACTTAGGCTCAGTTTTTCAAGTTTTTCAAGGCGATAAATAGATTCAGGCAGCTTCTCTATGCCAGTTTTGTCAACGTAAAGTTCTTTGAGTGATTTCATGCTGCCTATGCCCTTTGGTAATTCCTTCAATTTAGAGCAATCGCTGAGGACAAGGGTTTGAAGATTTTTCATCCCCGAGACGTCACTTGGAAATTCAACAAGGTTTGAACAGCCTGTCATGTCCAAGTGAAGTAAGGACTTTAAACTACCAACCGACTTGTGAATGTTTATCAGTTTCACACAATTCTGAAGAACAATCTTTTGCAGCTTTTTATGTCCAGATAAATCAGGAAGAGAAGCCAGATTGGAGCAACCACACAGGTTCATGACCATCAAGTTCTCAGCCACCTGCAACAAAACAAATTAAATATTCGATCGATGACAGAAAAGCCCAGTTTGTAGAATGAAAGCTTTCATAGATTTCTTTGCAGCCATAGTCTCATAGATAAAATAATTTTTCTGTGATAATCAGCAGCAATGTTGTGTTGTTGACAAGCATACATCATTTACCTTGTTAGAATAAGAGTTCCACACCCTTTCGATATTATTGCTTTCTGAGAGATCAAGCACAGCAAGCTGTTGGGGACAAAAATCAGAAGGAAGAGTTTTCAAAGCACATCCTTGCCATTGAAGCCACTTGAGTTCATGAGGAAGAAATTTAAATTTTCCTTCCACTTTCACATGATTGATCTGAAGCAGTCTTAGATTAACCATCGATTCAAAAGGTTTTGTAAAGATCACCACCTCTTTCCCATTGCTATTTATGACGTCCATCACAATACCCTCAATGCTTCTTGTTCCCTATTGTCAATTATGTGCGAAATTAAAAATGCCATGTCAGAGAGTTTAAAAAAAAATAGCCATCACTATAATAGCCATCACTATAATATTATTTAAGGGTTAAGGTTATATTAGGAGTTTTTTCAGTATAATTTTAATTTATTTAATTTTTAATTAAAAAATTACGAAATTGACATAAATTAATGAAAAATTGTCACTAACGGAAATATTCTGTTAAATATTTTAATTCCATTACTTTTTTGTTCACAACTTAATAAAATTGAATGTATAATGATAAAATTCAATAAAATTGAAGTATAAATAATAAAATTCAATACTAAACCAACAATAAAGAAAAAATGAACCTTAATCACTAATATCTACCCATATAATCATGAAGATACATGCGTAAAATGGGACAAAGAGATGAACATTTGAATCATCACCTCTTTCAGAGCAGTTATTCAAATTTGAAAACGTTCCACCTAGTTAAATACCTTGTATGTTCTTTTCTCATAAATACTTGCCCAAAAAAGTTTAGATAAATATGCATGTTGAGATTCATAATTAATTTCTACGTCAAGTTTCATAACTAGGACCAACAGATGAAGAAGGGGTTTTACACGGTCAAGGTTCAAATGAGATATCCTAAGTAATTAAAAAGGTGGGATGTAACTTAATAAAAACAAAAAAAGTGGGATGTAAACATGACATATTAAGATTCTGGATTCAATCAGTCTTCAATATGCATGTATGGATCCTTTGATGCATTGACATTTCTCCCATACTTTAAAATGATTATTTTATCCCTTAGGCTATAGTAAATAAAGAAAGAACTTAGTAGATAAAGAAAAAGCTGTTACCAAAGGCGGACGACAACCAGGTCAAAAAGGCGAGGGTAGAAGAGCATTCTCAAGAGGCACTAGCAATACAAACGGTGGAGGCTGGGTGCCAGCCCTACTGGCAGCCATGAAATGCTTGTCTTGGAACTACTGTGGGCTTTGGAAGCCATAGGCAATTCGAGCACTTCGGCATTTGCTGAAGACAGAAGATCATGATGTGGTTTTTTTATGGAACCAAAACTACATGCTCGGAGGATGGAATATATCAAAATGAAGTGTGGGATGAAAACATGTTTCAGTGTTGATGCAAAGGGAACTAAAGGGGGCTTAGCGATGCTTTGGAATGATGGGATACAACTACAACTGTTGAGCTTTCTGAAAGACCATATTGACATGGACGTTAGGGAAGATGGCGATACACAAGAATGGAGGCTGACAAGCTTTTATGGAGAACCTGAAACTAGATGGAGGGGGCAAGCTTGGAATATTATGAGTAATTGGGCAACACAAAATACTTAACCATGGATGTGTATGGGGGATTTCAATGAGATTATGTGGTCGCATGAGAAAACACGTCGATACCAAAAAAGAGAGACAAATGGAGGACTTTCACTTAGCTCTACAAGAGGCCAGGCCAAAGGATTTGGGGTAGCAGGGATAGTGGTTCACATGAAAACGAGGGAATAATCCCACAAACAACGTATGGGAGATACTTGATAGATGTGTTGCTAACCAAAAATTGGGAGGAAAGATTTCCACCACATGTAGTGAACCACCTAGTAGTGGTTGTCTTGGACCACAATCCTATTTGGGTCATTACCGCATCCATGAGATGTAACAGAATGGCCGAAGAAGAAAAGAATATTTCGATTTGAAAGATTTTGGGTTAAAGAACATCAGTGTGAAAAATAAAAAAATAAAACTGAAAGTTTGAAATTAAGCTTAGTGATAATCATTATCTACAAGATTTGGTGCTAATCCTCAACTTTGTGAAACGAATTGGAATTGATTTGAAATGATATCAGCTTTAACTTATAAATCCTTGCAATCAAATCAAAAGGCGACACGGCAAGTGATCAAAGAAAAATCACAAGAAAAAAGAAAGCACACAGTGATTCAAGCTGAAGTATAGAGAAAAACCAGAGGAGAAACGGGATGAAGCCAAGCTTATCCTACCCAGTAAACAATAGTCAATTCCTAATTAGATCACTATTAGCCAATTCCTAGCGATTCAACAACACAAGGGTCAGAAGCTACCACACCCAAAGCCACGTACAGAAAATAATCCTACCCCCAATGTTCAACCACCTTTAATTTTCCTAAACAACTAGACACTAAAACACAACCAACAAACAGTAGAGACAATAATCCACCCAACAAATCAAGCTGAAACCTCCACAATAGCCGCCCATTGCAGGAACCAAGACCTGCCACCACCATCAGTTTCTCGTTGGACAATCGCCCATCATCAATCAATCGCACCAACACAGGTTCAAGAAGAATGAATTTAAAGTAGAAACCAAAGGAGATAAAAACAGAAAAAAGAAGAATAAAACAAAGTGGAAGAAAAGATAAGTAAAGAAGAAACCCACTTTTAGTAGAGCATTGAAGGTTAACTTTTGGGAGATCTGAACGGTGAGGATGAAGAGCTTGATGAGGGAAACAATATACTAAAAGTTGGGGAAGATCAGACGGTGAAAAGGAACAAAGACAGTAGAAAAAAAAACTGCAACAATTAGCTTCATATCTACGCCTTTATGAAGCGATTTGTGATAAAACGAGCCCACATTTGAGACGAGGAAAGCAATAAGCAGTGACGGGAAAAATTTTGGCTTAATAGGGCGGTGGTGGAGTACGATTGTTAGCAGCGAAACTGTGAGCAACAACAACAACTAAAAATCATGTGTGAAAGAGAGAGTTTGGAGAATTTGAAGAGAGAGCAAAGGTGAGGTCTTAAGAAAAAAAAAAATAAACTCTGGCTTTTATCGCGAAGTAAAATCACATGGTTTTGGACATTATAAAGAATGGCAAGATCTGTGTGTTTTTTAAATGGGTGACCGGACTCCTAGCGCGACTCAAACTGGTAACTCGTTTCCTTGGCATTGTAGCTAAGCCAAGTTGAGCCGAGCCATTCGACTAGCCGCTCCAACTAGTTCATGTGCCTATAGCCAAGCCATGATACCAGCCAAACCGAGCCAATTTTTCTTTTTTTGGGAATTTTCTTTCATTTTTATTTATTTATGTATTTATTTTTTTCAATTTATTTATTTGTTTTTATTTTTGAAATAGCTTGCATGATTAGATTTTAGGAAAAATTAGAAGAAATAAATAAAATAAAACATTAATTTTTTTAAAATAAATAATAATTATCCAATGATGAAATTTTTAGAAATTGCAAATGATATATTTCTATAAAATTTCTAGGTGATAATTTTTTTTAAATTTGTCCCGTATGATGGAATAATTAGATATATTTTCAATAAAAAAATCAAAATAAAAATGATTAAACCTTTTTCCAACAATGGAGCCTCTTTAAGAAAACAAATAAAATTTTTGAATACTTTTGAAAAAATATTTTTAAAAATTTTTTCAAATTGATGGGAAAATCTTAAAAAGTTATTTTCAATATTTAAACATTAAAATAAAAACTATTAGAACCAAGATAATTGTTATGATAATTCAAAATTAAATGATACCATCTTAGGATAGTAGTTGTGAGAGTGTTATAACCTTTCCACATGTAATCGAACTGCCGAACCTAGTTTTGTTCAGAAGGTCAAAACCTACTTTTTAGGAACATTTAGTCAAACTTAAGAGTTCCTTAAAAGGATAGATTTATTAAGGAGTCAATCACCCCTAGATAAAAGATTGGTGGAGACTCATTTTGTTAAATTTAGCTATAGATTTACGAATCTATATGTTATGACAATGACATAAAGAATTCTTTATGGGCATGCATGGGAGAGTCAACGCACTTACCAAGGAGCTCTAAGTATTAAGCAACGCTCAACCCAATCCATTATTGAAAGACTAGGCAACTTAAGAGACGAATTGAACAAAGCAATTGAAATGGAAAAAGCTTTTTGGGCTCAACGCTCATGTATTGATTGGCTGCAAGAAACGGATCGAAGCACAACCCTTTTTCATGCAAAAGCGAGTCAATGCAAAAGATATAACATAATAAAAAGGTTACAGGATCAAAAAAGGGAATGGTGCAAAGAAGAGGGTGGGGTTTTGGAGATTGCCACTAAGTATTTGAAGCAACTATTTCAACCCTAAGGCCGTGGTAACATGGAAGATATTATGCAGGCAATGGAAAATCGAGTGTCCAATGATATGAATGATCCTCTAGTTGCAGAGTTCACAACTGAAAAGGTTCAAACAGTAATTAAACACATGCACCCTCTAAAAGCTCCTTAACCAGATGGTATGTTGGCATTATTTTTTCAGAAATATTGGCATGTTGTTGATAGTGATGTAATTAAGTTTAGTCTTTTTGTGCTTAACAAGGATAGGAATATAGGAATGGTTAATCACACCAATATTGTGTTAATACCCAAGCTAAAAGACCTTCGTAAGATCACTCAATTTAAACCCATTAGCCTTTGTAATGTAATGTATAAAAATTATTGCCAAAGTGCTTGCTAATAGGTTCGAGATTGTTTTACCACATTACATCAACGAAAACCAAAGTGCGTTTATCCTTGGTCACCTTATAACTGATAATGTGCTAGCAGCTTATGAGCTTCCATTCTTTAAAAAATAGGAAAAATGGGAAAACTGGTTACTTTGCTCTAAAATTAGATGAGTAAAGCATACAATTGGGTAGACTAGTCTTTCTTAAAGGAGATGGGGGGGAGATTAGGCTTTAAGTAGAGATGGATTGATCTTATAATGAATTGTGCAACAACTGTCTCCTGCTCTCTTATTGTCAATGGATGCACTGCTGACAAGTTTTAGCTAGGGAAGGCTCTCAGATAAGTTGATCCATTATCTCCATACCTATTCCTAATATGCAATGAAGCCCTGTCATTGATATTAGCTAAAGCTCAAAAAGAGGAATCAATTAAAGGAGTCTAAGCTAGCTGAAATGGCCCCAGGGTCACTTTTTCTTTATAGACGATAGCTTATTGTTTGCCAAGGTGACCTCAAGCAAAAGTGAGAGAATGAAAAGTATGTTACAAAAATGTCAAGAAGGCTCTGGACAGCTAATAATCTTTGACAAGTCAGCATTATATTTCAGCAAAAGCACGAGAGAACAACAAAGAAGAGCTCAAAGAAGTGTTAGGTGTACAAGCGACTATAATATCTTGGCTGCCTTCAATTGTGGGGAGGAACAAATCAAGAGCATTTCAAGATATAAAAGAAAGAATCAAGGCAAAGAAGGAAAGGTGGAGTAACAAGTGCCTTTAACAAAGGGAAATGAGATCTTCATTAAAGTGATTATACAATCCATCCTATCCTATGCTATGAACTGTTTCATGTTGCCAAAGAGTCTATGTATGGAAATAAATAATTAACAGGTATTGGTGGAAGAAAATGAACAAGCATAAAGGAATACATTAGCTGAAATGGAGGGAGTTTTGTCTTCCAAAAAATAAACAGCTAAGATTTAGATAAATGGAGGCCTTCAACAAAGCAGTGCTAACCAAGCAATATTGGCGAATCATTTCAACAAACAATACATTGGTGAAACAAATTTTGAAAGCACCGTGATTTCCCACAACATCTTTCATGAAAACAAACTTAGGGACAAATCCATCGCTAATATGAAAGAGTATAAGGAGGTCAATGAGTGTGCTGAAGAAGGGGTTCAAGTGGAGGGTCGATAATGGACTCAACATTCAAATTTGGGAGGACATTTGGATACCTCCAACTTGGCCGTTTAAAGTCCAATCTCAACGGAAAGATTTATACAAATTGGACCAACAGGAAGCACGTTGGATCCGAGAGCTAATTAGTCATTTGTTCACAGGACACAAAATGGAAGTCCTACCCAATACCAATCAGCTCCACTAGAAGGTCAGATGTTTTAGTGTGGCACTATAACAAATATGGGCACCTACTCTGTTAAAAGTGGGTACAAAATGTTGATGGAGGTAGAATAAGACGATGAACCTATGAATGACCAAAGGCGAAGGAAAATGTAGAAACTCTGGTGAGCTACAATCCAACCGACAGTTAAAATGCTTGTGTGAAATGCATGTAAAAAGATATTACCAACCAATGTGAACTTAAATAAAAAGAAGGTTGAAGTCAACACCACATGTCCTAGATGCGAGGAAATGGACAAGAATGTGATACATGCTGTTGTTCAATGTATGCATGCTGAAAGTGTGTGGTGACACTTAAATTTGTACAAGAATCTTAGAGGAACTTCAACAACACAGGGACAAGGTTTCAGCATGTAAGTGAACAATTGGATAAAGAACAAGTGGGGTTGTTTGTGGCAGCCATTTAGGGCATATGAGGGGAACAAAACAATGAGCTACATGGTGAACAAACAAAGACCACCCAAGCTACTACTCTTTTTATTAGACAATACAATGCTGAGTTCAATAATGCACAAGTCCTACGCTTCAGCCAACCTATGTCGTTCAAACATTGGTTAAGGCCAACAGAAATGACAGTAAACGTGATCTTTGATGGTGCATTTGCCAAACAAGACGGGAAAGGTAGAGCTAGGGTAGTTATCAACGACCATAACGGACACATTCTAGGTGCTGCAACAATCAAATTCATGCTATCAATGATACGTTCCAAGTTGAATCCAAAGCAGCTATCCTGTGATTGCAATTTGCACATGAAATGAGCTTTAAAAATATTGATCTTGAAGGTGACTGTCTTATAGTTGTAAGAAGTCTGAAGACGGCAACAATGGATCTTTCACCCATAGGCATGATTTTGAAGAAGCTAGAAGAAGAATGTCTTTGTTCCACTCTTGCAATATGTCGCACGTTTTATGCTCAAGGAATAGAGTAGCTTATAAACTTGCTCACTATAGTTTGCTACTAGCAAATGATGAGTTCCAGGTAAAAAAATTCCCTCTTGTTATAGCTGAGAGTTTACATGATATTGTATTCAATATTTGAGTAATGAATGAACATCTTTATTTCTCCAAAAAAAAAAAAAAGCATTGTTGGGGATAATGAAAAAAACCACTAAAATTTTGTTAAAAAAAAAAAGCTGAAAAAAAAAAACCCTAAAAAAATCTATATAACAATTATCATCGACAGAAGTCAAATTCAAAAACCCTAAAAGAATTATGATTTACATAGATATAAAACTCAAGAACCTTAAGACTATCCATAATCACATAATGAAAATAATCACAATACAGATAAATTTTTTAACAAATCACCAAATCTGGAAATTTTTTTTTTGAAAAAAATTTCTCCTAAAAATATAAAATTATGAAACTTTAGATCTTAGTTTTTTTAATTAAAAAAAAAAAGCCACAAACCAACACAAACCATCATTTAAAAAAAAACTTTACATCTAAGATTTTTATTAAAAAAACAATTTGAGATTTTCAATCTCTTTTCTTTCTCTTTGAATCTCCGAAATACCAAGAACACTAAAAAATAGGATATGATTAGTGAGATATTTTTGACTTTACATGAGTTTTTTTGGGTTTTTTGGGGCTCAATTCAACAAGAAAAAAGTGGCTTTAATAATTAAAACTCAAAAGAAAATTTTGATGGAAGAGAAAGTATGATGTACAAGGAAGGTTTTAAAATGGAGAAATGAGCATATGATGGGTTCAAGCACAGGGGGTGAGATCAAGATAAGTTAAAGAAAAGGTTTTTTTAGAAAGAAGAAAAGAGGTAGTAAAAAGATGGAAAATAATTGAAAAATTAATTAGGATTAGCGTTTTTAATATCAATTTAAGTGTTTAAAACGAGAATAAGTAGAAAAAAATGCAAGAAAAAAAGAAAAGGTGGGTTGAATTTACAAAACCAAGCCCAAAGTCATCTCATGTCAGTTTAAAATTGTTTTGAAGTTATTAAATTGGATTATCCCATTTAAAATTAAGGAACATAGCCCATTCATTATTTTGTTTCTATTTAGTTTTTATTTTTTGTGCAAAATTTAAGATTATAAAATTATTTTAAAAATAAAAATAAATAAGTTTTTAAGAAAAAAATTATTGTTGGCAAAAAAAGAAAATAACATTATGAATTAAATAATTTCTTAAAAATAAAGAATTATAAAAATTTTAAAAATAAAATTATTAATTTAATATTAAATTTTCAGTCATGTAATAAAATGTAAATGTTTAGTAACTAATGAAATGGATATCAAATTATTTATTGCACTTACATATATATATTTATATTATAATATAGTTTATGAACAAATGCTTTTAATATATTTAATTTTTATAACTAACAAAAATGATTATATTAATTAGTATATATTAAGATATACAAAAACTAAATATTTCTAAAAATAAAATTTATTGAAATAAAAAATTTTACTCTCACAATAAAAAAGGTAAAAATAAAATAAAAGTACTTTAAATTAAATATATTTAATTCATTATTTCTATTATTATTTATAAAAACTTTATTTTTATTATTATTTATAAAAATTTTTTGAATAAATTATTTATTTTTTACTTTTAATTCAAATAAAAAAAATTATAAATATTTGCAAAACAAATCCCTCATTTGGTGTGTTTCTCACTTATCTCCCAACCGTATATATAAACCCTTGATCTCCTTTTGCTGCTTCAACACACCAAAAAAGAGTTCACACACTCTTTTCTGTAAATGGTGGCCGAACTAAAGATAATTCAAACACTCAACTTCTTTTGTTCCATTAATCCTGCAGGATTCGGAACCAAAGTTTTACAAAGCTGAATTAATTTCAACTCTACAGCTTAGACCAAATTATTATGATTGCTCGATGGCATATCTTCCTTGATACTATGTTAGATTGGATAGTCAATTAACTTAAAAACTTAAGACTAATGGTAATAGGAAATAGCACAATTATTATATTTAACTTCTAAGTTCTTTTCTTAAAAAAAAAAAAAAAAACAAAACAAAAACTTTTGAAGTTCTAACACCTATAAAATTTGTTGGACGCTGTTGAATCTTGGACCTCCAAGAAATTTAACTTATGATAAGCTTATGCTTTTTTTCGCTGAGAAGATCATGCGCTTATATATTTTCTTGAAAACTAAGGAATTTGACTTCAAACTAGACGTTAGTCGCAGACTCGCTAATGCATGCACGATAAGAAAACCAAATGAAAGTCAACGAGGCAAACCTTGTGATTTTTCAAGACAGTCATGATTTCGTCGCGATCCCACAGTCTGCTGCGCATTCCAGGATCTACAAAGTTCTCATCTTGAACAATTTGTCTTCCCATGTCCCTGAGTTGATCATGCATCCACAAACCATTACCCTCAGTGAACTTAATCAAAGATTTTTCTTCCAGAGCTCTTATTGTTGTTTCAGCTTTAAAATCACATCCTTTCAGTACGTCAATTATGTCCTCTCTATTCATTCTCAAATTGACAAACAAGCAGGCTATATCAAGGAATATGCATTGATTTTCTCTATCTAGCCCATCAAAGCTTATCTTTAGCACATCCTGAAGCTCATTAGGACGAATATCTCTCAACTTCTCCAAAGCATCTTCCCATTCTACTACCCTCCTCTTATCCAACAAAAACGAACCAAAAACTTCTAGAGCCAAGGGTAAATTCGTAGTGAGAGATACAATTTTCTTGGACAATTCCAGAAACTCTTTTGTCGGTTTCTCTCTTCTAAGTGCATGATAACTGAAAAGTTCTAGTGCCTGGTCAAAATGCAACTCTCTGACCTCGTAAAATTGATTCACATATTGGTCATTTAAAACCCCTCTATTTCTTGTTGTAACAATGATTCGAATACTTCCATCATTTTGCCATTTGACTCTTGCACCTAGTGCTTTAAGTTGATTTTCTTCATCAACATCATCCAGGACTATTAGAACCTTTTTATCAAAAATAATCTTTTTGATTGTTGAGGCATTAGCATTAACATCATTTGCAGAAAGCACAACATTACTAGAGGAATTGGAAAGCTCACCAATAAGTTTGTGTTGGAGGGATGCTAAACCATCTTCTTGCTTTGACAGTTCTCTAACATTTGAGATGAAGCTTCGAAGCTCGAAGTGTCCGAAAATCTTATTATAGATGGCCTTAGCAAGGGTTGTCTTACCAATCCCGCCCATCCCATGAAGCCCCAGAACCTTAATGCCCTTGGATTTAACGTCTAACAAATTTATTAACTGTGACACCCGTGTATCCAATCCAACTGCATGGGTGGCCACTTTCACTGGTGTATTATTCACTTCTTTGAGAGCCTCTCTCAGAAGAACCCGAATCAGTTGCTCTTCATCACTGCCAACAAACACAATTGCACCGAATAAAGTCAGAAGAACAAAAGAATTTGCTCAATAATCAATATTTATATCAAACCTTTACTAATTCAATGAAAACTTGCATGCGAAACTTTGATCCCAAAGAGCCTGGAGGACTATAGATCAATTATTATTAATGAACCTTGTTCATCTGCTATTCTAGAGACTGGTGGAATTTCTACCGGGTTTTCAGTGAAAATTAATGCAGATACTTCCATGTTTGCAGGTTTAGATAATGTAGCTAGAGACCATGAAGGTAATATTTTGGTTAGTGCTACAACACCTGTACCACATATATATTGATGGCCTTTTATGTGCTGAGGTGAGAGCTATTATTGTTGAAGGGGATTCACTTAACACTATTAGGCAGATTAATGGTGAGATTTGTTTGTAGGATTGAGGTATAATGATAGACGATATTAATTAAGATTAAATCTCTTGATTTTTAGATTTTTCTTTCCACTTTGTGAGAAGGAAGGAGTGTGGTTTTTCATATTCTTCCTTCTACTTTATTTCTTATTTGGTAGCTAGATAAGTAAGAGTGTGATTTGCATTGTCAGTTAATGTGGGCGGATTCACTTTGGGATTTTGATTTGAACTCTAATATAATTTAAACTTTTTGGGTTTTTATATATATCAATACATATGCCTAGAGGCTTTCTTATGCTATATACATTGTGAATCGCATAATAGAATCTTATAAAAAAAGTTAATTTTAAATATATTTGTAGAATTTAGTATATTTGTTTTCAAAGATTTTAAAATTTTAAAATTAATATTTTTATAAGATATCATTACGTGGTTCACTTACTGTATATAATAGTATATCAAATATGTATCAACTCAATATTATTGTTTTTAATTTTATATTTTAAGCTAAAATACTAAAAAAAATGTTAAAACATTTTTTTATTTAATTAAGATTTTATTTAAATATAAACCATTAAAATTTGCTATTTTTCACATTAGTGTCTACATGACACATCTACAGCTACAATTAAAACTGCTTCTTTCTTATAATCAAAGGACAGATCATTTTTGTTTTAAAAAATAATTTTAAAGGTAATTTAGGAATTGGGTTTTTGTTATATATTAAAAGCATCTTAAAGAGATTAAATAAATTAAGTGAACGGATAGAGGGATATAGGAAACTTTTGGAGACTTGAATAAGAGAAAAAAAACAAAAAAAAGAAAGAAAAAATATAAGATTTTGTTTAATCTCATTCTTTATCTTTTATCCCCTTCAACCTTTGTTTAGTTGGTGAGAAAAATTTACACAAAAAAAAAGAGAGAAGACAATTTTTCGTCTATTTATATATATATATATATATATATATTTGCTTACTTTCTATCAAGGTTTTCAATTGAAGATCTAATAGTAAATTGCTAAACAACATGTTTTATTTATGAGTAAAATTTTTTTTATTTTTTTGTTTTTTTATTAATTTAGTTATTGAAGGGAGGAAAGTAATTGTTTTGGTAGTAGAGATAATAGATAGGAAAAATAGAAGGTATTGACATTATAAATTTCAAAGCTTTTCCTATAATTTTTATGGTGCTAATTAAAAAAAAAACCTTTGTATCATTATTGTTTTTTATTAACTATAATCTCATCATTGTTGTTATTAAGCTCTGCAAAATATTGGGTGAAAATTTGAATGTTTTCGAGTCATAACTATCTTTTTTTTTTTTTTCTTTTCTAGCTTTTGCATCACTACTTAACTCTTTTGTAAGTTTTGGTGATCACAAGTCCTAGAGATGGAAAACTCATTCATGGGGATAAATTTAATCTTTCTAGCTGAGATATTTAGTGTAGAGGTACTACTACATGTTGATTTTTGATAAATAAATTTGATCATAAATAACAATACTCCCATTTAATACATACTTTATTTCAATTTGATTAGAGATTGAAACAGATCCACATGGCTCTTAGAAAAAGGAAGAAAAAGAAAAGGGAGAGGTAAAAAGAAAGGAGGTTAGTAAATTGCTTTTATTATTTACTTTTTTCAGTTTAATTTTTTTCATGTTTTCATATAAAATTTATTTTATAACTTGATCATTTCAAATTATATATTCATTTTTATAAGTAAATAAAAAACATTCAATTTTATTTATGTTGTGATTATTTTATAGGTATAAACACAGGCTTCAATTGACTTTCCTAGCCATTTTTTAGACGATAACTTAGGTTTGGGTTTAATAGTAAGCTACTCACTTTCAATCAATTTTCTTTTTATCTCACTTGTGTAATTTGTTTGTGTTCCATTATGTATACTTAATTTCACATATAAATGCTATTGCTAATTATGAGTTTTTGCAGTTTGATTTGAATTTAATTTTTTTATTTTGCAAGTGAGAGATATGGATTTAATAAAATATTTGAAACTGACAATAACAGTTGTACAATAAAGATTGATTTTGGTGGATGCTAATAGAGGTATTGGCTATATCTATAGTGTGACCTTGACATTGATTATCTTCTTATTTCATGATTATAATGTGCTTTATTTCTTTTCCTTGAATCTTTTTGTTCATTTGCATATTAACTTTAATTTTATAGCAAAGTCTTGAGAAAGAATGTGTGAATGAATTTAGTGGACTATGAAATTAATGAAGGTAAACTATAAATAAGATTTTTATGTTGGATTTAAGTTATTGTAGGTGGTTTATATTGAAACATTGCATGTGTTTGTTTTTCTTTATTTTTTCCTCTTCTAGATTTGCTTAAAAATGTTGAGGTAAAGTTTTAGGCCTAAACAATATTAGTCTTTTTACTAGAAAAATTTTTTTAACTTGCAAATTATTATTTTTGTGTATTTTTGTTTATTATCTTTTAATTTCTTTAGTACTCCAATTGTTTTTTTAAGGTGCTAACTCATAATGATAATAACAAAAATGAGCTTCATTTGAATTTATCAAATAATTTTTACATATGAGTTAGAGTTTAATAACAAATCTTATTCATTCACTTTAGATAATATTAACTCCTAAATTTTGTTCTATGTGTGGTTTTTTTGGATTCTTGGTTTGGAGGTTGGTCTTTTATTTGTGGTGTCTATTTGTTTAAGAAGATTAAGGATAAAATAGAACTAAAAATTAAAAATTATAATGATCTTTGCATATGAGTTTGGATTGAGAAAACTTTGTTTTTGAGCTAGAACTAAAAATTAGAAGGACATGAACTCATTATGAGTATCCCTAGTGAGTGTTTCTCTGTGGGAGGATTTTGAATTCTTGTTTGGTACAAGGGTTAATGCCTCATGAACTTCTAATTATAGGTGGTCTTTGAGGTTTAGTAGTTTTTTAGTTTACGACAGTAGAAGAGGTTAGTGGTTTTAAAGAGTAGAACAATGGAAGACGAGTTGGAGGGTATGTGGAGACACCAGAGTTTAACAAAAGAGGAGAGAGATAGTATAATATCAGATAGCATGAACACTGATTACATGATGGAAGTGGAGAAAAACTAGTTGGTAGGGAAACTACTCAAAAAGCATACTTTCAACAAGGAAGCCATGAAAGAGACCCTGAAAGTGATATGGAGACTAACTAAAAAAGTGGATACTAGCGATCTGGAGGACAATTTGCTTTTGTTTAAATTTGCTACAATGGCAGATAAGAGAAGAGTCTTGAAGGTATCACCACGGTAGTTTGATAAACAATTGATTCTTTTTTCAAGAGTTCTTCAATGAGAAGTTAAGGTCAGAGGAATATTAGTTTAATACAGAACTATTCTAGTTTGTGTTTATGCTCTACCTCTTGGTATGGGCAATCATGAGAATGCGAATTGGTGAAAAAATTGGTAATCTAAAATCCGTTAATTTGACATTGAAGCAAGGTGGATGGTCAAGTTTTTTAAGAGTTAGGGTGGAAATTGATGTCGTAAAGCCATTATGCAGTGCAATGTTGCTAATGGCAACAAGCGAGAAGAAAGTAGTTTGGGGTAGAATTGCATATGAAAGGTTACCAACATTTTGTTATAATTGTGGTTTTCTAAGTCATGTTGACGATGAATGCGGAAGCCAAAAATTAGATAATGCAAACAATGAGAAGATCAAACAATATGGAGAATGGTTATCTGCATCACCTCTTAAGAACAGAGGCTTCGAGGGAAAAAAGAGCAATATTATCAACATGGAAAATGCTGGCAGTTCTAGATAGGTAAAAAGAGCAATGCCCCAAATAAAGCAATTGAGCACGGCGATGCAATCCAAGGTAGTTGATTATGGAGGTAACAAAAAATAAGGAATGTGAGCAAGGGAATAGGAAAGGAATGAATCAAAGAAGCAGATTTCTCGATGATAGTCAACTTGAATTTCAAAATATTCGGAAGGCTAATATTGTTGAGAGATCACAAGAGAACAGTGGTACAAAAGAGGTCGAGGTTACCCAAAATACCGATATATTAGGATGAATGAAGGGAATCATATGGCAGTCTCTTGCCCAAATCAGCCACGGCGTGATTCAAATCCAGGTGGCATTGAAGGGCTAAGCTTAGCTATCAAGTTGCCAACTCATTAGATTTTCAACATATTATTAAGTGGGCTGAAATCAAAAGGTGAGGAAGACCAAGGAAAGGTGGGAAAAAATGGGGTGCCAATAAAAAAGGGGCCAAACGTCTTAAAGTAGCAAACTATGGTAGATTTGAATAGGGAAGATGATCAAACAGAGTTCAAGGTACAAAATCGGGGGGATAAGGAAAAAGACAGACCCAAAAGACAAAATGGAAGAAGCTAGCACGTGTTAATATCAGACCACACAAGATGAAATGTGGAACAGGAAAAGAAAAAGAAGGGCATGAATTAACAAACATGGATATTGATACAATAGACAAGAAAAGTAAGGGTTATGATGACAATTATAGTGCGAGCACAACATTTCAAACGATGAAGATTGAAAGCCAGTTCCGCCAAGTGCCATGAGGTGCTTTGCCTGGAACTGCCGTGGGCTTGGGAACCCCCGTACAATTCCATCTCTTTAGAATATGCTAAGGAAAGAAGATCCTAAAGGGGCTTTTTGTGTTAAACTAAAATGAGAATAAGAAATTTAGATAGAATCCAAAGAAAATGCAACATGTCATGTGTGGTAGGGGTTAATGCTAATCAAAATAGTAAAGGCTTGGCAATGTTATGGAGAGAATAAGTGAATATGAGATTGCTATCTTACTCAAAATATCACATTGATAAGGAGATTACTAAGCAAAATGAGAAAGTTTGGGGAATCACAGGCTTTTATGGTGATCCAAACGTTCGAATAAGGTACAGAGCATCGACAACTTTAAAAATACTAGCTAACCAACATCAGAAACCATGGGTTTGTCTCGAAGACTAATGAAATACTATAGGATAATGAGAGGAAAGATGGAAGTATTAGAGCAGAATGGTAGAAGAGGAATGTTCGAATAGCACTTTAAAAAGTAGGCTTCAAGGACCTTGAATATAAAAGAGAATGGCACAGATGGCAAAGAGGGAAGGAACTGTCCAACCTAGTTAGAGAAAGGCTAGATAAAGTAGTTGCCAATTCAAAATGGTGTAATAAATTTCCACACTATGCTATTTCACACTTAGCATGCCTTATCTCAAACCATAAACTAATTATGCTAGATACTAAAATTAGTAAACAACTAGAAAGAAAAAAGCCGAGGGAAACGCAAAGCCTTATTTAAAGCCATGTGGACCAAAGAAGCAAAATGTAGGCAAGTAGTGGAGGAGATGCGAAATGGAGATCGAGGTGACACATTAAGACAACAGATGGATTAAGACTCTAGGTAACTTAAAAGGAATGGAGTATGAGGAAACATGGTGGAATGCATAAAGAAATAGAGTTTTTAAACAAAGAACTGAGAGATATTAGATCGAGTGAGATGGATGAGAAGGTGTTGAATAGAGCAATAGAAGTGTAGAGCAAATTAAATGATCTTATAAAGCGAAAAGAGATCTACTGCAAGCAATTTTTCAAGGATTCAATGGGTCAAATAGGGGATTAAAAAATACCAATTTCTTTCATGCTCAAGCATAAAAAAGGAAAAAGATTAATCACATAAAAAGGTTGGAAAATGAGAATAAGGAATGGTGCAAGGAGGAAATGGAGATACAAGAAGTGGCGATGGGGTACTTAAAGAATATTTTTAAATCTTAAAAACCACCTAGCTATAATGATATCAATGAGGCAATAACTTCAAAAGTAACAGATGAGATGGATAACTTTCTTTCATTAGAGTTCACTATTGAGGAAATCCATCAAGCTTCAAAACAAATCCACCCAACTAAGGCGCCAGGGCTCAATGGTATGTTAGCCTTATTTTTTCATAAGTTTTGGCATATTGTAGGTAATGAAGTCATCAATTTTTGTTTGCTTATTTTAAATGAGGAAAGGAGTCTAGATGATGTGAATAACACACATTGTTCTAAACCCTAAAATAAAAAACCCTAGAGGTATGACCCATTTCCGACCTATAAGCTTGTGTAATGTAGTTTACAAAATCATTTCTAAAACACCTGTTAATAGGTTGAAACACATTTTATCTATATGCATTAGTGAAAATCATAGCGCATATGCACCAGAAAGGCTGATTACGGATAATGTGTTGATAGAGTATGAATTGTTGCACACTTTGAAGATGAAGATAAAAGGTAGAGTAGGATGGGGTGCAATCAAACTAGAAATGAGTAACGCTTATGATCGGGTAGAATGGGGATTTATAGAAGCCATGATAAGGAAATTAGGTTTCAATGAGAGATGGATTAGGTTTATTATGCACTGTGTCTTCAGTGTCTTATAACATTAATTTTAATGGTTCTATTACTGATCAGTTCCATCCAAAGAGGGGCCTAAGAAAATGGAACCCCCTCTCTCCATATTTGTTTCTAATTTGTATAGGACTTTCTACGCTATTAGCAAAAAACAAAAGAGAAGATATACTAAAAAGAGTTCGAGCTAGTATGAATAGGCCAAGGATCACTCACTTGTTTTTTCAAGATGATAGCTTGTTGTTTGTTAAGGTAGAAAAGAGCGAATGTAATGAGTGAGGCACTTGCTAAAGGATTATGAAATGGGGTCCGAGAAAAAACTTAACTTTGATAAATCAAGGTTATTTTTTAGCAAGAACACTAGTAATGACATGATAGACATGGTGGAAAGCATTTTCGGAATACAAGTGACAAAAAGTCCTAAGAAATATCATGGTCTATGCATGATAGTCAGTAGGAATAAGAAATGTGCCTTCAAGGACATCCTCAACAACTTGAGAGCCAGAATACAAAGCTGAAGCCAGAGACGGATTTCACAGGGAAGGAAGTTTTCATAAAGATTGTGTTACAAGCAATACTTTCATATGCAATGTCATGTTTTGTGTTTCCAAATGATTTGTGCCATGAAATTAACATGATCATATACAACTACTGGTGGTGACGTGAGGCGGGAGAATGAGTACACTGGGTTAGCTAGAACAAAATGTGCCATGGCAAAAAAAAGTAGAGGCATAGGTTTTACAGATATGGCAATGTTTAATAAAGCCTTCATGGCCAAACAGGGATAGACTGTTGCATAACACATCCTCACTAGCTTATAGAGTCCCAAAGGCAAAATATTTCCCTAAGATAATATTTTTGGAAGCTAGGATAGGATCTTATCCATCTCACTCTTAACGTAGTGTATGTGCAGGAAGATAGATACTGCAAATAAGGTTGAGCTGTAGGGTGGGAAATGGCACACAAATTCGATTTTGGAGAGACGTGGATTCCAACAGTAGAGAGTTTTGCACCATGTTGCAAGGAAGTGCATATTGAGACCAAGTTGAAGGTCTGTGATTTAATTTCACAGGAAACCAAGCAGTGGAATATGATGAAGTTAGAGTCACTTTTCCCCTCAAACATAACAAAGGAAGTCAGGGCAATTCCTCTTAGTAGCATTGATCGTCCAGATGTAATTGTTTAACACTATTCTAAGAATGGAGTGTATAGTGTAAGAAGTGGGTACCATGTGCAGATGAACAACGGAGCTAATGTTAGACATGAATAGAGAAGAAGCATATTGGACGGGATGTAAACCACAGGAATGAATTGGAACATTGCATGGATGGCAAATCTTCTAGCCAAAATAAAAGTGTTTGGATGGAAAATGTGCCATGATATACTTCCTGTATACTCGAACTTGAAGAAAAAGAAGATTATCAATATCACAATTTGTCCACGGTGGAAACAACATGAAGAAACTACGATGCATGCGATTAGGGAGGGTGGCATGGCAGCAAAAGTTTGGGAAAAGGCCCAGGTTGACCAAAACCGATAGATAGAGAGCCCGAGAAGCAAAAAAGATATTGTTACCCTATGTAGCTGGGAAGGTTGATAAAAACAGCTTCGAGCTAGGACTGGTGATGTTATTCAAAAATGGGTAAGTCATAGAAAATATCCTGAGAAGCCCCTAAAGAACGGTTGAATTTGTAAGAGAGTATTTAAAAATTATAATGAAGCCCAGGAAACCAAGTGTGAAAGGACGAAGCACATGACTGCGGAAAGGTGGAGTAAACCATAGAGAAACTAGATCAAAATAAATTTTGATGGTGCTTTAGACATTCCAAATGCAAAAAGAGGTGTATGGGTGGTCATATGGGATAAGAATGGGTATGTTCGTGCAGCCATGGCAATACATGTGCAAGGTTACATGGACCGAGCAACTATAAAGGCAATGGCAGCCCGTAAAGCTTCCAGATCATTTTAGAAGAAGATGCTTTGGATGTCATACAACAAATTAACCAAAATGAAGAGAACATGTCAAGATAGGTAATTTGGTTGAAGAAGTAAAACAAATATTTAAGTGCTTTTAGGAATCAGATTGCAAACATACTAAAAGGGAAGTTAATGAGGTAGCACATAGATTAGCAAAATTTGCTTTAGAAAGCAAAGACAAGTGTTGGATCGATGAGTGCACTGAGATAGTTGAATCTATTATTACTGATGAATGTGTTCGATTTTGATGAATGAAATATTGAGTGAGTTTTACTCTAAAAAAACTAAAAAGACATGCTATAATGGTTAGTTTATAATTATTTCTCTTTTCTCTCAGTAGTTAATGTGTGTTTAACAAATATTTTCTTTTCTTTAAGTACTTCTAATGCCTAATTTTTTACATATTTGTGTAATTCAAACAACTTTTTTAGCTTTTTTTTAGTTAGAAATGAATGCATTAAAAAAGTTAAGATCTAAAGATTTTTAAGATTAACAACACAAATGCTAAACTAACTTTTTTTGTAATTAATATCTAAATTTCTTTTTTCATTTTTTCTACTTACAATTCTATATTTTCTTTTATATCTTATGTTCTATGTTACATTAACTTTTTTTTTTTTCTAATTACATTAACTGAATGTTATATCTTTCAACTGCCTTACAAAATTAAAAACTGCGACAAATTACATGACAACACACTAATATGTGATAAAATAAGAACTTTATGAACACTAATATGCGAATACCATGTAAGTTGGTGCCCTTATGCCATGTATACGCCAATTCAATATAAAATTTTATATTTTTCCACATAAATGTTGATGTGGCAATGATATTGACCACATAGACAAACGTGACAAAAATAATGGACTTCAACTGTTTTATCCAAAACATGAGCTTAATAAAATAACAATAATATTTTGACTCAATTTGGTACAATAAAATTATGCCATTATAAGCAAAATATCAAAATTAACACCCATAGTTGTGTAGCAAAATCCCTAAAATTGTCTTTATGGAATCCGACGGTTAGTGTATTGATAAATCTAAGAAATAGAGTTATTTTCAGTATTTAAATGAGTTACTTTTGCTTCATTTTTGGTAAAATATGCTTATTTTTACTCCTAATATGTTTGATTTACTGTTTTGTAGGAAATCCTGAAGAAAAAATTGAATCTTGGAGACTCTCGAAAAATCTTAGAATTTCTTGGATGATTCTTGGTATATTTTCAGTAATCTTAGACTGTTCTTGATGTGTTCTTGTTGACTATTGAAAATCTTGAAGTTGGATTGATAAATCTCTGTAAGATTTACCTTACCAAACCTATTGGAGTTAAAATTGATAAATCTTGTTGAAAATTTCAAAAATTTCAGGGAAGAATTATGTAAAGGATATTTGGCTATGTTTGGAGATAGATGTGTAATTTCAAGTTAAATGTAAATCCAAGATGTTTTATGTAGGTGGGCATGCATGGGATTAATAATGGATGACATGGCAATAAATATCTTTTTATTGGACAAGAGAGATTATTTGGAGGCTTATGTGACATGATGACTTGGAAGTTTTGTCCATACTTGAAAAAATCCAAATAACCCTTAGTTTTCCTATCTCAAGAAGGTTTTCCTACTTTAACTTAGAAATCATATTTTGAATGGATATACATACCAATGATAGGATTTACATGAAGATACAAGAGCACTATAAAAAAGTGGCAATACATAAGGAGAACACAACTCAAAATTTTACTTCTCTCTTTTTTAAAAACTCTTCAACCAGAAGTATAACTCGAAGAACTAAGAAACTGATCTGAGACCAATTGATTTCAAGATAAGATCAAATCGAGAAAGGTTCAAAAAGAGCTAAAGCCTAGTGCAAGTTGGAGTCTTTGTTTAAAAAGACTGCCAAGGGTTTAAAAGTAATTACAAAACATTCTTTTCTTTTAAAAAAAGCCCTAGCCACCATTTACTTATCCTCCTAAATTTGGGATTCTTTGTATTTTTATTCAATATATAGCTAGCTTAGACATAGGAAAAATCATGTTTACGATGACAACCCAACCTAAAGTAATTTAGCTTTCTTAAGTTTTCTTATTCTTTACTTGTCATATTTTTAAGTTTTCTTTAAATTATTTTAAGTTTATGCAAAATTCAATTTCAATTTTCTTTTAAATTCAAGTTTTGTTTTGTTTGCAATTTAATTCAATCTTTCTTAAATTTCTGTTATTGCTTTCAATTTAATTCAATTTGCATTATATCTTTTTAAGTGTTTTAATGTAATTCGTGCTTTTTAAGCTATGTTCTTGATATAATTAAGGGTAAAAAATTTTAACACTTAGTTTTCTTCCATATATTTCAATTTTCATGAAAATGATACTCTATTCATTCTATATTACTTGCTTCATTTCTATGCACTTGAAAATTCTCAATCATGTATAGAATTCCAAACTTTGAAGATTATATTAATTTATTAAAATAATAATGAATTTCCTACCCAAACAAAGATTATATAAATAAAAAAAATGTGGAGAGAAATATATAATATTCTTTTAGTTCATTATAAAGAATATTTGAAAGAGCACAATCTTAGTATGTAAAATTAATTTTTATTTGATAGGAAGTAAGTTTTTTATGCACACATTATAAAGGTAAAAATTGTCTATAATTGATTTTACATATATATATATATATATATATATGTCATCAAACCTAAGTGAAAAAAATTTATCACACTTTTGGATAGAAATAAGATTATTTCTTAAGCTAATGATTTAATCACTTTTGATAATCTAAGAAAATTAAAATCACCAATTCCCTCATTTCAAAAAACAAAAAACAAATTACCAATTCCCTACCAAACACAATCATCTAACCAATATTAAGTAAAGATATTCATCACCATGAATTTTGGGATTATTATTCCATACCAAATGTCAAGTAGTTTAAGCATCATCTAATGCAACTAATAATTAGACTATTTAAATTACTTTCAGTTATCAATAACATAACATATCATTAGAAATTCATTTCCAAATAATAATACATTAGGCAAAGAAATTCTCAAACTTAAATTATAATTTTATGAAATAGCTATATGCTATTGTTGTGCAATTATTATCTTTTTTAAGTAAAACTAAAACTTATTTAAAAAAAAAATAGAGTAATAATCAAGATTCAAATTAATGATAATTTAATTGTTGAGTATTTTTCTAAAAACATTGTACAAAATTCAGAATTATGGGACAATATAAATGCATATGTTACATTATGAATTATTTAGATGTGCTATATATAGTAGTTGGACTTATAAATAATAGAATCAAAGTAGATATTCCTAATGAAAAAAATCACTTCATGTCTTGGGAGCATGTGTGTGTGTGTGTGTGTGTGTGTGTGTATATACACTAAAGTTTCATTTAAAGGGAACAGTGCAATGTGAAATATTATTGATTTTAATGTGGTTTGTTCAATTTAAAATTAAATTATTAATTTGAAATATTTATAAAGATATTATATTATCCACTACTTTAAATTTTGGATTTTGTACTTTAATAAATATAGAAGAAAGATAGATGGATAAAAAATAGACTAGATACCATGAAACTCTTTTGATGTTTCTTCGCTTATGGACATTATTTAAAAGAAATTGAATTAAAAATATCACAATTTAATTTTATTTTTCAAAATTTTTTTTTATAATCTTTAGAAAAAGATTAAGATTATATATGAAAGAATCAAAGTTTTGTTTGTTATATACTAGTATACTTAATAATATATAAATATATTAAGAAGTAAAATTAATTTAATTAATGGTTAAATTTCCTCTTGGGTTTTCAAGATGGAAGGTTCCTATTATGAGATAAGCCTGTCACCCTCGTCGACAACTGCAAAGATTTAGGTGTGAATAAGTATCCCTTTCATTTCATGCCCTACATTTTTCAATTTTGTTCTGTTTTACTTTTTTTAAAAATGATAATATTACAGATTAATACTACTAATAGAAACAAAAATAATTAAGAATTGATAGCAAAGATTTCGAGAATATTAAACAAAAATGAGGAAAATAATTAAGAATGGACAGCAAAGATTTCAAGAATATTAAACAAAAAGGAGGAAACCAAACAGGCGTGGGTGTGCTTAAAGAACTCCTACATCTATAGAGTAATAGATCTAATAATTTTTAAAACCACATAATAATAATACAAAATAAAAAATAATATTATTTAAAATTTTAGAAAAAAATTATATAAATTCATTAAAAATAAAAAATATATATTTTGTATTTGATATATTAATACGAATTATGATAAAATAATGTTTTTATATTTTTTACATATTTGACATAAATTAAAATCGATTCAAATATTCAAATTACTCAATTTATGCAAAGGCAACACTCTAACAATTTTAAATAGACAGAACTGATATTAGATAAAAATAGAACTCCAAGAAACAGTCGTGATGAAGATGATTAATTTATTTAGAATTAAATTACTGCAACTAGGCACGCTGAATTAAAGTATATTATATAATAAATTACTGCAGTGGTACCAAGTAGGATTAATAAAATAAACAAAATTCATTTGCTTTTTAATTAAAAAAGTATTATAATAATATAAAAAACTAAGCACTCTACTTCCACTAATGTTTTAACTTTCAACTCGGTTTCAGTCAAACTTCCAGGCAGCCATAGCAATAATTGCGCTGCAAGAAATAAAGGCTTTATCGACGAAACTTTCCCGTCGGTGAAGTCCTTTTTTCTGTTGAAATTAGGCATTATGGATGAAATTTTTAACAGTAATTTTCCGTTCCGCTGCTGAAAATCGTTTGCCTTTTTTCTTTTTTTCACAGTTTAAGACTAGGCTTAATTCTCCAATCAGTGTATCTCAGTTTTCATGCAAAGAACACGATATATAAATTTATATTTCAGCAGGCTTATCTTCAATGACCAATATTTAATTACATACGCAAAGCTTAAACGGATCAACCATCTTCATATGATTTAATTAGTAATTCAACCATATTGAATAGTGAATTCTGAATAGAAATTCAATAAGCAAGAATCGAAGTAGGGAATTAAAAGGCATAACCTTTTGTTGGTGAAAACGAAACCAGCAATACCGCCGACTTTCTCCATGGCTCTCCTCCATTTCATCACCGTCTCCTTTCCAAACCTGTTTTCATGGCTACAAAAGGCCTCCACAAAAGGTCCTCTCTGTCTTCGAACATGAGAGGGGTCAACCCCATAGAAGACGGGCAGAATCAGTCTCCGCAACTGGCATATCCTGGCCAGTTCTTCAAGGCACCAATGGGAGGAAGCATAGTTTTGAGAGAGAATGACAACGGAAGCAGCCGAGTCTTCAATGGCTTCCAGCAGTCTTGGAGAGATCTCGTCTCCACGGTTCAACCCATCGTCGTCTCGAAAGACTCGGACACCCTTTTCCACAAGCGAGCTGTAGAGTTTCTGCGTGATACCGTGACGGGTATCTTCCCCTCTGAAACTGAGGAACACGTCCCATCGGAGCCTAAAGGACAGCGGAGTTGATGGAACCACGCTGTCGTTCACCATTTTTTATTCCTTTCTCTCCTCTAACTTTTTTAATTTCCCCTTATCTTTTTCTGTTTCTCAAAGCCAGGTATTTCATTCGCCTACCTAGCGTGTTCAGAAGGCCAAGGTCACATGAAAAAGGAAAAAAGCAGTATCAGCAAAAACTACGTATTTTGGTTCTTGTACTGCGTCTCTTTGTATTTCAAAAGAATTAATTAGGTATTCTTTGACAAACCGTACAGTCATGATTGAAACAGTTCCTGCCCATCCTGTGGCTATTTTTGTCCTTCTAGTCTGGATCAAGATAAACACTTAAGTGCAACATGGCGTGAGCAAGGGTCCTGGTGCCGCCACGTTATGAGAGCTAGCTTCTTGTAATTCTGACTTCAAGGAAAATGGTCATGTCTTTTTAACCTAAGCATTGCTTGATGGGAAAAAAAAAAAAAATTGGTTAATTTAATAATTAAATTACAAGAATTATTAGATCAATAAATTTTTTATTTTCACTTATTTTAATTTTTTTACCTGGTAAATAAATCCTTAGATTAGGCTCACGAGCCAACCAGTTGTTTTCCAAGATAAATTATTCTATCTAATAAGTGTATGTTAGAAAGATATGAAAATGAAAAACGAAGCTGATCTTTTTGTGAGCTTTGGGATATATTTGATTAGGACTTGATTATTTCAATCTACCCGTTTAATAGTGCACAATTTTCTTATTCTTACACATCCCTTTAATATTTCAGTTTGAAAATTTATTTTATAATTTTGCTCATTTTGTAAGTTTTTTTCATAAAATATGACTGAAAATTAATTATAACTTCCATAATTGCTGCATAACGAAAGAAAGTTACTTATTTATATTCTCCTCAACCACTTTCAATGTTGCACACTAAGATATTTGTTTAAGAGTTGTATCACCCGTTTAATTTATAAAATTCATTTCAAATTAAAAGAATTTAAACATGAATATAAAACTTGTTACATAGACTTTGACTTAAATTAAAAGTTCATTTAAAAATGCGTTAAACTTTAGGCATAACATTTCAATTACACGTCCAGTCCAATAATTATTTAATTATTTATATAGATTTATATTTATATGTAAAATTATATTGTATAAAATATATTATTTTTTAAATAATATATACTTACATATTAATATCTTATGTCTACATGTATTTGGTTCCACCCAAACACTAAATTAACTTGGCAAAATTATTTTTAGGCTTTATTTTATTAATTATTTATTAAGTCATAGTTAATATTTATTATAAAATTTATTTTTAGTTTTTTATTTGAAAAAGATAAAATCTGGTGTGTCTAGATAGTTTTCGAAAATGAATTGGGTTGGAACAACAAATGAGGTCCACGTTTCATGTTAGACTAGATTTGAACAAATTCAAATTTTGTTAATATCTTATCTAGATTTAGTTCAAATTCAATCCAGTCTATGGAGAGATATGCTCCAAGCAAACTAGCAGTATTCATTCTTTTTTTGAAAAAAAGGTTGAGTTTTTTATTTTATTTCTAGACACGGACAATTACTGTACATGACTACTTTGCTCTACACCTCTCATGTTATCACCATTTTATTTTCTAATACCCTTTGCATGTACATATTTACATTTAGGTTTTATCTAGTACTTATGTTTAACAATTTATTATTAATCTAGTTTTACGATTCTTGTAGCGGTTGAAAATTTAGGATTTAAAACTACATTTGTTTCGTAAAAATTGATTTTAAAAAAATATATTTTGGAAATGTTTACATTTTCTAAAAAAATTAGAAATTTTTAATTATTTAAAGAAGTTAATGAAAAACATTTGTTATTATTTGATTATTTTTTGAAAATTTTTTTTTTCTCAAATAATATTAATATAATTATTAAAATATTAAAAATTATTTATTATTAAAGTATATTGAAACTATTTATTATTAAAATTATTAATATTCAAATATAATTATATTTTAATAATAATATTTAATATTAAAATATTATATTAATATAAAAAATACTTGAAATAAAATCATTTATTAATATTTATATTAATATTTTAAAATATTTAAAATAGTAATACTATTCTTAAAATATTGTTTTTATTAATGTTAAAATAAAAATATTTATTATCAAAACATTTATACTATTAAAATATTTATATTTTATATTAAAATCTCTATTATTAAATCATAACAAAAATATTTTTGTTTATTTTTTTATTAAAATAGTAATATAAATACCTTAATAAATAAAATATAAAATTATATATAACTAAAAATAATAAGAAATTATAAAAACATTCATATTAAGAAAATAATATTATTATATTATTTAACATTAATTATTAAAATAATAATATAATACCATTTTTATTGAAATATTAAAAATATTTATGTTTAGTAAGATACAAAATAAAATATTTAAAATCAATATATCAAAAGACTTTTAATGTTAATATTTTAATTTTTTTAATTAAAATTAAATAAAATATTTTTATTAATATAATAATATTTCAAATCGAATCAAATCAAGTTCAAGCTTAAAATATTATGTTCAAAATCTTACTTGAATAGAATTATAAACATATTTAAAATTAAAATATTAAAAAAAATTTAATATTAATTTTTTAATTTTTTAAGTAAAATTACACAACAATATTATTTATTAATATAATAATATTTTGGATATTGTTAAATCAAGTTTAAGTTTAAAAAAATCATATATAAGGTATGACTTGAGTAAAATTATGTTCAAATATATTCATAAGTATTTTTACTCATAAATAACTCTTTTCTAGAAATTATCTTCTCCTTTCGAAAAGCGAAAGACAATTTTCTAAAAAAATTATCTTATTTTTTGTTGACCAGCCAATTTTACGCAAAACAAACACTTGAAAATACAAAAACCATTTTTCAAAAATAATTTTTTATGAAACAAACAAAGCCTAAAAAAATGGTTTAAAAAGTGTGATAAGGAGGAGGCTTTAAAATCTTAAGGTTTTAAGTTCAAATCCCACTGTATATGGGTTGGGTTCAATTTTATGTTGAGTTTATTTAGTTATGCTCTAATTTGTTAATTAATTGTTTAGTAATTTATTATATATGAATGTAATACTTTGAAGGATAATATAACAATATCTTGAACAAGATCATATATTATAAATAATGTGGAAGACTTACTTGATTTACGAAAATGTTGCAAAAGTAACGGTGACTGGATTCACTGGTTGAGAACAAGATCACGTATTCGAAAATTATCCCTTATCCACAGCATAAGTCCTTAAATACTGAAGTATGAGATTCCTCAAAGAGTTTGCAAGGAATGTCTTATTCCTCTGCTTTGCCAATATCTTTTTTTTCTTTTGTTATTTTCTATGTAACTTATCACATAGTCTCACATATGAATGAGACTTATCTCACACATGGGATAAATACTCTTTAATCATATTTCATCACGGTCGAATGCCATGCTTTATTTGAAAGAAGAAGAGACTTCAACAAAAACTTTTTTATCATCTTCATGTAACAGTCGAATGCCATTATTTTTTCCTTATTTTGTTATGGCCGAAATGCTATTTATAGAAGGAAGGAAAGCTAGATATGGTTGGCTATCTTTGAATTTAAAACACTTCAATTAACTGCCTAGGTAGTTTTTCTTTGATTAAAATCAAACCAATATTTAACTACCCAAAACAATTAGTGTTGGTTCTATTCAACCCATGAATGGATAGACCAACTGTTTCAAATATCTCCCACTCACACAAAATAGGTAGCAAACTTTCATGATCTAGAATATGTTTTCTCTACTTTTTACGATAAGTTCATACAAGAAAATAAGCTATGCAACCAGCATGCTTCAAGAGCTTAGTTGCTATACAACTGCTAGGTGTATATAATAGCTCATAAAGCATATTTAGTCACTTATATAACTGTTAGGTATATATAGTAACTCTCAAATATAAGTAGAGTAAGTGTGCAACACCTTAGATCTATTTAGTCACATTTCAAGTATCTTATGATTTTTCTTTTATCATTTGCATGATATACTTATGTATTCATAATTATATTCGATGTCTCAAACATAATTAGTCAGTCTATGAATACAACCAAATATAACACTAGAATAATCTCTTTTTTTCTAGAATATTTTCATTTTAATTTAATTACTATCCAGATATGTCCCATTAGATTGAATCATCCATGATTATTGGCAACATTCCAAGATAGTTAATATTGGACTAAAACTTTAAGAAACGGTCGAAAGCCCTTAAAAGTGCTAAATATGAAAGCTTATGATCTTAAAGCTCTCATACAATAAGAAACAGAAATCTATTCTTCTATTACCCTTGTTGGTCAAAAAATACATATGTGGTATGAAACACATGCTATGATATTACTTTTATTTTGCCATAGAGCTTATATATTCATCATTAGATATCAATACAGTACAGATGATAGTTCAAATACTTTTAGTATCTAACTTGAGTCCACAACTCGATTTCACATAATCAATAAGACTTCCACCAAACATTTAAGATAGATAAAGTGAATTATGAGATTATTAATTTTCAATCACAAAGCTTAATATCAAGTAACATCATCTTATCCCTTATCAAGGTGATTCCATTTTAAGCTTGGGCTTTTGATTCATAGCTTAAAATTAATTTCATCTCTATAATGTTAAACCATTAAGATGATTGTTTACGTGAAAAAACCAATCATTTGTCTGACATACTTTCCAAATCATAATGTATATTTACATACATATAAGTGTGTGCATGCTTCACAAAACAAAGTGCTAAACTTTAACAACATTAATTGCATTTAATATAAGTCAAGTCAAATAGAAAAAATCATAGATAGTTCACATGAAACATCTTAACCAATATATTCTTATCTACACAACTGTCGAGATTTCATGTGGTTATAAAACATATCTTTAGGCATAGGCTTAGTCAATGGATCTATAATTATCTCATGCATAGATATGTACTTGTTGACTTTATTTGTGCAACCATATCTTCTATAAAATTATATTTGGTATCTTTGTGTTTGGTTTTTGGGATCTGTTTATTAATGTAATTGCTACTTAATTATCGTAATTCACTAACATTGAGTTAGACTTATCTTTCTTAATTCTTAAAAGATTAAAAAATCTCATAAGCCAAATAAATTCTTACACTACTGTTGAAAATACTAAAAGTTTAGCTTTCAATGTGGATGATGCTATTCAAGTCTTTTTCTTACCAATCCAAAATATAAACCAATATTCAATAAGAAAACATAGCTAAAGATAGATTTTTCTTTCATTTAAATCTCCCCTCCAATTGGCATTCGCATAGCTAATTAATGCAAACCACTTTCTTAATGGCACAACAAATAATCTACAGTACCTTTATGACACCTTAATATCCTTTTCATGACTTTCTAATGGGATTGATTTGGATTGGATTGGATTGGATTGATATCTGCTTACCATGCTTATAACATAGTAGATGTTCGACCTTGTGTACATTATAGCATACATAAGGTTTCCAATAGCATTAAAGTAAAGAACTTTTATCATTTATTCTTATACCTTATGGATCTCAAGACACAATATTTGGCTTAGGCCTTCACCTTTTGTCATAAGAGTATCAATTAGCTTGCAATTTTACATACTAAATTGTTCAAGAATTGTTTTAATATATTACTCTTAGGAAAAAGAATAATTTTTAAAAATGATCTCTCTTGATTCTTAAACCAAGCATGTCAACTGCTTGCACATGTCTTTTATTTTAAATATAAGGACAACTAATTTTCACAATAATGGAATACTCCTTATTATTTATAACCAACAGTATGTCATCCATATAGGGTGACAAGATCACAAGTTTATCTATAACTCTTTTGACATATGTGTAGTGATCTTTATCAATCATGATAAAATCACATGCAATTATCACTTACTGAATACAAATGTACCACTACTTGAAAGACTCTTTAAGATTATAAATGATTTTAAAAATTTATAAACTTTTGTGCTATTGACCTCTGTCAATAAACCCTATAGGTCATTCCATATAGATTTTATCTTTCAATTTTTCATTTAGAAAAGCATTTGTCACATTCATTTGATGTAACTCCAAATCTAAACATGCTATAATGGCTAGAATTTTATTTTTTGGATAAATCAATAAATTTGTATACATTGTTTGATCTTAGACTCCATCTTTCTTCTTCCATTGCTTTCATCCACTTTTTTTTTTTTTGCTTGACTTGTGATTCTTGTGAAACAAATTCAAAAAATGTATCATCTTTAGTCATGCTCTTACTTGGATGAGATACTATTGATTATTGATCGAGAACATACATTAATTAATTTATAACTTACCAAATCATTTGCATCCTCAATCTCATAAAAAGGCATTTTCTGATTCAATTCACATTTATTTTGGAAACTCATTTTCTAGAAAAATGACATTTCGAGATTCAAAATTTAGTTACACTTTAACTTGATTGTTCACTTATGAACACATATCCCTTTGGAATGTTTAAAGTATTGTACAAATATACTCTTTTTGCATTATAGATCTAAAACTTGTCATGTTAATAAGTGAGCTAAAAAATATAGATAGTGCAACCTCAAGTTCTAAAGTTACTGAGATTGAGTTTTGTACTAATTCACAATTTATAAGGAGTGGTTGTAATTAACCTGGAGAATACTCAATTGAATATATAAATAGTTAATAACAATATTTCATCCCAAAAGTGATTCGCAAACTCACTTGGGCTAATATTAATCTAACCATTTCCAGAAAAGTTTTATTTTTTCTCTTTACAACACCATTTTGTTGTGAAGTCATTGATGGACCAAACAACATCTAGCCATGAACAAAGTTGAAGGTTTTGGCCAAGCATAGGAATGGCTTAGCTAAATGACTTCATGGCCACTCCACAATTATATATTCATTCATTAAGCCAAATCATGCATCAACCACTTACCAAATCACCATAGGAAGGCATTTATGTTATGAAAAAAAATTATCAAACATTTAATGAACTAGCTTAAATGGAAACTATGAAAATAAGAACACTAGCCAAACACCAAACATACATTACTAAACTAAACAAAATTCAAGCAAATACCAAGTAAACTAACAACTGGACCATCCATAAACAAAATGAAAAGCAAGGAAAACATTTAATGAAAACCAAAAGGAGATTCAGCCATGGTGGAGTTATGCTTGGCTGAAACTTCAATGGCTATAAATAGTGGATTTTTGTTTTTTGTTTATTAAACTTTGATTCAATCCAACTATGGTTTAGTTGGAAGAAGGTTTGATCCAAGCATGAAATCAAATGAAGAACTACAAAGTTCTAAAAAAAAAAAATCAAAAGCTAAATGGTATGAAAAATATGATAAATACTATAGAATATTTATGAAAATGCAAAGAAAAATTATACTTACTTCAAGCTCTCTACCAAGATTTTTTCTTTTTTCTTTTCTTATTTTCTTCATGTCCCAACCAACTTTTTCCCTCTTTCTAAAAATCATCTATCCTAGCCTTCTAAATGGTGAGAAAATAGCATATGCAAATGAATATTTATATCAAAATTTCATCTAATGGTTAAAAATTCTTCCTTGTTTTCTTTGCAAAGAGCTACCTTTCACCGTTGGTTCCAGCTTTTCAAGATCATCACACCATTGAGAATGCTTATTACAAAATATTAGATTTTTATTACTATTGAAATCAAATGAAAAGATCATTTTGTCTCTTATTAGATAGTTTTTAGTTTCTTGACCATTTTCTTGGAAAATATTGCTCCCTATTTATTTTTGTGATTTTAATGCACCAAAAATCAGGAAATAATATGAAAGTAAGATCTATAAGTTTTTGTCAAAATCCAACCTCACAAAGGTCAAACTATGAAATTATCTCTAAAGGTATTTTGATAATTTCACACTTCTTAAAATATTGCCAAGGTTTTAATGTACTAAAAATCATCAAATAATTTTAAAAATGATCTAGAACATTTCGTAAAAAACTGACTTCGAGAAGGTCAAATTATAAAAAAATTCTTAAAAGGTATTTTAGTGATTTCACACCTTTCAAGATACGATTAAGGTTTTCAATATTCCAAAAATCATCAAATAATATTAATTAATGATTTGGACCTTTTCACAAAATTTTACCCTCAAGAAATATCTTAAGGGTATTTTAGTAATTTCACACTTTCAAAGATATAATCAAGGTTTTTAATGCACCAAAAATAATTAAAAGCTATTTAATTATGATATGAAAGTTTTTACAAAAATCCAATTTTGAAATGATTAAATTTCAAAAATATCCCTTAAGGGCATTTTGGTAACTTTACATTTTTCACAGTGCAATCATGTTTTTTTAATGCTTTAAAATCACAAATTTCAATTCCAAGCCATATTAATTCCAATTGGTTGTGAATTTTGAAATTAACCTGAATTCTATCTGTTTTGATCGATTTTGATCAAATTTAACTTTATTTGACCAAGTTTGGCTAAGTGCATTTAGGTTAAATTGATCCCAATTTTAATTTTAAAAACTTATCAAAATTAAAGAAATGTCAAATTTAGATTGGGTCAAATTTTAAGAGCTTCACATATGACCAGATTTTGCTCGAATAAAATTAAGTGTATATATCTGCCCTTCTTTTTATATTTTTTAGAATAAAAAATAATATAAAGACCAAAGATATCGATTTTGTCCGAGACCAAAGGCTAAGAGGGTTTTACTTGTGTGCTGTTTATTTGTTTTTACATTGGAGATCTTTTTCTTTTTTTGAGAAAGCTCTTATAAACTAGGCATGGAACTTTTAAAAAAAATCTTAATGAGAAAATTGCTCCTATAAACATAGGCAAGTGACTTTAAAAAATCTTAACTTTAAAAATGCTCCTATAGAAATTGGTAGGTGACTTTAAAAAATCTTAAATTGAAATGTGCTCCTATAGATATAGGCATGTGACTTTAAAAAAAAAATCTTAATTTGAGAAATGCTCTTATAAACATAGGTAGGTGACTTTAAAAAATCTCAATTTGAAAAGTGCTCTTATAGTTATAGGCAAGTGACTTTAAAAAATCTCAATTTGAAAAGTTTTGAAAATCTCATCTTTCAAAAGTTAAGTTGTATATGAGGCTTTGAAAATTATTTCTTTCTTTTTTAAAGGATTTTTTCTTTTCTTTGGTTTTTTCTTTTGTTTCTTCTTAAGAAATATTAATTCTTCAAATGTATTTATTTTTTTCAAAAATCAAGTTTATTTTGCATGCAATGTATGTGATGAATGGAATGAACACAATGCATAGGAAAACAATTTTGTTCACATCATGTGCTTGTACTTATAGAAACAAAGTTTTCATGATCACAACTATTTTTAAATTTACAATTTTGGATAGGTGGTTAGCAATCACACCAAAACTCATCTGATCGATGTCTTTTTTCAATCCAAACATTTCTCTTTTCTTTCTCCTTTTATCAAATCTTTTTGTCATGATTTCTAATGGCTGACTTATGAAATTCTACCAAAGGTATCTTTTTTTTCTTTTCCTGTATAATCATTATTCATTATTTTTCCATTTCCAACTTTCCATCATCATTCATTCATCATTTTCTACTTCATAATCACTTTCCCATCATTTTCCTGTCATCAGTCATCATTTTTATTTTTCACCATGGTTATCTTTTTTTTGTTCATCACCCATCGTTCATCCACCCTTATCCTCATTGTTTAATCTTTCAACAATTGTTCTTTCATCATTTTGTTCTATTCTATTCGTTTCATTCATTTATTCACCTTTCATTTCATTTCATTTCATTCATTCTTTTTTTTTTTGCTTTTAGAGATTTTTGAAAAAAAAAATCTAAATGAAAACTTGGATACTAGAATCGAAAAATGAAAAGGCCTCGAATATCACCATAAAAAAAGCCTCAGATATGACCATCGAGTAGAAATGATTTCGAATATTAGCACCAAAGAGGAATGAAAATTCAAACCTGGGTACTTGAATATCACTATCGAGTAAATGTAAATGATTTTAGATTTTATCACCGAAAAGTACTCAGATATCACTACTAAGTGAACGCAAATAATTTCGGATATCACTGATAAAAAATACTAGGATATCACTACTAAAAAAATACAGATGACTTTAGATATTACCATTGAAGGATACTCAGATATTGCAATCGAGAAAATATGTAAATTTAGACTTAGATGCTCGAATATCACCATCAAGTAAATGCAACAGACTTCGGATGTCACTACCAATGAAAATTCGAATATCACCACTAAGTAAATTTTGAAAAACTTGGATATCACCATCGAGAAAATTTTTAAGAAATTTCAATTTGAATATTCGGATATTACTATTGAAAAATTTTAAAGATATGCAAATATGAATACTCAGATATCATCATCAAGTGATTTTGAAAATTTTCAGATATCACCATCGAGAGAGTTTTAATGAAAGGTTAGATTTCGCCACCAAAAAAATTTTAATGAAATTTAAACTTGAATGCTCAAATATTACATCCAAATGATGCAGATAAAAATTTTGTTATAAGATTTCAATAATACTCGAATGGCACCATCGAGAAATATGACAAAGAGTTGAATACACTATCAAGATTTAAAATTTTGGATTTTAAACACTTAAATATCACTATCATGATTTGAAAACTTAGCCTTTAAACATTTAGATATCACCATCGAGATTTGAATGATTTTTGAAGTTTTTGAATACTTGAATATTACCACCAAAAAGTTTTAGTAAAATCTATATATTATCACCAAAACATACAAAAAACTCATATATCACCATCAAAAGGTTTTTAGCTACATATCATCATAAAGCATGTAAAAAACTCGAATATCATTACCAAGAGAAATTAATCATATAAAAACATGCAAAAAACTCCGATATAACAACTAAAAGAATTAAACAATAAAAAAAGGTATTATCACCAAAAAGTCTTAACATTTTTTTCTAAGAATTGTTGTTCATTGTTTTTGTAGCCATTTTTATTCTTCTCAATTTCTTTTTTTTTATTGTGTTTTTTTTTACTCCATCTATTCAAAAATTTTTTTTGTCACCACACTCACCTATGCAAATGCAAGTGTCCTTTCCATGTTGCAAATGTTGCATGCGATGATACAAATGTAAAATTTTTAATAAGTGAATTTCTTTTGTTAAATGCAAATGTAAAAATATATGACTCTTACCAAAATGCAATTTCTAATGCTACCCTAATTTAGTAGATGCAAGAATTCTCAAAGAAGATGAAAATGCAAATGCAAATATCTAACCCAATGATGCATGATGGAAGCATTCATTCAAACAAGCTAATACAAATCTTAAGTTTAATAATGCAAATGCATAGATCTTTACAACTATCAAAATGCAAACACAAAACCCTATTCCAAGTTAGTAAACACAAATGATCAACCATTGTGAAACGAGTCAATGCCCTTTTATCATAATGCAAATGCAATGTCTCTTAGCAAATGCTAATGTTCTTTTCAAGATGCACATATAATAATGCAAATGTTTTTACAAGGATGTAAATACAAATACTTATCCCAATGGTGCAAATGTTTCTTGTAACCACAGAATTATATTTTAAAAATACCATTACCTATGCAAATGCAAAAATTTCATGATGTATGTCCCTAACATGGATGCAAACACCAAAAATACTCCCTTTTTTTCTGAAGGAAATTCTTGCTCACTTCTACTTATATCCCATTTTCCATCTAATTAGATATTCAATTTCTTCCCAAAATGATCTCAACTCACCATTTTCCTATTCTTTCACCCATTCCACCTTATTTCTTTACCAGTTTCCATTAGGCTCTTTGATTTTTCTTTCATTTTCAACATGCTTTACATTTTATTTTTAGTTCCAATACACAAATATGTAACATGCAACATGTAGTTTGGATTTAATTGTGAAAACAAAAAGACACATCATCCTTAAAAACATTTTTTTTAAACAACATTAATTCTTCAATGAAAAATATTTTTCTTCCTTAAATTTGAATTGTTCTAAAGATTCATAACTTGATTTCCTTATTTTACACAAAAATACGTGATTAGTTGTTTAAAAATTTTTTTAAATAGTTCGTAAAATTTACCCCACATAATTAAAATTTTTAATTAAAGAGAATGGAATATATGAATAAATGTGACTTTAGGAGTCTCTTGAGAATTGGCGTTTCTTATTAAAGGTGAAAGAGAGAAAATTTTCTTTCCAAACAGGTTGAATGGTTCATCACATCAATGCTTCCATTTGTTCAAAAAGGCTTTACCAGTTGAATGGCACAAAAAAGGTGCATACTTTTCAATGTAAGTTGGTTTTGGTTTTTAGGCTTTGGTAGTAAGTTTAAGGTCTAAGTTTGGTTTTGGGGTTAGGTTTAGGGTTTAAGGTTGGTTTGGGGTTTTTGTTTAGGGTTTAGGGTTTAAGCTTAAGATTTAAGATTCTAAAGATTTCATGGGTGGTTTAGGGGTTGGAGAGTGGTTTGGGGTTTCATAGATGGTTTAGGGTTTAGGACTAGTTTAGAAGGAGGTTTTAGGTTAGGGTTTAGGTTTTGCGTTAGGGTTTAAGGAGTTTAAAGTTTGGGCATGGTTTAGGGTTTCAGGGGGTGGTTTAAGGTTTAAATGATGGTTTAGGGTTTCATGAAAAAGGCAAGTGACAAAAGTAAATTACAAGAACAACATTAGTAAAATGTAAATATAGATGCATGTGACAAATAACGAAATTGTTATTCGTTAAAGTGTAAATATTGATGCATGATAAATGCATGACTAAGAAACAAACTAATTACATATCTAGGCATTTTTTAAACTATATTACAAACTAAATGTGCATGCAAAAACATGTTAAAAATGGATTAAACACTAAAATTTGAAAAGAAAATTCAAGATATGTTCCACTATTTTTTTTCTTTTGAAATTCATGTAAATAAACAATAAAATAACCAAACAACCTACTAAACTAACATTTTATTCATAGAAAATTTAATCAAACACATTGAAAATTTGAAGAACCATGCAAGAACACAAACATTTAAGCAAGAACCAAACAATATTTTGGCCACCATTCAAGCAAAGAGGTTCGGCCATAGCATGGGAAGGCTTGGTCGAAACTCCCATTTGGTTCATCACAAAATGCCATCATTCCACTTTGCTCAACCATGCTATAAACATCAAGATAATGATCATATGAAGGCATTTTAATCACAAGAGTGATTTTATCCAGCATGTAACAAACTAAAGTAGTGAAGAAACTATAAAAATAAAAACATTAGTCAAACAAGCAAACATATATCATTAACTACTCAAATCTATGCAAAATACAAGTAACCTAATTATCTAATCATCATAGACATGTTGAAATTTCGATGAACAAGGCAAGAACACAAACAATCAAAGATGGACCAAATAACATCTAGCCATGAACAAAGTTGTAGGTTTTGAACAAGCATAGTAATGGCTTAGCCGAATGCCTCAATGGCCACTCCACAATCATATATTCATTCACTAAGTCAAATCGTGCATCAACCACTTATCAAATCACCATAGGAAGGCATTTATGTCATGAAAAAAAATATCAAACATGTAATGAACTAGCTTAAATGGAAACCATGAAAACAAGGACATTAGCCAAACACCAAACATACTAAACTGAACAAAATGCAAGCAAATACCAAGTAAACTAACAACTAAACCATCCAAAAATAACATGAAAAGTAAGGAAAACATTTAAAAAGAATTGAAAGGAGGTTTGGCCATGGTGGAGTTATGCTTGGCTGAACCTCCAATGGCTTCAAATAATGGATTTTTGTTTTTTGTTGCTTGAACTTTTATTCAATCCAACTATGGTTTAGTTGGATGAAGTATAGTTGGATAAAGTTTTGATCCAAGCATGAAATCAAATTAAGAACTATAAATTTCTCAAAAAAAGGAAAAAGAGAAAATCAAAAGCTAAATGGTATGAAAATTATGATAAATGCTATGGAATGTTTATGAAAATGCAAAGGAAAAAATGGTAGAAAAATTACGTACTGCAAGCTCTCCACTAAGAATTTTTTCTTTTTCTTTTCTTTCTTCACATCCAGCCAACTTCCTTCCCCCTTCTAAAAATTGTTTATCCTAGCCTTCTAAATGGTGAGAAAATATCCCATGCAAATGAATTTAAGCCTTCATATCAAAACTTTATCTAATGGTTAAAAATTCTCCCTTGCTTTCTTTGCAAAGAGCCACCTTTCACCATTGGATCCAACCTCTCAAGATCATCCCATGGTTGAGAATGCTTATTGCTAAAGATTGGATTTTTAATGTTGTTAAAACCAAATGAAAAGATCATTTGACCCTGAATTAGGAAATTTTCGGTTTCTAGGCCCTTTTATTAGAAAACAATGCTCCCCTATTCATTTTCATGATTTTAAAGCACAAAAATCATGAAATAATATAAAATTAAGATTTGAAAGCTTTCATAAAAGGTCGACCTCAGGAATGTCAAATTACAAAATTACCCCTAATAGATTATTTTTGTAATTTCACACATCCCAATGGGTTGTCAAGATTTTTAATACACCAAAAATTATCAAATAATTAAAAAACATGATCTAGAACATTTCACAAAAAATCAACTTTGAGAATATCAAATTACAAAAATACCCCTAAAAGGTATTTTAATGATTTTACATCTTTCAAAATATTATTAAATCATCAAATATTCCACAAATTACAATCAAGATTTTTAATATTCTAAACATTATCAAATAATATTAAATTATGATTTGAAGCTTTTGGGAAAATTTCGACCTCAAAAAGATCAATTTATAAAAATACCCTTAAGGATATTTTAATAATTTCACTCTTTCCAAGAAACAAGGTTTTTAATGCACAAAAAATCATTAAATTCTATTTAATTATGATTTGAAAGTTTTCATGAAAATCAATTTCGAAAAGGTCAAATTACAAAAAAAATCCCTAAAGGGCATTTCGATAATTTTACAATTCTTGAAGTGTAATCAGGTTTTTTTAATGGTTTTAAATTATGAATTTCAATTCAAAGCCACATTGATTCGAATTGATTGTGAATTTTGAAAGTTGACCCAAGTTTTATTCGTTTTGATCCATTTTGACTAATTTTAAACAAATTTGTTTTATTTGACCAAGTTTAACCTTAGGGCATTTAGGTCAAATTGGTCGCAATTTTAATTTTAAAAACTTGTCAAAATTAAGAAAATATTGGATTTGGACTAAGTTGTATTTTAAAAGCTTCACAAATGATCAAATTTGGCCCAAAAAAAAATTAGATGTCTACACTCATCAAGGTTTACCTTATTTTATGCTCAAGCTTTTCGAAATGCACATTCATTATCAACAAGCAGACAACCCTATGCCTATGTCTATATGGGCCTATCATCAAGCTAACAACCTACTTTAGTACATGTCAATTTAGGATCTAATCTTGTTGATCCTATCTCTGTCACAAACCTAAATGAATATAGGGGAAAAAAAACTAAGGGGTAAGTCGAAGCCAGTTAGGAACACCAAAACACTCTAGAGAAAAGGCTATGGGTAATAGAAAAAAATGATGTCTTTGGAAGCATTGACACTAATAAGCTCAATTTGGTCTTCGACCTGGCCCTTCTTGCAAAGTTCAAGATCTTAGACTTTGAAAACTATGAGGGAACTATGTGTCGTCCACCCATTTCATGATGTTTTGACGAAAGATGATGGGTTATAGTTATAAGATAGGCTTCTGATTCATTACTTTCAAGATAGCCTAATAGGGTTGATAGCTATGTGGTATATCCAACTAGATTGAAACTGAATACATTCATGGAAAGCTCTTACGTGGGCCTTTATTACTTAGTATAAACATGTGATTAACTTGGCTCTTGACAAATTGTCCTTATAAAACATAAAGAAAAAGCCAATGAAAACTTTAAAGAATATGTTTAGAGGTGGATAGATGTTACCATCCAAATTCAACCATCTCTTATAAAAAAAAATCATTGTATTATTCATTAAAACTTTTTGAGCACCATATTATGACAAGATGATTGAAAATGTTACAAAAAATTTTGCTAACATAGTGATTTCTAGAAAAATGATACAAAATGCAATCAATAAGGACATGATTAAGGTGAAAGATGTAATTTATGCTAAAAATGGTAGTATATCAAAAAATAATGAATGGAAGGTGCAAACAATCACACTTGATAGGTAATTGTTTAAAAACTTCATCTAGTACAATTCTTATCTTTTTCATCAACCTTACTACCTAATCATAAGCAACATCTCCCAAAATCCAGATCTTTGTCAGCCAGTCTTGTAATTAGGTTTTCAAGCAAACCTAAATCCTCATATAACTACTTATAATCTTTTCCTTACATTTTGGTTTATCACCCAACCAATGAAAAGCCAAAGAAGGCAAAAAAAAGTTAAGAGAAACTCTCAATCCCTATTTCTGATGCTTTACCTTTGCTAGTAGAAAATCAATACTTCACTTTTATGCCTTGGAAAAAAACTCTAAATTCATTGACAAAGAGCTATGATCCAAATAATAAATGTGATTATAAAATGAGGGTAATTGGTCATTTGACTAAAAACTGAAAGATCTTATGAATGGTAACACCTTGACTCTAAAGCTTATGGGTAATGGGAATTTACTTTGTCTGGAATCTAATTGCAAAATTTAAGAAGTTAAGATACGAAAAGGAGTTTTAGGTGTTAGACAATTGAGAAAGGATAGTTCTTAAACTTTTAGAGGTTTATTTTGTGTGCATATGCATGACATGTAGATAATGTTGCTAGGTTGTATCTATTACATGCAATCAATATTATTCGATTTTTAAATGATTGCTTTATAATTTATTTATTTAATTCATTTTTCAAGTAATTATTAGAGAACAAAACTTGCATAACATATTTTTCAAATCAAGCAAAAATGAGAAACAAAAAAATTAAAAAATGGTTTTTAAATTTGTCATGATAAGTTTTAAAGAACTGGTGATCATTATTTGGTTTGAACTTGTTTTAAAAAATACCTTTTTGTAGACACTTTCATGCCCTAAACCACTTGACACACTTAAAAGATTTAATGTTTCAAGAAAGCATAAGTTTTAATTCCATCTTCACCTAGTCATACCATGACATATAAAATGGTGATAATCTTAGGCAATGAAAATGAAATAGTTAATTTAAGAACGATTGTTTTTAATTCTTGAAAATCAAGTAAACATGACACTCTTTTTAAAGAATTTGGATGTTGATAATTTGATAATGCTAGATCTTTAAACATAAAGCCACTTACTCAAATCTCTTTAAATGGCCATAAACACACAATGTTTCAAATCCCTTCCCGAAGTGGTCATTGTTTAACCAAAAGAAAGAGGCCGCTCATTGCCTTTCAAACAACCTAACCTATGGCATAACTTTTTCTTTGGTGGGATGACATGAACAATCTGAAAACTTTTCAACATGATTTCCATCATCATGTGAACAATCTTCATGAATTGTGTTATGTGTAAGAATGGAATAATGTACAAGTTGTACGAACATGAAAAAAATGATAAAATATGATAAACAAAAGAAAAAAAAAAGCAAAATCGATTGTAACATCGTGTACTTAAGATATTTGGATAAATCCAAACAAAAATATAACAAAAAAATTGAAAGAAACTAAAACGATGAAACTAGAAAAACCCAAAATGATGAAATTGAAAATAAAAAAATTTTTAAAATTTTCTAGAATCCTTTCTTCTAACCCATTTTTCTAAAAAGAATTACTCTTTAATTTAAGTGATTGTGTTTGAGATAAAAAATGGCCATCCTTCATCATCCCTTCTTAAATATTAAAATTATTCACTTGTTACCCCTTTAAATCAAATGAATTCTTTTTAAATGACCTTTAACCGAGCATTTTGAGAACTTTTCAATATTAGGTTCGTGTTTATCTTTCAAATAAAGTAAACTCCCTTTATAAAAAAAATGATGAATTAAATAAAATTGAAAAGAAAAAAAATAAAAAGATTTTTTTGACAAATTAAGGAAACCATTTTTTTAAATATTAAATTTTAGATAATTTTTATCAAGGTTAAAAAGATGATACATGATTAATTGATATTATTTTAAAACGGGCACAATGGAGGTGCTAATCATTCTACACATATAACCATACTTTTGAACTTGGCTTTGTTTTTTGCAAACCTAAAATTTATCTTTTTAATAAATTTTAATTAATTTATAAAATGATACGTTTTTAGGTAGCCAATCACACTTAGCCAAAAAATATTGGTGTCGACTCCTTAATTTGATTTTAAAATTTCATCTCAACGATCGAGTTCTTAAGTTCGCAAATTATAATAATCCCCAAATAATTTTTTGTTATGATTGATTAATTATATGATTATAATATACTAAATAGTTAAATAAATTCAGTGAGTGTTTGGCCAAACTTACAAAAAGTTTATCTATTATAAAAGTAGAAGCAAAACGTTTAGCTTTCAAATTTTGAAATATTTTAGCTTATGTGGAAAACAGATTTGAGTTTTTAGGCAAAGTTTAAACTCCAAATTATTTTCAAGAAGTGTTAATTTTAATAACAAGTATTAAATGAAAAATTTTACATTCTTAGTCCTTTTTTTACAAAGTACATTCTCAGTTTACTCATCAATAATCCATAAAATTATAAGGAAGATTATATTATTTTACATTATTTTTTTAGTTTTTTCATTTTTCTATTGAATACATTTGTTTTTTATTATAATTAATAAAAATATCTTTTTATTTTATTTATTTTTCACCTAAAAACTTATGATTTAATTTAATAAAGTTTAGTGTTTCATTTTTATTTATTTAAAAAATATACAAAAATATTATCTAATAGTTTTTTTCAATATGACACTTATGTATTAAGTTTGTTAATAGTTATTTTATCTTTTTTTTTTTTTTTATAACTGTCTTAAAACGATTCTACTCCAACCACACTTTTTATAAAAGTTTCACTATTTCAACCGAGTTAAACAGGCTTGAATCTTCTTTCGACTCAATTGATAAAATTGCTAATGCTGGGCAGGAAAGATGAAAATTTTTAATTTAATTATTAAAATTCATAATAACATTTTTTATTTTGTAATTCAAACATTAGATTACTTTTCTTTGTTTCTAATTTCTACCAAATTCACTGTTTAGAGCCGTCAAAATTTTCAGCCTAATCCCCAGAAGCCCAATCGTATGGAGTGATGAGTAAGTGGTGTTGTTAGACTCCTTTGTTGGCTCGTAACTATTAATCACTCTCCTTCTATGTCTAGGTAGATCTGTGAGCATTCTTTTTATCAATAGAATTGTAGGAGAGAAGCTCACAAGTGATAAATAGATAAAAAACTTGAAGTTATACATGGAACTCCATTTGAGTGACGGCTGGATGGTTGTGTGCTATCACTGTCGTCAATTTAACATTGCAGACTAGGCACTTGGATCAGGCATTGTAGTTTCCCTTGGACTGGAAATGGATATGCAAGAATGACTCAACACGTTTTTAGAAGTGCAAAATAAATGGATCCTGGATAACATGGAGGAAAGAATAAAGAGTTGGAGCTGCAAATGGCTGTCTCTAGGAGGGAAGGAGTTATTTGTTAAAGCCGTACTGCAATCAATGTCTTCCTGTGCTATGTCCTGCTTCATGTTTCCGAAGGGACTATGTCATGATATCAACATGATCATTAGCAAGTTTTGGTGGAGGAAATCAATGGAGAAAAGGGATATCCACTGGATATCATGGCAATATATGTGTACGGCAAAGAAGATAGGTGGATTGGGTTTCCGGGACATGGAGTCTTTTAACAAGGCTTTATTGGCAAAAACCAGGTTGGAAGCTGTTACAAAACAAATCCTCACTTATGTACAGGGTGATAAAAGCCAAGTATTTTCCTTCAAAATCCTTCTTTGAGGCTGACTTAGGGAATGCCCCATCCTTAGTATGGAGAAGCATCTTGGCAGGAAGGGAAGTGCTTCAACTACGGACTCGGTGGAGGGAAGGAAACGGAGGAAAGATCAAAGTTTGGGCAGACAACTGGACCCCATGTGTAAACAATTTTAAACCAAAGGCCACTGAGGGGCATAGTCCTACCGAGGAATTGGTGACTAAGTTAATAAAAAGACCAGACAGTTGTTGGAATGAAGAGAAGCTTTGTGAAAGGTTCTCAGCTGAATCCATAAGGGATATCTTGGCAATCCCTATTGGCCATAGGGACAACATGGACGTGCAGGTTAGGCACTACACTGTCGACAGGCAATACAGCGTACGCAGTTGATATCATTTGCTGATGACCACGAGAGCTATGGAGAGGGACCCTTCAGGTAATAGCATCAATCCAAACTGGGGAAAATTGTGGAAGCTTTCTATTCCTAGAAAGTTAGAATTTTTGCTTGGAGAATGGGTTACGAAGCTCTGCCTAGCTACGAAAGACTAAAGCAAAGAAGAATCTTAGATGATGGGATATGCCCAAGATGCCAAGAGAAGGAAGAATCTGTTATACACACCATAAAAGATTACTACAAAGTGAGGGAGGTCTGGGAGCCAGTTGGGGACAGCAGGGAATGGCAGGAGTACCAAGAACAAAGTAACTTTTAGTGGTTTTCGGGCCTGGTAAATAATACAGAACGTGATAAACTATGCCGTACGTTGGTAATGTGCCGGACAACTTGGTTCAACTGGAACGAAGCATAAATGGTGGACAACACAGAAATAGTCAGCAAACAGCGGAATTTATTGACAAATACATCCAGGAGCTAGCCAGTGCACATGCAGATCATCCAACAACAGCAACAAGGGGGATGGAAAGATGGAAAGCTCCAGGAGAATTTGAGATTAAAATCAATTTCGATGGTGCTCTTAACACACGGGCTAATACATGAGGAGTTAGGGTGATAGCTGGGGACCATCAGGGGCGTGCTCTAGGAGCAATTTCTATACATATTCCAGGAATTGAATATGCACAAATAATCGAGGGAATTGTAATCACAAAAACAGTCGAGCTGGCCCACGATTTGGACTGCCAAAACATTATCTTGGAGGGAGATGCAGAGAGTATTATCAACCAGATCATAAACTCTCGAGGACCTAACCTATCTGTGGTAGGAAATCAGATAATGGAAGCACAAAGGAATCTCTCCACGCTCATGCAATGGAAAGCACACTATGTACTACGTGAGGCGAATGAGGCAGCACATAAGTTAACTAAAATGGCTTCTGTGACTATGGAAACTAAACAATGGTATGATGTATGCCCACCTGATCTAGAACACCTTTTACTCACCGACTGTTTGCAGTAAATCAATGGAAATGTTGTTTATTTCCAAAAACAAAAAAAAAAACTGCAAAATAAATGGTTCTTCATTGTCGGTGTTGAACAAGTAGCTATCATTAGCGATTAATAACATATTAATTCCTAGGGAGATGTGAATTTATTAGAAACAAAAAGGCATATGAAGATTTTAAACACGTTTATGCCTAAATTTTGAAAAAAAAAAGTATAAATTAATACTTAAAAAAATAAAATATTCAATTTAAATATGAACCTTCAAATTATGTATCATATTAATTCAAATTTTAAACTCGTTAATTATATCTACTTATATATATTAAATTCGATAAATATTATCAAATTATATATTCATCTCGCATATCATTAAATCTTTTTTCAATATAAATTAAAAAATATAGTTTTCTATCTAAACCATAAAAAGTATTTAAAATCGATTAAAATTAAGATACCAAAATTGTAATTAACTTGTTTAGAAACTATATGAAAATTTCATAGGTACAAAATTTTTTAGGGTAAAACTATTCATACTGCCAACGGCCTTTGTGCAGCAGAAGCAATATGAAAACACCACTTCCGAGTCAGCCCGGAAGCATCTTGAGTGCAAGCTTCTTGATGAAGAATCTCCCAGGCCAGTTGTCACTGTGGTTTTATATCATGATCTCTTCTGTTACGATTTATTAGATTTTCTAGATATACATGAAGCAGCCAGATTATTTCTTCCAACAGCATAATAATTCAGAAACAACATAAATTTAAACTTCCAAAAAGCATGAGAAATTCCCTGATTCACATTATTGTCCATTCTTCCATTACAACGATCAAGATTTGTGCCAAAGCATAGCCATCCAAGTGAGTTTCCTTCCTGTAATAAGCAAAATGAAATAAGATCTCCATATTCCCGTTATTATGCTGGTCATACTTCATTGTCATAAGATGCCAGCCTCCAAACGAAAAAGCAAATGTTATGCGCCAAAAGAGACAACTTCGCTCAATCAGATCTCAAAGCAGGTGTGCTTATTGGAGTGGAACCAGCTTCAGATACAAGAGCATCCACGGGAATGTCAAAGGGAGTAACAAGTATTGCTCCCTCAGTAATTTGCACAGAATATGACAGTGCACTGCAACCAAATAATAGTCAAGCAAACATTTAAAACAATAGAATAAATATTGCAATTTATATCGTGGGACTGCAATCAGGTCATGGTAAATGCATCATGTTAAATGCATCATTATTATGCTGGTCATACTTCATTTTCATAAGATGCCAGCCTCCAAATGAAAAAGCAAATGTTATGCGCCAAAAGAGACAACTTCGCTTAATCAGATCTCAAAGCAGGTGTGCTTATTGGAGTGGAACCAGCTTCAGATACAAGAGCATCCACGGGAATGTCAAAGGGAGTAACAAGTATTGCTCCCTCAGTAATTTGCACAGAATATGACAGTGCACTGCAACCAAATAATAGTCAAGCAAACATTTAAAACAATAGAATAAATATTGCAATTTATATCGTGGGACTGCAGTCAGGTCATGTTAAATGCATCATTACTATGTAATTAAGTGAGGATCCAGCATCAGTTACACTTACCAAAGGAAGGGCTGCTTCCATCTCCTCTTCTTTGTGAGCTCTTGGTAGCTCTTCAGGAACTAATCATAGTAACTTCCAGATATTATCATGCATTGAAAGTAGTGCCTAGGGAATTAAATAGCGAATAGGTTGCGAAATAGCGACCTCTATTTCGCGGTAGCACCGAATCCGTTATCTACTGCTATTAAAGTGTGAAAGGTGTGGAAAGCGATTCACATAAAAAACGGTGCTTCACGGCCTCGAATAGCGGCACAATAGAAAATAATGGGAAAAACGGACCGCTATATCCGCTGTTAAGTTCCATTGAGCTTGTGTTATATGTATTTTTTTTTTCTTTTTTATTAAATTAAAAGGCCAAGTCATACCGAAACCACAACAATCAAACTCAACAATCCTACGCTGCAATTTTCAGGTAAAAAAAGAAATTACTTTGAAGAAATAACAAGAAATTCACTTAAAATACCTTTTTTTTTTTCACATTTTGTGTGCTCTTTTATAACTTCCAGCCTTCCATAACCCTTTATCAACGTGGCATGGCTTCTTGCTATTCTCCAATTTTGAGAGAGATGTGACAAGATTTGAAGGTAGATTTGAAGTAGATGGTATGGGTGTTGCATGAAAGTGGTTAGTTGTGTTGGGTTTTGGGTAGGTCTGCAGTGGGATGAGAAATTTGTCAAGGCAGCTTGGAAGTTGGATGGGGAAGAAATGGTTGGGAAATGGAGCTAACGAGAAGCAACAGAGGAGGTTGGGTAAGGAAGAAGGGTTGCTTAGTCACGTAAGGGTCTTTCTAAGTAATAAAATTAGTTTTTTATTTTCTTGTTTAATTAGATAAAAATTTTGAGAGGGAAAGGTTTAGTGGGAAATAAAATTTTGAGAAATTTTTAATTAAATTAAAATTGAGAGAGAATGAAATATTATTAGTAGTAAATTTACTTTTTTAAGTGTTTTATATGTATAAAGATTATTTAAAAATAATTAATTTTATATTAAAATTTTTCCATAATTAATGTTATTTTTAATTGTATTTTTTTATGTTTAATTAAAATTAGGTTGCTAAGTGCTAAGTATTGATTTAGTTTCCAAATTAATAAAATAAAATTTTCATCAATTACTTTTTTCAATTAAATTAGTTTATGAGTTTCATATACTTGAAAGAAAAACAAAAAGTTTAATTTCAAATGATATTATTCTTTTAATCCTACATAGTTATGTTAGTTATGTTAGTAAAATTCATGGATATCTTATTCATCAACTTTTAAATGTTACTATTGACTATTGAGCTTCAACATAAAAAAATGTTAATCATTTATTTTAATATATAAAAAATAAATTAATGTCTTAATTTTTTAAATAACATAAAATATAAGTATTTATGGTTACCATTATTGTTTATTTCAATTGGAATAAGATGTGTAAAGTAAAAAAAAAAATTCACGATCATTACGAGTATTACTAGCATTTTTTTATCTATTATATTCATAATTATAATAAATGTGATGTGACCAAAAACACCATTGTAAGCATTTAATTTTGTTCGACCAAAATCCTATCTATTGTGAGGTTCTTAAAATGCAACCCAATTTGAATCCAACATTTCTTGAATTTTGGCAAGTATTCAAGATCAAATTTGGACCAATTTGATCCAATGCTCCAAGGTCAAACTTAATCAAACAAGGTAAAATTTGACCAAAATTGGTCAAAAATAGTTAAACACAATTGATCTCAAATCATTTTAAAATTCACAACCAAATGAGATTAATGAAACCTTGAGAATTTTTTAATGCACAAAAACTTTGATTGCACTTCGAAATAGTAAAATTATCAAAATGCTCTTTTGAGGTATTTTTGTAATTAAATCTTTTCAAAATTGAATTTTCGTGAAAACTTCTAAATCATATTTAAATATTATTTTATGATTTTTTTATGCATTAAAAATTCTGATCGCACCTAAGAAGAGTAAAATTACTAAATTATCCTTAAGAGTATTTTTGTAATTTGACCTTCTTAAGGTCGTTTTTCATAGAAATGCTCTTGATCAAGGTTTTATGTTATTTTATGACTTTTGGTGCATTAAATATCTTGATGGCATCTTGAAAGCATAAAATTACTAAAATGCCCTTTAAGGTATTTTAGTAATTTAATCTTTTCGAGGTTAGATTTTCACAAAAACTTTTAGATCATGATTTTATAATATTTGATGATTTGTGGTGCATTTAAAATCTTGATCGCACCTTGAAAGATGTGAAATTACTAGAATACCCTTTATAGGTATTTTTGTAATTTGACCTTCTCGAGGTCGATTTTTCATAAAAATTTTTAGATCATAAATTCATATTATTTAAAAATTTTTAATGTATTAAAATTACAAAAACATGAATAAGATCTTAGGTCTTTAACGAAATTATGTAAAATGGCTAAACCCCAAAACCAAACCCCAAACTCTAAACCCTAAACCTCAAAACCAAACCACAAAGCTAAACCCTAAATCTTAAAACCTAAACCGTAATCCCCAAACCCTAAACCTAAATCTTAACCCTAAACCCTAAGCCTAAACCCTAAAACCTAAACCTTAATCCTAGATCCTAAACCAAACCTTAATCCTAAACCTTAAACCCTAAACCCTAAACCCTAAACCCTAAACCTTAAAACCTAAAACGTAAACCCTAAACCCTAAACCTAAACTAACCCCCAAACCTTAAAACCAACACTTAATCCCATTCTTGCATTTGTATCTCATTTTACTTTGTTGTTAAATGCATTCTTGAATTGCCAAGCATTTATACTTTGCCATTCATATTTAGTTAACATACATATCTCATTTATTGTTATTATGTTCATGCATACCATGCATATCTTTTATAAATGAAATTTTTCAAAGGAAAATATTTTTTAAATAAGATGACATCTTAAATATAGTCTTTGAGATTTAGCCTAACTATAGGGGGACTATCAACAACTACCATTTATGTGATATGTTATCTCAATTTTTATGGGACAATTTAGAAAATTCTAAGTTAAATGCATTTCTAAAACTTTACTTAAATATAAGAGAATGGAGGAAATGTTTTCAAACTTATGACTTTTTCATTTTAATTCAAAAAAAAATCATTTTGTTTTCAAAAAAAATTTAAAATGATTTGTTTTCAAAAGAAAATTAAAAAAAAAAAAAGAGATTCAATTTTTGGAATAAACAAATGAAAAGAAAAGAATTAATTTATGAACATTAAATATACCAAAGATAATTCATGAGTCTATGAAGCAATTCAATAGTAAGCATTTAAGCAATTCAGTAGTACACATAGTTTTAAAAACCATTGGTCAAGCAATAATTGAGATAGCCACAAACTAGAAAACCAAGAACCAAATCCATACAAAAAAAAGCAACAATTCCCAGCATAAACATAAAGAATCAATCCAAAATTAGTTCTCAGTTTCACACCCATCAACAATTAGCAAGAACCAATAGTCTAGGCAATAGCTTACAAAACCCAAAACCCAAATACAAGCAAGCAAAGCAAGCAAAAGCAAACAATCACAAGACACATATAACATAAACAATAATTAATCAAGTTGAAAATTTACAAGAAGATTTTGACAAAGGATGTGGGTTTTGGTTTGAGTTTTTTGGGAGGTTTTTAGTTTATTTTTTGAGAATTTTTTCTAAGATTGGAACCGTAAGAAGGTTAGGATAGGATTTGAATTTTGAGAGTTTTCTGTAACTTTGAATGGTGAAAAGCAAAGGTGATATCAGATTGGATCAGTTTGGATATTCGATTTTTTTTTCGATTCAACTTATACGAATATTTTATTTTATGATCCATATCCAATCTGCATAAAAAAGAGTATTCGAATAAAATCAATTAGAATAAATTTGGATTTGTTATTCAGATCTGTATACATTAATGTCAACTTGTAAGGAAACCAAAAGGCAAAAAAGATTGGAAATAAGGCAAATGAAATTAGAAATAGGGCAAAAATAAGGAAATGAAGGGGTAAATAACAATGAACCATGTTTAAATAAAGAAATCAAAAGAGTTCACACAACCAGACAAGAATTAGAACCATGAAAGCCAATAGCTTATCATCATAAAACTCAAATAAAAAAAATAGGATGCCAATCATAATTTGCAAGACAACATTAACATTCTGTAAGGCTAGTGGCAAACAATTAGAAGTTGAAATGAAAAGCCAAAGATATTTTACATTAAGAAAAAGGCTTCAAATAGTACTATTTTGATATAAGATTGAAAAAGATCGTTGAAAGCTTGGAGCGGCATAAAAGTGAAAGATTGAAGGAGAATGAAATCCTTTAGGTTTAGAGTAATGTTGACACTAAATGGGAAATGGGAATTAGAAATGACTTAAAAATTAAAATTAATTTTTAATGAATATTCGAATTGCTGAAAAGATAAATAGGTAAAAAAGTTAAGTGTTTTTTAGTTGGGCTTTAAGGCTTTTAAATTTAAAGTGGATTTTAAGGCCATTATCCAAACTTTAATTTTTTGCGTTTTATTTGGGTTAATTCTAGTCTTTTGGGCCTTAGTGAAATGTTGTTGAAAGCATATATTTTATAGCAAAAAAAAGAAAGGCTAAGAGTAAAAAGCAAGACCTAAATCCAAATTGAATTATTTTAAATATGGACTAAACCAATCTAAATACCCTACTTCAAGTTGATTTTTTAATTTTCTTAAATTTTTTCTCAATCCGAGTGAAAAGTTGTCGAAATCATCAGTTTTATAGTAGAAAGGAAGGCTAAGAGTAAAAAGCAAAGAGTAAAGAATAAAATACACCATAATCAACTTATGATGGAGTAAAAGAAAGAAAGCTGATTTTGACCTTTTAAAGTCACACTTTTCAATACCAAATAAGAGACCCATGACCCATTCAAGTAATTTTTTATTTGCTTTTATTTTGAATGCATTCATTTCTTTATTTATTTTTTATTTTTATATTTTCATTAATTAATTTTTTCCATGAATATTTATTCATTTTATCAATTTGTTATATATATATTTATTTATTTTAAAGTAAATATATTTATTTTTATTTTTGTTATTTTATTATTATTAAATTAATATGTGACTTAATCTCTTGTTAAAAAATAATAAGGAAAAAGAAAATTTTTATTTTATAAATTTAGTAATTGTAAATATTTTAGTATAATTACTTTTATTGATTATTGTTTGTACATTATGATATTGGAAATATATTAATTTGGTTTTTTTAAATAAATATAACAATGAAGCCTTTTCAAATAAATAACAAGTTTATCTTGAATTTTCTTAAGGTAAGAAAATTTTCTTTATTAGTGAAAACCTAAATTTTTTTCAATATTTACATACAAAATTAATAAAAATAATTTTTTATTAAGGTTTGGACAAGATAACATAAGATTAATTTAATATCAATTTGTAGGCATTATGGGAGTTTTGAAATCTTTCTTACATATAACCGACTCTTAAATATAGTTCTATTGATGTAGACCAGAATCTATTATTTTTAGAAACCTTTAATTAAACTTAGGATAACTTTAAAAATAATATATTCACATTGGTGGCCAATCACACATAGATTAGTGGCAACTTTATATTTTTGTGTCTAATGGGTCGGTTCTCAAACTTGAACATTATGACAAGGCTCTATAAACATATTTTCCATTTTAGAATTTAATGACTAAGATGTGAAAAAGGAAGAAATAAGAGAGGTGCCACCACTTCCCTCACAAAAGAAGTAGAGAGCAGCTGTTGTAGGAGTGGCAGATTTAATGAAGTTCTTGAAAACTAAAAAAAAATGCCTATAAATAAAAAAAAAAGGGTTAAGGCAAGTTTTACTGCCCTAGGTAGTCTACTTTATTGTTCTTCTACTTAAATATACTAGTTTGGAATACTAGAGGATTGAATGATCTTCAAAAGCAAACAAAAGTTATGTACGAAATAAACAAACTAAATGTAAATATTGAATGCCTTGTAGAAACTAGAGTAAAAATTTAAAACATAAAATGCAACCCATTCTAGACAAGCACTTTGTTGGTTGGGGAAATTTTCACAACTTTACAATAGACACTAATGGAAGTATATGAGTTCTTTGGTTATAAGGATTGATATGCTTGATTCATCATATCAATGTATTACTAGCAGCATCATACATGAATCAAGAAAGTTCTATATGTCAACTATATATGACAATAATGATGGAATAAAAAAAAGACTTTGTTATCAATTATCTTCACTCAAGTAATATTTTAGATTCTCCATGATTGTTGGCTGAGGATTTTAATGTTATAGCTCATCCTACTAAGAGCTTAACTCATAATGGCAACCAAACTGCTAGCTCAAAGATAAAAGAGTTTCAAAGCCGTTTACTTCAAGTGGCATTACATGATTATATCTCAATAGGACTTCTCTTCACTTGGTTAAATCGTCATCTTGGAAGCCATTTAGCAAGGAAGTTAGACAAGGTTCTTATAAATGAAGCATGGCATACAACTTATGTCAACTCACATATAAAATACTTGGCTTTGAAAGTTTCAAATCATTATGCTACTCTTATTAAACTTAAAATGGTTGGTTATTCACCTTCTAAACCATTTAAGTTCTTTAATTACTAGACGATAGTATAAAGTTTGAGCAAATCTTGGACAATTCCTAGTGAATGCTTGCTAAAGGCAACCTAATGGCTATATTATATATAAAGCTTAAAAGGCTAAAAATGAAGTTGTGAAAATTTAATCATGACTACTATAGGAATTTATCAGATAGAGTGCAAACTAAGAAAAAAGAGCTAGCCTTACTATAAATGTCTATTTTTTCTCAAACTCCAACAATAGACTTGGTTAAATTGGAAAGAACTCTATCTGTTGAGCTGAAATCACTTATGCATGCTGAAGAGAGCTTTTTCAGGCAAAAGTCTAGAATAAGGTGGATTCAAAAGGGGGGTCAAAATACCAAGTTCTTTCATAGTATAATGGTAGTTAAGAAAAATAAAAGCACAATTAGTGTTCTTACTGATGCAAATGGTAACAGGCTAGAAACTTTTGGCCAAATTTCACAGGAAGTGGTCTTGTTTTTTAAAAAGTTAATTCGTACAATTGACCAAAATGTTGTAGGCTATTCACATGAATTCCTAGTTGAACTTCTACAAACTTCACTTCTTGCTGAAGCTTAAAAAACTCTTACAAGTCCTGTGACTAAAGAGAAGATAAAAAAAAATCATGTTTGCATTTAATAGTGAGAAAGCCTCGGGTCTGGATGCTATATAGCTCATTTTTTTCAAGCATTCTTAGTCCATAGTTAGTGAGGATGTTTATAAGGCTATTATGCACACTTTTTATACAGGGAAAGTGTTACTTACCTTTAATTAAACAATTGTTTCACTAGTGCCAGAATGTATAAATTCTAGTAGTATTAAAAGATTATAGACCAATCTCTTGTTGTTTTGTAGTCTATAAATGTATTATTAAGATATTGGCTAATAGGCTTAAAAAGTTCCTCCCAACTATTATTAATAGTAGTTAGAGTGTTTTTATTGAAAGGAGAAGTATCATATATAATGTTTTGATGGCACAAGAGATGGTTAGGGGATATGGTAGAATGACTATCACTGTGGTATGCTATCAAAGTTTATCTCTAGAAAGCATTTGACTGTTGGTTGACAATTCATTCATGCTATACTACAAGCAATTAGGTTATCTACAAAGTTTACGGTTGGATTTAAAAGTGTCTTAACACTCTTTTATATTCGTTACTTTTTATTGTAGGATTAAGAGGCTAATTTAGAGGTGCAAAGGGAATTAGGCAAAGGGATCTTTTCTCTCTTTGCATATTTGACTTGGCAATTAATGTTTTTTCTAGGCCACTTGATACAATAGCCAATTATGGAGTATTTGCCTATTATCCAAAATGTAAAAGAAATGGATTAACAAATTTATGCTTTGTAGATTATCTGTTAATTTTTGTAAAAGGAAATTTAAATTCTGTCATAGAGGAAAAAGAGGTTTCGTAAATATTTTACACTTTTTCAAGACTACAACTAAATTATGCAAAAAGTAAGATATTTTATATTAAAATTAACAAAGATAGATGACTAGCCATTCAATAGGTTTCTAGATTCCAGATTGGCACATTGCTAGTCCAATATCTGAAAGTCCTATTAGTCACTAGAAGACTCATAAAAATAATTACATTCCATTAATAGAAAAGATCGTATCCAAAATTTAAAGCTAGGCTACAAAACAACTTTTATATGCTAGCACAGTGCAGCTCATACGATTTATAATTTTTAGTATGCAGAATTATTGGTGCAAACATTTCATCTTGCTTAAGCACACGATAAAGAAAATTAACCAACTTTGCTCAACCTTTTTTGGAAAGGGAAACCAAGAATTGCTAAGGGAGCCAAAGATAGTTGGAAAGCAATTTAGTCAAACAGAAGACTAAGACTTAAAAATTTAATGTTCTAAAATCAAGTCTACCTTAGAACATATGGTCCATTTTCATAAAAGCTAGTTCATTATGGATTGCATGGCTTAAAGCTTATGTTCTAAAATAAATAAGTGTCTATCATGATGAATGAGTCCCGAAACCCGACCATTGGAATTGGAGAACAAAAAACGTAGGGCTAAAAAGCATTTTCAATAAAAACCAAAACAGTAAGTTGTCACCACTCTTTTTTAAAGTGTGATTGGTCACCCAAAAATTGTCCTTTTAATAAAACATTTAAAACATGTTTAAATTTTATAAAAAAACATTTTTTGGGTTTACTAAAATAAAGTTAGGTCAAGAGCCGAATATGTATGGGAAAGGATTAGCATTTTTATAATGCTCATTAAATATGGTACTAATTAATTGTATATTATCCTTAGATTTTGGTAAAAATGATCTCATATTAGTGTTTATAAACTAATTCCTTTATTTATTCCAAAAATCAAAATTTCCTTTTTTCATTTGAAAGCAAATCATTTCTAAATTTTTTTAGAAAGCAAAATAAATTTTTTTGAATCAAAATGAAAAAGTCCTAAGTATCAGGATACTTTTTCCCCTCTTTTATATTTAGGTAGAGTTTTAAAAATATCTTTAATTTAAAAGTTTTCAAATTGTCCCACAAAAACTGAAATGACATATTGCATAAGTAATAGTCGTTGAGAATCTTCTTATATTTGAGCTAAATCTCAAAAGCTATATTTATTTAAAATGTCATCTTATTTAAAATTTTTTTTCTTAAAATACTTTATTTATAAAACATAGGCATAGAATACATAAATATAATAATATATAATGAATGCATGACAATTAAACACGAATAATAAAATATGAATGTATGACAATTAAAGAATGCATGTAACAACAAAAACAAAAATAAAATGTGAATGCATGAATAGGATCAAGTTGGTTTTAGGGGTTAGGAGTTGGTTTTAGAGGTTAGGAGTTGGTTTAGGGTCTAAGTTAAGGTTTTGGTTTTAGAGTTTAAGCTTAAAGTTTTGGTTTAAGGTTTGGTTTGAGGTTTAAGGTTTATATTTAGGGTTTTGGGTTTAGGATTTGGATTTGGAGTTTTAATTTAGGGTCTAAGGTTAGGATTTGGAATTAGGGTTTGAAATTAGGGTTTTTGATAACTGTATAAAATAAAGTTATTTATAATGCTTTAATGGTTGACTTTGGCCTAGTTCTTAGCATAATAAGAGTCTTTTTACTCCTAAATGGTTTAATTTTCTATTTTGTAAAAAATCTTGAAGAAAAGAATGACTATTTGTAAATCTTGAAGATTTTTTTATGATTTTTTATCAATCTTGGATGTATCTTGATGCATAATATGGATTCTTAGAATGTTCTTATTATGTTCTTGGAATTTCTTGGTTTTATTAGAGATTTTGGAGTTAAAGAATGCGAAAGAGGTTCAAGTTTGGTTTTGTGAAGTTTAATGGAGTTGGAATTATGCAATTTTGAAGAAAAAATAAAAAAATTCATGTAGGATCAAGTTAGGTTATTTCAGCTATAATGAGGGTAGAATTATAATTTTAATTAAATGTAAGCCTATGGTAGCTTATGTAGGTACACATGCATGGGTTTACTAACGGATGACATGGCATGAAGTTTTTTCTTATTGGTTAAGAAAGATCACATAGAGGTTGAATGGCATGATGATGTGACAATTTCTATTTAGTTTTCCTTCTTAGATTTTGATATCCTATTCTTGCTAGGATTTGAAATTACTATTTTTACTTAGAGTAGGATTTGCATAAGTTATAAATATCATTCATTACGGGCAACAAAGCTAATGTTTTTGTTGAAGTAAAATTTTGATTTTCTCTCAAAAATTTAAGACCAAGTTGTGTGTGTAATTTAAGAGTTCAAGATCAAAACATTTGAAAGTGGATTTTAGAATGTGAGTACATCATAACCGAATGTACATTCTTGGTATGTAAGATTTTGGTTTTTGTATTCTTTCTTCTATTCCTTAAGTTGCTACATGATGGTTATGATCTAGAAAACAAGAATTGATTTACAAGAGTTCTTTTTGAAGAGTTCTACTTGTATTCAACTTCAAGAAGCTTTCTTGGTTAAAGAGTTTTATTTTAACTGAAAGTGCGTGTTGCCAATTAAAGTCCAAGCTTTGGTTGAACAGTTCTAGGGTTTTTTTTGCTTATAAATACTTTGTTAAGTTTTAAAAAAAGGGTGTGAAAGAGTTGGGGTGACAAACCAATCTTTAGGTTTTATTGTTTTAAGTTTTCTTTAGCCTTCAAACTCTTAGTTTTAAAGTTTTATTATTCTTTCAATTTTTTGCTCTTTTAAATTTAGTTTACGCACATTCTTTTCAAGTTTTAATTCAATTAAATTATGTTTTAGGTATTCTTTTCAATTCAATTTTGCTTATAATTTACTGCAATTGGTTTAAAGATTAATTTTGCTATTTGATTTTGCATTCTCAATGAATATAAGTTGCGATTTTGCTTTAATCCTTGTTCAATCCATTCAGTTTAGCTACTATTTTGAGAATTAATCTTTTAATTGCAAGTTCAAATCTTGTTAAGGCTTTTGGTTGATGTTTTTAAGATTGGATTTAATTTGATTATTGCTTATATTGCATAGATTGCATGATTAGCGTTTGAATCTAGTTTAATTACATGAGTTTTTGCATGATTGATTTAGTTTGTTTGTTCTTAATTTAAACCAACTTCTGTTATTACTTTTTATTTGATTTTAAGTTGATTGTTGCATCTTTAATTCTTATTCACATTTGGTTTAGGTTTAATTTATTGAAGTTTGCATGTTGCATGAGATTGGGGTGTAGTAGATTTGGTTTTTGTTAATTAGGTTGATTTAGATTCTCTTTTGATTTGTTTCAATTTAATAGAATGTTCTTAGATTAATTTAAGTTAATAACAATTTAATTGCATGTTTTAATAATTGATTAAGGTTAGGTAAGTTAAGTTTACGTTAAATTTGTTCAATCATTTGTTGTTTAATTTAACTGGTATCAATTAGGTTTAGTTCTAGGTTAATAAGTTTAATTCGTTTAATTTTGCATTTTGTTAAATTATTTAGCTTAGATCTTATTTTGTTTTTATTTAAGTGGTCTATATTGCTTTCGGATCTTGTTAATTTGATTAGTTTAATTGGTTGATTAGTTTTCGCATGGTTCAATAAGTTATATTCACTTGCTGTTTGCATTAGCTTTAGTTTGATTTCATATGAGTTTATAGTTATTGTATGTTTTAAGTTTAATTTGCATAAGTTAGATTTTATTTTGCATACTTATTTGAATTCTCCAAGTAAGGGTGAGACAATTTTGATACTTGTTACTCTCATATTTTCAATTTTCGTGGGGATGATCTTTTTTTTACGACTTGTACGATTTTGTGCACTTGCAAATTTTCAATCAAGTTTTTGGTATTATTACTAGAGATTATTTAGAGTAGTGTAATATCAAAACCAATCATGATGGCTTGTAGCTCGGATTTTATTTTTCTTATTTCTAATATATTTGGTTATTCTTGTTTTGTATGGTAAGAGCTGAGAGTTCTAGTTTAGTGCCCTTAGATAACGAAAGTGAGAAAACACTAAAAAGATAAAAAGGGTAAAAAGCAAACAACTCTTGTTTCTCTATAGCTTATCAATTACAAGATAATCAAAGAATATTTAAGGATTATACTATCTCTCAGCTAGATGGCTTTCAACCTAGTATTAGTAGGCCAACCATTCAAGCCAATAATTTTGAATTGAAGCCATCTATTATTAATATGATTTAGAACTCTATGCAATTATGTAAGTTACCTAGTGATGACCCCAATTTACATTTGACGAATTTTCTTGATATTTGTGATACTTTTTACAAAATGGTGTTATTGATGATACCATTAAACTAAAGCTATTTCCTTTTTCTCTCAAGGATAAAGTAAAAAATTGGTTTGCGTCTCTTCCTCCTAGCTCAATTGTTACTTAGGATAGCCTAATTCAAAAATTCTTATTTTGTTTTTTTTCTTTCATCTAAAAGGGTTAAGATGCACAATGATATTATATCTTTTAAGCAATTTGAAGTTAAATCTCTATTGGATTCATGAAAGAGATATAAGGTGTTGTTAAGAAGGTACCCTTACCATAGTTCACCAAAATGATTACAAGTGTAAATATTTTATAATGGGCTGGTGAGGTAAGCTAGAACCATGATAGATGCCACTGCTGATGGGCCTTTAATGAGTAAATTTATAAATGAGGCTTATGATCTAATTGAGGAGATGGTCATGAACAATTATGAGTAGGCCAATGAAAGGTTTGTACCTAAGAAATCTACTAGGATATATGAACTTGATGCACTTGTTACTCTTATTTCTCAAGTGTTTGCCTTAGCCAAAAGGATTGACAATTTAGGAACCAACCTTTCCCCTGGTCTTGTTAATGTCATCTAACGTCTTTTTATTTCTTATGATAATTGTGGGGAGAACCATAGTTTAGATAAGTATCCTATTAGAGTGAACCTTTTCATTATGTTGCTTAACACAAGCAACAATTTAACCCTTACTCTAACACTTACAACCCAGAGTGGAAGCAACATTCTAACTTTTCATGGGGTAATAACCAAGGTCAACCTTCAAAATTGTATTCAATGAAACCATATAGTTTCCATTAACCACCACTACAACAATATCATCAACCTCTACCACCTCAAGAAAAGAAACCATCATTGAAAGAAATGTTCCTCCAAATCTTACAAAACCAAATAGCCTCCATAAAGAACTCGGAAGTACAAGTGGGTCAGTTAACAAATGGCTTTAATAGTCGCCCCTAAGAAACCTTACCTAGCCCCACTGAGCAAAACCCAAAAAAACAAGGTAAAAAGCAAGTGAATGCTATTTTTACTAGAGGAAAAGGAGTTGAATAGGGTTATGAGGCAAGTTCATTTTATTGAGAAACCCATGTTGGCAAAAATAGAAGAGGACCCTAGTAAGGATGAGCTTGAGGAGGAAGACATGGCAAAAAAGGTTAAACCAATTGTAAAAAATGTTAGTGAGAGGAAAAAGTTGTAATTAAGGCAAAGGCAAAGAAGAATTGAATGAGGCTATACTTATTGAGGAGTATAGTATTATGCTTTAAAAGAATTTGCCACAAAAGCTTTATGATCCAGGGAGTTTTTCCATTTGTTATTATATAAATAATCTTTACTTTGATAAAGTTTTATGTGATCTTGGTGCATGTGCTAATTTGTTGCATGCTTTTGAGATTTTATGTTGATTTCGTATTTGCATAGCTTTAGTTAAAATGTCTTGCATTTAGATAAGATAGATTATTTACATACACACGAAAATTTATTATTGAAATACAAGTTTATTCTTAAATGATTCTTAAGTTGAATCTATACTTATGATTTTCTTTTAAGTTATATTCATCATGCAAGTTTTAAGGAATATTTAAAACTATGAATTATGGAAATGTGTATTTTGATCTTTAACATTTTACCTAGCTTAGTTTTATTTTTCTTGAGGACAAACAAAAGTTTAATTTTAAAAGTTTGATAACTCTATAAAATAAAGTTATTTATAGTGCTCTAATTGTTGATTTTTGCTTAGTTTTTAGCATAACAAGAGTCTTTTACTTCTAAATGGCTTAATTTTCTATTTTGTAGGAAATCTTGAAAAAAAGAATGAATATTGGTAAATCTTGAAATTCTTGTTATGTTATCGAAAGTTCTTAGTTTTCTTGAAAATCTTAGAGTTAAAGAATGGGAAAGATATTCAAGATTGGTTTTGTGGAGTTTAAGAGAGTTGAAATTATGCAATCTTGAAAAAAATGAAGAAAATTCATGTAAAATTTAATTTTGGTAATTTCGGCTATAATGGAGTGTAGAATTATAATTTCAAGTGAATACAAATATATGGTAACTTACATAGGTGCACATACATAGGATTACTAATAGATAACATGACATAGAGTCTTTTCTTATTTGTTAAGAAAGATGACATGAAGGATGATGTGGTATAATGAAGTGATAATTCTATTTAGTTTTTTTACTTGGATTTGAATTTCCTATTCATTTTAGGATTTGGTATTCCTATTCTTACTTGAAGTAGGATTTGCATGAGTTATAAATATCATTCATTATGGGTGGCAAAGCTAGTGTTTTTTGTTGAAGTAAAATTTTAATTTTCTATTTAAAATTCAAGACTAAGTTATGTATGTAATTTAAGAGTTCAAGATCAAAACATTTGAAGATGATTTTTAAAAGGTGAGTATACATAGTTGAATGTACATTTTTGGCATGCAAGATTTTGGTTTTTGCATTCTTTCTTCTTTAAGTTGTTACATAATGGTTATGATCTATAAGACAAGAATTGATTTATAAGATTTTTTTTTGAAGAGTTCTACTTGTATTCAACTTTAAGAAGCTTTCTTAGTTAAAAAGTTTTATTCCAATAAAAAATGTGTATAACCAATTGAAGTCCAAGCTTGTTACATGATGGGTATGATCTAGAAGACAAGAATTGATTTATAAGAGTTCTTTTTGAAGAGTTCTATTTGTATTCAACTTCAAAAAGCTTTCTTGGTTAAAGAGTTTTATTCCAATAAAAAATGTGTCAAGCCAATTGAAGTCCAAGCTTTCACTGAATGGTTCTAGGGTTCTTTTGCTTATAAATACCCCGTTAAGTCTTAGAAAAATGGTGTAAAAAGGTTAGTGTGATAAACTGATCTTTAGGTTTTATTGTTTTAAGTTTTCTTCAAGTTTTCATTAGCCTTCAAACTCTTAGTTTTAAAGATTTATTGTTCTTTCAATTTTCTGCTATTTTAAATTCAATTTGCACATTCTTTTTAACTTTTAATTCAATTAAATTCTATTTTACGTATTCTTTTCAATTCAATTTTGCTTATATTTTATCGTAATTGGTTTAAAGATTATTTTGCTATTTGGTTTTGCCTTTTTGATGAATGTAAGTTTCGATTTTGCTTTAATCCTCGTTCAATCCATTCAATTTAGCTACTATTTTAGGAATTAATGCAAATTCAATTATTATTAAGGCTTTAGGTTGATGTTTTTAAGATTGGATGTAATTTGGTTATTGCTTATATTGCATGAATTGCATGATTAGGGTTTGAATCTAGTTTAATTGCATGAGTTTTTGCTAATTCATTTGGTTTGTTTATTCTTAATTAAAACCAAATTCTATTATTGCTTTTTTATTTGATTTTAAGTTGATTGTTGCATCTTTAGTTCTTATTCACATTTGGTTTAGGTTTAATTGATTGAGGTCTACATGTTGCATGATACTAAGGTGTAGTAGATCCGATTCTTGTTATTTGGGTTATTTTTAAATTCTGTTTTAATTTGTTTCAATAGATTAATTTAAATTAATAACAGTTTAATTGCATGTTTTAATAATTGATTACAGTTAGATAATTTAAGTTTAAGTTAAATTTGTATCAATCATTTGCTATTTAATTTAATTTATGTCAATTAGGTTTAGTTCTAGGTTGGTAAATTTAATTCGTATATTGCATGTTATTGAATTATTTAGCTTAGATCTTATTCTGTTTTTATTTAATTGGTCTATATTGCTTTCAGTTCTTGTTAATTTGATTAGTTTAAAAGGTTAGTTAGTTTTTGCATAGTTCTATAAGTTATATTCACTATCTATTTGCATTAGCTTTAGTTTGATTTTATATTAGTTTTATAGTTATTGCATGTTTTAAGTTTAATTTGCATAAGTTAGATTCTGTTGTGCATACTTATTTGAATTCTCCAAGTACAAGTAAGGGTGAGATAATTTTGATTCATATTTTCAATTTTTATGGGAACGATCCTTTTTTTACTATTTGTAAGATTCTATGCACTTGCAAATTTTTAATCAATTTTGGAATGCATGAAACAAAATTTCTTAAATACCATTAATAAAGATGTAAATTTTGATGAATGTAACAAAATTACTGAAATGACATTGATAAAAATGTAAACTTTGAGGCATAAGAATAATGTGACAAAAATTACCAAAATACCATTAAAGAAGATGCAAACTTAAATGCATGAAGCATATTTACAAATATATTATAAATTAAACATGGATACAAAAATACGGTAAAAGTAGATAAAATATAATGGTTTAAAAAAAATCAAAGATATGTTTCACCATATTTTTTTTGTTTTTAAATTCATGCAAATAATATAAAATCACCAAAAGTCTACTAATATAACATTTTTGTTCATTGAAAATTTCATCAAACACATAGAAAATTTAAAAAAAAATTAAAAACATAAGCAAATACATATATCATGATCAACATTTAGTCATAAAAAACAAATAGAAGGTTCAGCCAAGCTTTCCCAAACTTGGCCGAATGCTCAATTTGGCCTTTTACAAAATGCTACCATTTTATTTAATTTAGACATGCATAAAACATCAAAACAACTATCATATGAAAGAATTTTTATCATGAAAGGAACTTCATCAAAATGTTATAAATTATCTAAAAGAGAAACTCGAAAAACAAGAATACTAGCTAAACACTATACACAAACCACTAAACTAACCAACATACATGCAAATAACAAGTAAACCAATAATCCAAACATCCATATACATAATCTAAAGCAAAAAAATCATCCAAAACAAGCCAAGCAAGGTTCGGCTAGGGGAAGGATAGAGGTTGGCCTAACCTCTCATAAGCATTTTAATGGTGAATTTATTTTTTATTGCTTGATTCTTTTGATTTCAATTCAAACTATTGTTTGGTTGGATGAAATCTTGATTCAAACTTGGACTAAAAAAGATGAAAAACTATGAACTTTCTCAAGAAAAACAAAAGAAAAACTAAAGGTTGAATGATATGAAAAATATGAATAATGTTATGGAATGCTATGAAAATACAAAGAAAAAGGAGTAGTAAAAATTATATGTTTTTTAAGCTTCTCTAAATTTTTCTCTATTTTTTCTCATTGTTTTTTCATCAATTTTCCTGTTGCCTTCTTTTTTTTTTTTCTAACCCTTAATGAAAAGTAAATATCTCATGCACAAGCCATGCAAACCCTTGGATCAAATTTTTATCTACTAGTCATTCTTTCTCCCTTATTTTGTTATGTAATGAGCTAACTTTCACCTTTAGATTCAAGCCTTCAAGATCATCCCATGATTAAAAATGTTCATGTCTAAAGTTTGTATTTTTAATGTTGCTTGAACCAAATGAAAGGATTATTTTACCTCTTGTTAGAAAATTTTTTATTTTTATGTAATTTCCTTAGAGAAATATGATCCCTTCTTCATTTTAATGACTTTAACGTACAAAAAATCATCAAATTATAATCTAAAAGTTTTTGTAAAAGACTAACCCGAAGAAGGTCAAATTACAAAATTATCCATAAAGGTATTTTGATAATTTCATATCTTCCGAAATGAGATCAAAGTTTTTAAAGCATTAAAAATCATAAAATAGTATAAAATCATGATCTAGAGTATTTTGCAAAAATTCAACATTAGAAATGTCAAATTACAAAAATACTCTTAAGGGTATTTTGGTAATTTCACATCTCTCATGGTGTGATCATGGTTTTTTATGAATCAAAAATTATAAAATAATATTTAAATATAATCTAAAAGTTTTCATGAAAATTTAACTTCGAGAAGGTCAAATTACAAAAATACTTATAAAGGATATTTTAGTAATTTTATCCTATCCAAAATGAAATAAAAGTTTTTAGTGCTTTAAAATCATAAACTTCAATTTCAAACCTTATTAATCCCATTTCGTTGTGAATTTTGAAAAATTGACTCGAGTTCAAATCTAGTTTGTCTATTTTTTATCAATTTTGATAAAATTTGATTTTGTTTGATCAGGTTTGACCAAGTTTGACCTTAGGACATTTGGGTCAAATTAGTCTCAAGTTTGATTTTGTAAAATTTGTCAAAATTAAAAAAATATTGAATTTGAACCGGGTTGAATTTTATGAACCTCACAACTAGCTAGATTGTCTCGAACAAAATTAGATATATACAATGTTTAACAAATTTCAATTCAACTAAATAGCAACTGGAGTTGGAGGAAGTTGTTGCAATTAAGGCAAATTACTTGGCAGTTCATTAAGGTGGAAGATAAAGTAGAAGTTTGGCTTTTTCCAAAAAATTATTCTACTACTATTGTATGAAAGATCCTTAAGTTTAAGCAAGAAAAGGTCAAATGGCACAGGCTAATATGGTTCACATACCATATTCCAAAGCACCCATTGATCTCCTGGATGGCTATTTTGAATTGACTACCGACCAAAGATAAGTTGAAAGCCTAGGGAATGGAGACTAATGACAGGTGCAAGCTATGCAAGACTGAAGCCAAAAACAAGAGATCATACGTTCTTTAGCTATGCATACTTAAAGAAAGTCTGGCAGCGGTTGCTTCGTTTATGCAAAATTCACAGAGTAGTGGAGAATTGGGGTTCATAATTAGACTTGGCAATAGGGGAATGCATTGATATCCATCAGTTTGAGACTGGCATGGAATGCCTGCATATGCCACGTATGGAGGGAAAGGAATTCCAGAATATTCGAGCAAAAAGAGGAGACAACAACACAGCTACAAAATCGAATTAAAGATGATGTTCGAATACGGTTACCGGGGCTGAGCCATATTGCTACAAATACAATCAATAAAGAGTTATGCAATGCTTGGAACCTAAATGTAACTATGCTAGAATAGATTGTTAATAAATTGTAGAGATAGTTGGATAGTTACTTTGTAGCACAACTAGGCTTGCTTGGATAAATAAAATACAATTTATCCAAAAAAAAAATAATGTTTGAACCAATAGCAATAGCGATTTCTTAAAGCTTTATTATGAATGTAAAATTGAAGATAGAACAGTTCAATTAATGTGCAAACTTGTGTTTCAATGTTGTTTTCTGTAACTTCGTACGGCATTATTAGATCCTAAATTGTTAACTTACGTTGATGGTATGAAGGTCGTTTTAGCTACTGCGACTAAAAGCTTTTCAAAAGAACAAAATCTTAGACGATGCGAAAATCCGGTTACATTGACAAGATCAGTCTGATTGTAGCCCATGTCATGTCTGCCAACTGGATTGTATTGTACAGCTGAGAAGCCATTTTTTATTGGATTGGATTCCCATATAAACTCGTCATTGAAGCTTCAAATCAAAGAGTTGTCCATTATCATGATCTTATCATAAGAGTGCTCGACCGGAGCTGTATTTGACTGATCAATTATACCCGGATAAACACTGATGTACATTTAAGGTAAGTGTGAAAAAGATTGGCCAGTTCAACATTTTCTAACAAAACATGCTTTATTAATGTCTGCTTTAAGATTCCCATGGTTTTTTTTTTTTTTTGGCCATAAGATTCCCATGGATTTAAAGGTGTTAATTAGGCAGATAAGTTAGATTTGAGTTGTGTTATTTCGAGTTAGATCATTGTGAATGAAAAAAAATAAAATTATTTTGGATTGGATTTATCTTAAATTTGGATAATTTTAAGTTCAAATTTTTTGAATATAACCCTCGAATTATTTGGATTTAAGTTAGCATTGAATCCGAATTATTAACATTTAAAATCAAAGCAATTTAATTTTGGATTAACCTTTCAAGTTGTTCAGGTTTAAATTATTTTGTATTTAGATTATTTCGGATTTAGGTTTGGCAAATTTGAATTATTTTTTCTTAATCAAATTGGATTGTATCAGATCCAGTTCAAACAAGTTGGATGAATTTTTCAATTGAGTTAACATTGCCAGCTCTACACGGATTTTCCATGTATATATGAACGGTTTTAGGCGTTTTGATCAGCATTAATTCTTTCTCTTCCACTCATTTCTATATCAACTTCACGTTCTTACCTGAATAGCTTTAATTTGTTGATAAAATTTGACCTCCAGCAGACTTCAATTACAAGTCTTCTAGCTAAGGCTAACCTCTGTTTCTAGCCTTTTCTCTCTATATATTTTTTCCTTTTTCCTTAAATAAATTTACTTTCATTGCCTGAGCTGAGAGGGAGATGGGCAAAACCTGTTAGTCCTGAGTGAGATTCTCTATTCAGCCGACCAGCATTCCAGTTACTCAAAACTGCTTGGAATCAAAGGTAAATCAACAGAGTCTTCTGCTTACTTTGATGTGATAATTGAGATCATTTCAAATAATTATTCCAATCAGAGAAAGACGACGCATGCCTCCAACTCCCATATTTGCACAACTGTGCAACATGTCAAAATCACTAGCATATATAATAGTAAATGGAACCGTATATATATAACTATTTTGCACTTAAATCTTTGGGGTATCAATATGTCTTCTCCCCAAGAGGGTGATGTTACCTTCAATCAGAAGCCATTACAGTGGGAAGCATTGGATTCTCCAAACACAACACTTTTCTGTTTCGAAATTAAGATTAAAATGGTATGATAAGACAAAATGTGCCACATGCTCAGCTTTTGCCCCATGGAATATGGATCGCTGTGCTTATATTCCACCCTATAGCTAGTCAAAAGCTCATTCTTGTGTAAAAGAACCTTCTCCTATTCCTGTCTCAGTCTATTCTGGTATTCGTGTCCATAAATTCCTTGAAGATATATATATATATATTCAAAGAGATCACAAACAGAAACGAAAGTATTAAATTAGCAACTCCCAACTAAGAGTGGTTCAAATGGTGAGGGCATAAACTTGTTGACCATGGCTGTTGGCCGGACTGAGTTGCAAATGCAATAGATGTCGGCATCAGTTACTACTAATTTTATTATGTTTGGGAAGTGTAAGTTCAACACCAAACGTGGGCATAAGAATCTACTCCTTAGGCCGCAAATTCTCATTTGACGCTATCTATACCCATAGACAGTTGAAACAAAACAAATTGAGTATATATATATATATAGACCTAGACACTCAAATTAAGAATATAAATATTTATATATATATTTTGCAAAAAGTTTAAAGTGACAGAGGTTTTTTCATTCTAAAATATATTGAATTTACAAGTCATTTATTAAAAAAATTATTGGTAGCGAAACTCAAACCTAAACCTTACAAACAAAGTAATATAATCTTACCAATTGAACCAATCTTTATCGGCACATATGGTGTTTTATTACAAATGAATCCCATCTGAAAACATCTAATTATAATGTGCTCAGTTAATACCCTAGCATTTTGAATAGCAACCCCACCAATCAATGGGAGGATTCATAGCGTTTTCAGTGATGTACGGTACTGTTTGTTACATACGGCCTTTCTCCACTTTATTGGACAAAAGCATATAATTTGAAGTTGAGAAATAGCTTTATTTTGTTGAGGAATAAATTCTCATCATGTTCGAGGAGATAGTTCCTAAAACAAAAAAACTGGCAATTAGCGTTGAAAATTAACTTATTAATTTGGGAGCTTTTAACTTTACAAGAGACTGTAGGCACGTAGTGATTTGTACTAATTAAGGTTCATTTGAAAATACGGTGAGACGTGCTTTTATAATTGGAGACTTGTGAGAGTCCCTCCCACCACATGCGAAATGAACCTCAGTAATGCATGAAAATACCAAAACTCAAAGCAAAAGAAACATCAGCGATAAAGAAAAGAAACGTTCGAAACCTGCTAGCTCAGCTGTGTCCTCTCTTCAAGAAAGTAACAGAGAATCGACTGTAGAGCCACCCCTCTATAAAGAATACCAGCCACCAAGTTAAAAAAAAAAAACCCCAACTGCCTATCTCATCGCCCTAAACAATACCAAAAAATTCTTGCCTTAGCCCGCACGTAACCCTTATTCCATTCATCATTTTCCTCCCTCCTTTATAAGTCCTGGAAAATTATAGAAAGTCTAAAGGAAAATAATTAATCATGGCCGGACCTAGTAGTAGTAGTAGTAGTAGTAGTAGTAGTAGTAGTAGTAGTTTTTTGTCGTTTAAAACCCTGTTTGGATTCTTTGGAGCTCTTATAGTTTTGGGGTTTATCTTAGTTATGGTAGTTGGGACCCTGCAAAGTGAAGGAAACAAAACAAAGACGACATCGAAGACTGATCATCAGTCATCGTCGTCGACGGGGGAGCTGCAGCAGGAGGAGCATGTGAAGAAGGTATTCGGTAGAGGAAAGTCAAGCGTCTTGCACCCACTGCTGGATCTCAACTACATGAGCAAAAGAGGAGTGCCTAATGGACCAGATCCTATTCATAACAGGTGTGCTTCCATTAATTTTACTAAATTATACAGTATCTAGCTAACATACATATCAATTATATGCTAAAAATATATATTCTTTTATTTTTCTAATATCATGGGAAGGAAAAATTAGTATAAATTTTGTATTTTCCTAATAAGTCTTTCTTCAATTTCCTTTTTCAAATTTTTAGGAATTGTTGTAATTAAGCTGTAATTTTTGCATGCTACAGTTTTTCATTCGACTTAGTATATATATATATATATATATATATATATATGTCTTTCAATTCGAGTGTGTTTTTATACATATGGAAAAATAGCTTTGTCAACAGTTTCATGATTTGTTGTTAAAATATTAAGTTTTTAATTTCAGTAATTAAGATTGAATTTTTTATGATTTCAAGAAAAAAAAAAAGACTTTTTCCTTTAATTGTAGACTAATGGTTCTCAAATAATAATACATTAAAAACACTCCATGAAATCTTGGAGGCATTTGTGTGTATATATATATATATATATATATATGCTTTTAACTGTTACATTGAATCTTATTGTATATGTGTGGTCCATTATGTTTTAATCTCCATTAGCAACTTACGACGAAGAAAGAGGAAATAAAGCATGTGACTTCGCTTTATTCCATCTTAGGGTATGTTTGGTTTGTAAGAAAATTTTTTTTGCAAGATATATAAATGAACATAATCATATATATTTACTTGTTAAGTGGACGCAAAAACTTGAGTTAAATTACTGGTCATTGAACAAAATCACAATATCAAAATTATTTGTATTTATAACATAAGTTCTTCACATCGAATGTAAGAATTTCTTCACTAAAAGCTATTGACTACCGATATCTCTTTTTCACTTTCTCCATTTTTTTCTCATGGGAAACCTTTTATATTTTTCTCTTTTAAAAAAATGGTTGAATGCCATTCATTCAAGAAAAAAAAGATAGGCAATATTTTTATTGATTTTGTAAATTCCCCGTGGTAGTTTTTTCCATTCAAAGAAAACTGCCCAATGTAATTGGTTTCTAAACGTGGGATATGCCTACTTATTTTATGTGGCTATTCCAACATCTCCTACTAACATAGAATGAGTGTTAAACTCCTATGATCTTGAGAACATTTTCTTTATTCAGGTTCATACAAGGAAATAAACAATGTAACTAGCATACTTCGAGAGCTCAGTTGATATACAACTGTTAAGTGCATATAGCAACTCATAATTAGATCTAGTCACTTATATAATTGTTAGGTATGTATAGTAACTTTCAAGTATAAGTAGAGTAAGTATGCAGCACCCTAGACCCATTTAGTCACATTTCAAGTTTCTTACGATCTCTTTTTTATCATATTATATGATATACTTATGTATTCATAATTATGTTTGACATTTCAAGCATAATTGGTCGACTTGTGAAAACAACCAAATATGACACCAGAATGATCTTCCCTTCTTCTAGAATCTCTCAATTTTAATTCAACTGTGATCCAGATATGCCCCATTAGATCGAATCATCCATGACCATTGGCAACAATCCAAGATAGCTAACATTAAACTAAAACTTTAAAAAATAGTCAAAGGTTCTTGAGGGTACTAAATATGAGATACTCTTATCTCAAGGGTCTCACACAATAAGAAGTAGAGATCTATTCTTTTATAACCTTTGTTGGTAGAACAATGCACATGTGGTATGAAACACATGTTACATTATCACTTTTTTTTAAGAGCATATGTTTTTCATCATTTATATATCAATATCATACAAGTGACAGTTTAGATACTTCCATTATCTAACTTGAGTCTACAACTCTACTTGATTTTATATAATCAATAGGAATTCCACTTGGCATATTAAGATAGACAAAGTGAATTATAGGTTTCACCTTCGGTCACAAATCTCAATATCGAGTAACCTCATCTTGATCTTTTATCAAGGCGATTCCATTTTAAGTGTGGGCTTACGATCTATAGTTTCAAAATAATCTCATCTCCATGGTGCCAAACCATTGAAGTAATTGTCTGTGTGAGAAAACCAATCATCTGTTTAACATACTTATCGAATCATATCAAATATGTACATATACATATACATGTGTGCATGTATCTCAAAACAAAGTACTAAACTTTAATGGCATTAATTGTATTAAGTATAAGTTAACTAAAATGAAAAAATATCATACATTTTTCATCTTTAAAATTCTCTATTCAGTAGACCATCATTTCATACATGTGCTCAACATCTATATAATCTTAAAGATCTCGTATGGGTATTAAACACATCTTTAAATATGGGCTTAGTAAATGAATCTGCAATTATCTTATGCTTAGAAATATACTACATGTTGATTTTTTTTTGTGCAACTATGTCTCTCACGTAGTTATACTTGGAATCTATATGTTTGGTCTTAAAATGATATTTGAGATCTTTTGTGAATGCAATTGTAACTTGACTATCACAATTCATTAACACTAAGTTGGACTCATCGTTCTTAAATCTTAAATTTTTCAAAAATCTCTTAAGCTAATCAACTTTTTATACTATCGTTGAACATGCTACAAATTCAGTTTCCATTATGGATAGTACTATACAAGTCTATTTTTTATTGCTCCATGAAATAGTCTTATTATTCAACAAGAAAACGTAGAGGGAGGTAAATTTTCTTTCATCTAAATCTACTTCCCAATCGACGTCTATATAGCTGACCAAATACAGATCACTTACTTGATAGCACAACAATAATCAACAGTGATTTTAGATATCTCAATATCTTTTTTAACAACTTTTCAAGAAGTTGACTTAGATTGGATTGATATCTATTTACCTTACCCATCGACATAACAGATGTCCAACCTTATGCACATATAACATACATAAAACTTCCAACAACACTAGAGTAAGAAACTCTTACCATTTGTTCTTTTTTTTGTGGAGTCTCAAGACATATTCTCTAACTAAGGCCTTCACATTTGTCATATGGGTATCTATCAGCTTGTAATCTTACATATTGAATTGTTCAAGAAATTTTTTAATGTATTGTTATTGTGAAAAAACTAACAACTTCTTGGAACAATCTCTCATAATTTTTACCCCAAGTATGTAAGCTATTTCACCCATGTCCTTCATTTCAAAATTTGAGAACAACTAAGTTTTCACCTTAATGATATACTCCTTATCATTGCCAGCCAATAGTATATCATCTACATAAAGTGACAAGATCAAAATTTATTTTTATCTTTTTTGATAAACACATAGTGATCCTTATTAATCATGAAAACATTATATGAAATTATTGCTTGATGAAATCTAATATACCACTACCTAGAAGATTATTTAAGGTCGTAAATCAATTTTAATAACTTGTACACTTTGTGCTCTTGACCCTCGTCAATGAACCTATAGGTTGTTCCATATAGATTTTCTTTTTTAGTCTTCCATTTAAAAAAGTAATTTTCACATCTATTTGATGTAACTCTAAATTTAAACTGTGTACAATGGCTAGTATTAAGTATATCCCTTCACTACCAAACGGGCTTTATATCTTTCAATTGTCCTATCTGACTTACTTTTAATCTTGAGAACTCATTTGTTCTCAATTGCTTTGCATCCCTTAAGAAGATCAACCGATTCTCAAACATGGTTTAATCTCATAAACTTTATCTCTTTTTTCATTGTTTTTATTCATTTTTTTTTAAAGATAAAAGAGCTTTTTTAACTTTTTTTTGCTCTTCTTCGTCTTGTGGGGTAATAAAAAATGCTTCTCCTTCTATGTCAAAATGACATTAGAGAATATTTTCACGATTACTTTGCCTGACTTATGATTCTTGGGAAACTAATTCACCAAATTCATCATCTTTAGTCATGATCCCACTTGGATGAGATATTATTGGGTGTTGATAAGGAACATGCATCAATTAATTTGGAACTAACAAATTATTTACTTTATCAATCTTATAAAGGGACATTTCCTAATCTATCTCACTTCTATTTAAAAATTTACTTTCTAGAAAAGTGACATCCTAAGATTCAAATTCAATTACACTCTCACTTGATTGTTTACCTATGAATATGTATCCTTTTGAATGCTCAGACTATTTTACAAATATACTTTTTTTACCTTGAAGACCTAACTTGCCATATGGATGAACAGTCTCATGCACATAGGTAGCACAACCCTAAGGTCTCAAATTATTGAGATCAAGTTTTCTTCCGATCTATAATTATAAGAGGTGGATGTAACTAATTTGGAAGGCACTCTATTGAGTATATAGGCAGCAATTAACAACGTATCACCCCAAAAGGTGATTGGCAAATTTACTTAGGTCATCATAGACCTTTCCATTCCAAAAGAGTCCTATTTCTTTTCTTAGTAACACCATTTTGTTATGGAATCCTAGGAATGGTCAACTACCTATCAATTGCATTTTCATCGCATAATTGTTTGAAATGATCAAACAAATACTCACATCCTTGGTCTTTTTTCAATGCTTTAATGTTTCTATCTAATTAATTGTGTACCAAGGTCATTTATTTTTTAAAACACTTTAATGCTTCAGACTTATGAGAAATCAAATAGACGAATGTAAAGCATGTAAAATCATTTATGAATGTGATGAAATATTGACCTCTTTTCCATGACCTAACATTCATTAGGCCACAACTGTTAGAATGTATCAACTATAATGAAACTTTAGCTCTAGTTCCTTTACCAAAATGGTTTTCTTATCATTTTCCCCACTAAACAACTTTCACATAATGGTAAATTAACTTTTTCAATAGGGCCTAATAGTCATTTTTTTGCTAATCTATCCATCATTTGTTGACCTATATAGCCAAGTCTAGCATGCCAAATATTCACATTAATATTCGCATTAGAATTAATCATAAGAAAAAAACTTAGATTATTGTATTGAATAATATCTAATATACTAAAATCATCTGATAAATATCCAAATCCATAATAAGTTATATCCAAATACAAATCTAAACCAATACTGTTGAAATTCAAAACAAATTTTAAACTAAGAAGAACAGTGACAGAAACCAAATTCTATCAAATATCATGAGTAAAAAGTACATAATATAGGATAAGGGTTTTTTCACCATGCATGTATAGCTTCTAGGTACCAATTCCCCTTACTTCAATCCTTGAATTATTTTTTACATAGATCCATTTTATTCCATGTGAAATCCAATAAAAATCCACGAACGCATTCCTATCTCATGCTACATGGTCTATGGTCTCTGAGTCTGCAATCCACAAAGAATGTGATTCAATTATCATAACAGTACTAGAAATAAACATAGTATTTTTAGCGTTACATAAAAAAGCCTTTAGGGTTGTACCTTCTTTGGCTGATTACATTTATAAGCAAAGTGACCTTTTTTGCCATAGTTAAAGCACTTGACTTTTAGTTTGATTTTCTTAGATTGAGCCTTATGACCTTGTCTTTTGCCAATTTGACTACTTTTTGGCCTCTTAGAAGCTTTCTCCTTGTTCCTATCATATGGCATGTGCTTAAAGCCCGAAGCTTCTTTTGAATTGGATGATACTATATAAGTATTAGCACTACGGTTAGATGTTTCCATATGATCTTCCTCCAGTTAAAGATAATGAAAAACATCATCGAGAGTCCTTATACTCTCATTGTGAGTAAAGTGCACTTTCATGTTCTCCTAACTATATGGCAAAGAATGAATAATAGCTTAAACTTATTGTTCATCTATTATAGTGTGGTCCACTTCCTTTAGCTTGTTTATTTTGTTTGATATCTCTCACACATGTTGCCTCATATTATGATTTGACTATTTTTTGTATATGTCAAACTTGATAGTGAGATGTCTCAATTTGTTAGTTTGGTAACTAAAGTAGCACCAAACTTTACTTTCAAGGCACTCTACATCTCTTTGGCTATTCCATGAGATTGAAACTAGCGTATAATATCATTCTCTATACTGCTAGCCAACATAACACGTGCAGTGGAGTTTTTTTTTTTCCAGGCCTCATATGCTTCTCGGTCTCTCTTATGCTGATATTTATTCCTTTCTTTGGGCTCATCAAGAACATTATTCAAAACATTAAGAACCTTTTATTCTTCAAGTACATATTAGATTTTCATACTCCATATCTCATAATTATCGTTATTTAGCTTCTTACCCTTATTTAACTCAGTAATAATGCTTTTAAAAGTAGAAGCTATTTTAAAGTATAATTCTACATTCGAGAGACATATGCACTAATTAATGTCTAGCATTATACACTTCTAATTTTGCTATAATATCACAAATAAAACAATGAAAATTATTTATATAAAAAATGAAAAAAAAGTCACTATGTTCGCAATCAAATTTCATTTTTTTTAAATGTGTTTAATTATGACTAATTCATTTCATTGCATAAAATCAATTATTCTAAGATAGAACATATCATTTAACTTAGAACTCTCATAAATCATAAGGTTACTAACATATAATCAATAACATGTATATTGATTTCAAACAAACAAGTCTTACAAAAACATAATTCAAATCCATAAACATGTTCATAATAAAAAATATATACATACTAAATGTTAATAAAACATGGATCCTAATCATTTTGAATGACTTGTCTAGGAATAGGGATAGATTTTAAAAATTTCTTTAATAGTTTTGCATTAACATTTCTCATCCATGAAGGTCCAAAAATTTTATATTTCCTACTATAGAGACTTAGGCAGACTGAACTTGGGCAGACTGAAAAGGTCGCACTCTTCTTTGCTCCCATTCTCACGTTTTCCTTCATAAAATTCTTAATTAATGTTTCATACTTAGGATCACTCCCCAAAGACATTTAGATATCTTGAAAAAGATTTTTTTATTTATTAGTAAAAAAATGTACCCATTAGCATTTCTTATTTGATCTGGTCATTCCAAATGTGCATGCTACCACACTAGATAAATTCTTAGATCATGCCATTGAACTTGATGATATTCCTTTCAATATCATCATTTGGATCCATTTGGTATTGCCTTAATTCCATCGTCAGCCTTATAACTCTAAGAAGTTATGCCAATGTTCACGGAACAATAGGAGTCCTCATAAAAGTATTCATGATTTTTTGTAACTAACATATAACAAAAAATCATGAATTCATGAGTCAACATAAGTCCAAACAATGAGTAAGGCCTATCTCAATCATTCTTGGGTGATCTAACATCCCAAAGTTAACAAGGATAATTCTTTTTAATTTTGCTTGAAACTAAGAAAAAAAATGATCCAAAATGGCAAAACATCAATGGCATTTTCTTATTCCAAAAATTATTATAATAGCATGAATTATATCAAGAATATAAAATTTTTGTCAACTCCTTTGGATGTTCGCAATGATGCAAAAACATATCATTTCTTTTTTGTAATGAAAAATATACAAACGAATCAGAAAATAATCCACCTGGCTCTAATACCAATGTAAAATAAATTTTCATGCAACATATGTATACAAATATAATCATATATACTTACTTGTTTAGTGAAAGTGGAAGCAAAAACCTAACTTAAATTATTGGTTGTTAAACAAAATCACAACATAAAAATTGTTTGTATCCATAATATAAATCTTTTATATTGAATGCAAGAATTTTTTCACTGACAGTTGTTAACTACTGATATCTTTTTTTCCTTTCTCTTTCTTCTCATAAGAAACTTGATTTTTTTTCTCTTTAAAAAAAAAAAGGTCGAATGCCACTCATTCAAGAAAAAAAATAATATATGGTATTTTTATTGATTTTGTAAAGTGCTCATGCCAATTTTTTTCATTTAAAGAAACCTACCCAGGGTAGTTGGTTTCTAAACATAGGATATGCCCACTCATTTTGTGCGGCTATTCCAACATGGTTGGTAAAGTGAAAAAGTGGAAGGATAGATAGAAGATGGTGAAAAAGTAGAAAAAAAATTATTTTTAAGTGTACTTGATAGGAAAAAAAATGAAAAAAAAAAGAATAGAAAAGATTACTATTTTCTACATTTATTTACAAAAACAAATCCTTTCAAATTAAAAAAAATTAAAAGAAAAAAATGAGAAAAGTGAGAGTAAGTGTTGTATATATACAATATTGTCTATCATTTTCAATTTTTTTTTTATCTTCTCAACCAAACACATTAATAAAAAAAAATCTATTTTCCATCTTTTCACTTTTCTCTTTTCAATTTTTTATCTCTCTATTTTTTTTATCTACTATATCAAGTAAATTCTTAATCTTGCTTATCCACAACTAATTAATATGTTGCATTTTTACAAAGCCTTTGCTTAATTAATTTTTTTGTATATATATTATCTTTTCCCATTTTCCTAGGCGAGCTGGCAACTCGAAACGACCGTCAGGACATTCTTAGGCATCAAAGTATAGAAAGCTTTGTATCAGCTAGTAAAGGATAAAAGATCATCGCTATAAAGCCAGCATATCTGCCATATATCTTGTATGTAGTTTTTTGGAAATGGGATTGTAAATACTCAAAATATTTTGAATATCTAATAAAGCCTGCATGTATTTTTTTTACTAACAAAAATTGTTACATTATCGAGAGAAACGTGTTAGGAGAATAGTAAAAAAACAATGGAATTTTGTTTCATACTACAAAATAGGCTCATGAAAAGCATCTAATGGCTAGCTAGCCTTTTTGTATCAACTTTTAAGTATGTTATATCTTTAAAAAAATATTTTATTATTAGTTGATAAAATTATTACAAGAGATCAAAGAAAAGAGTGTAAATCAATATAATGAGTGTATTATTAAAATCGTTCAGGGAAAAGATTATCCTCATATAAAATTTGAAAATACCTTTGATCGTATTTAAAAAAAAAAACAATAGATGCTAGTGGGAAATTGACAGTAGGGAATTATGTTCTTTGCAACCTTGCATATCTAAAAAGAGGTATACCAAAATCTATCATCAATCTATGCAATCAATTGTTCTTTCCTTCTGGCTTTGGCATTGGCTTTAGTTGGTTTGGTTTATTCACTAAACTGGACAAAAATTTGAGTTTTATTGTAGAAAAGGTGGGCATGGGCATGGGTTCCAAACTAAAGTGAATCCACTAATTAAAAGTGTTATGCTCTTAAAAGAAAAAGTTGTTTTGTATCTTTGTGTGTTGGTATTTTTCTTTGGATTTTTTTGGGACTGTGTTGGCCTTTGGGTCCATTCAAACTTGAAAGCATACATCAAGATTCTTATATCTCATTATAATTGAAAGTAAAACACAAAAGAGAGAGAAAAAGAATGAAATAAACATATTTATATAGCCACTAATCACCATATTCTTATCAAATTAAGCACAAGAAAAAAAAATCAAAAGAGGCTGCTCTTTCCATGCAAATTTAACTTTTTTACTGAAAATTTTAAGTGAAAAAAGACTATCTTATTCATTTTAAGGGCAAGTGTATATTAGAAGTTTCAATGAAAATTTATATTAAATTGATAAATCATCCAATAAAAATGGTTATTGATATAAAAAATCAAACCTATAAACAAAGTATTCGATTAATTTAATCGTAATAACAATTTTTTATTATTTAGTCTCTTATCTTTTGTCGTTTGTCGTTTGTTTTGAGATGCTTGGCAAAGAAGTGGTCTAAAGTAAAATTCAAATTAGGGTAATTACCAAAAAGGGAAAAAGCAAAAAGAGACAAGCTTACAAATTTTTTTATTGCATTTTGCATGTGAGAGAGTTTGCCAATCAAAATAGAAACCAAATCCCATGTCTGACTATTTTGTTTACTGAATCCAAAGGCAAAACTTATAGCTAATAGTCATTTTAAGTACATAGATTATATTTGATGCACTAAGAGTAGAAGTTATAATATAATTATTATTAGTGCATTTTAATTTGTCACGTCATTATTACTAAATTTAAAATTAAAAAATATCTTTAATTTAATATTTTGTGATATTTAAGCTTTTAAATTTTAGTTTTATTTATTAATGAAGTAATGATTTTGTTGGGAATAGTGACTCAAATCTCATAAGAGATTTATTTGAGGTTGACTAGATATCGCTTGATAGATAAAAAACTTACAAAAAAAAAGAATTTTAAGAGGAATATGATTCTTGATAGGCAAGTTAATATATTTATAAATAGATTAAGTCTCTATAAAGTTAAATATGAGAAAAAAATGTAAGAGAGTTGTAAGATTTTATTAAATAGACACTCTATAAGACTAGAAGAGATTGAAAAAGTCTTTATAGGTGTGTATGTTTAAGTGAACTAAAGAACAATGAGAGGGTTTACATAAATATGATGCATGTATGTACATAGATATATGTTTGTTTGGGTTGAGATTACTGCATAGGGCTAGAGGAGAATGAGAGGGTTTATAAGTATTAATTATTGAGTAAGTTGATTTATTGATATATTTATAATTCTCTACAACTAATTGATCTTTTTTTTATCTGTGGACATAAATTGGTTTAGCTGAATTACATTAAATTATTATCTTTTATGTGGCTGATTGATTGTTTCATTTTGTTTTCGTTGACTTTGGTGTTTAATTAATTATGGGCTATTTTTAGCCTAGCAACTACTATTAGAACTATTGTAATCCTAACAAATGGTATCAAAATCATGTTCGAAGCTTATGGATGAGATTAACAACTAGTGGTATCAGAGCATTGGTTTGAGATGTGAGAAAAGGCAAATCTAGAAGAGCTCGATTCAAGGAGAAGTTCTAGTTCATTTGTTGAGAAATCAGTTTGTGTAAACCATAAAGACATAAGAGAAGATTGTTACTAGATTTCCATTGTAAGTGCAACCAAGCATTCTAGCATAAAAACTGATAATTTAATCGAATTTAAGTCAAGATGGAGATTGTTTGGAATAATAATTCAAAATTTATAAGAAATTTGTTTAAGATTGGCTAGATATTGTTTTATGGATAAAAAACTTACAAAGAATAATTCTAAAAGAAAATAGATTCTTGATAGGTAAGTTAGTTACAAAGAATAATTCTAAAAGGAAATAAATTCTTGATAGGTATGTTTATAAATATATGAAGTCATTATAAGGTTAACTATGAGAAAATGATGTAAGAGAGTTATATGATTTTATTAGATAGACACATCATAAGACTAAAAAAGATTGAAAATGTCTTTATGGGTGTGTATATTTGAGTGAACTAGAGGAGAATGAGAAAGTCGATATAAGTATGATGCATTGGTGCACTTGGTTATATATTTGTTTATATTGAGAATACTCTATATGATTAGAGGGGAATGAGAAAGTCAATGAGTATTATTTAAGAGTGTTTGAGTTGATGTTTATTTGTAATTCTTTACAATTTGTGAATTTTTTTTCTTATATATAGATATAGGTCGATTGAGGCTAACTATGTTAAATTATTATTTTCTGTATAATTGATTAATTATTTGATTATATTTCTACTTGATTGTTTAATTGGATTGTACGCTTTTTAACCTAACAGATTTGTGGCACACTAAAATTGTATAGCATTTATATACTGACAATACATTAGATATAAATATTATATTTTTAACTTGAGATTTTATTAATTTGATTTATTTAAAGTTTATTTGACTAAACGATAAAATTGATACTTATGAGATTAAAAATAATAATGGCATAAAATTAACTACTGTTATTATAAGATTAAAATTAATTATAGGAATATATTTGAATATAAATGCAACATTAACAATAAAATTAAATTTTACATTCAACAAAATTAATCTATTGTCATAATTGAAAAATATATTTTGTTTCAATTTTAGATTAACGGCAGCCGACTAGTGTACAGGTCAATGACATTTACCGTCCAGTCTATAATTGAAAGGACAGCGACTTCAATTGCCTGGTAAATTGCTATTCAAATGTATCACTTAGCGCAATGAAGACTACTTTTTGACCTGGATTACATCGCACCCCGAATCCAAATGGAACTCGAGGTCCTTTTTCACGTCTAATTGGAATAAGAAGGAACAAGACAAAATACAATTGCAACAACTGTGGCCTGGGCAAAAAGCCCTGCGGTATATATTCGGACTCAAGTAGGTACTGCTGATTGGCCAACTTGAATGGGCTTCAATATTGTTAATTTGGGCTTACTCCTGACGCTTTTATGGTAGTCCGTACATAAACTTAATTTCATTTTCATTTGTAATATTATTTTTTTAGAATAGTTCACTTTTAATAATTTAATTTAACTTTATTTAACCGACTTGCACTGTTCTTTTATTCGGTAGTTTTGTAATCTTAGGATTTTAGGGAATGCAAAGAGATCAAATAATAACACGAACCTAATAGAAAGTTATGTGAACCTTAGTTTTTTAATAGTTTTGTTCATTTTTGTTACTGCATTTATTCGACTCAATTTAGTAACTGAAGTAATGTAATTTCAAATCCCCTCCTACAGTACAAAATTTGAAAGCTACAAATTTCTTTTTTTAAGAAAGAAAAGAAAAAAATTAAACTTAAAACTTAATTTAATTGAATCATGTAATTATTTTTAATCGATGATATTCAATAAATCTAAAATTTAAAATTTAATACGTGAAATATATTTTTTTATTTTTAATCTATGACATCTTTTTATTTAAAAAAGGTTCATAATAATTTTAACCTCGTGTTCGAAGAAAGATAAGAAATGATATATATTTAACACATTCAAAATATATTTAGTATATAAGATTATGATAAGATAAAATAAAATTATAAATAAAATTAAATTAAATAATTTTATCTTATTTTTTTGTTTGATGTGTATAAGGATTAAGATAAAATAATTTATTATTGATCAAAATTATTTTTTTTAAAATTTATATAATTTAAATTATTAATATAATTTTTAAAAATATAATAAGACATGTAAGTGTTATTCTATGAATTAAAAATAATAATCTTCACTTTAGAAGAATTAAATTATTTTATACTAAAAGCATGATTAATTTTTTTTATAATCTTATCTCTTTCTTAGATATAAACTAAACATAATATAAAATAATTATCATTATTTTTTATACATTAAATATGACTTAGGGAAGAATTCATTTAATTTAGTATTTGGGATGAACTAAGATACCTCCTTCCCCTGGTTCAAGCATAGTCAAAGACTAAACAAACTTTTGAAGCCCAAGCTAAAAGAAAGATATTTCTTTATATATATATATATATATATATATATATATATATAAAAGGGGTAAGATCAATTTTATATCTTATAATTTTTTTTTAATTTTATATATTTTTAATTATAAAATTTTGTTAGATTTAAGAGATAAAAATTATAAATTAAAAAATAATTTAATTTTATCCTTTGAATTTATCAAAATTAATATTTAAAAAATATATCAAACTAAAAAATTTTATATTAATATAAATTGATCTTCTTTTACACAAAAATATTTTAAATGAGAGAAAGTTACTCTGTTTCAGTGTCAGAAGTACATCACAAGCTTAATAAAAATTTATATTAAATTTAAGAATTATCCACCAAAACTGATTTGTCACTTAAAAAAAGAGATTTCAATAGGGAAGCCTAACCTAAAACCATGGAAAAAGAGAAAAAAAAAAAAACGGCGAGAAATACTTATATTGGTGAAGTTGACGGCATTTGTTTTATCATTTAGAAAATCAGTTGAGGAGAAAATTGGTCTCAAAGAGGAATGTCGCATATAAAACAAAAGGTCCAACTGGCTCTCCTCTTGTCCGAAAAGGTTGGGCGCTTGACATTTTAACTTTAACAGCAAAAAAGAAAAAAAAATCCAACCAAATCCATCCTATATGCAATATCAATTTTACACCTCAATCAATCAATCAGTCAGAGTACACTGTATTTATCCTAAATCAACAATCCAAATTAACTGGCAAAGATTCATTATAAATGTGACTTCAAAAGAAAAAAAAAAATTAATGAATTGCGAGATTTTTTCGTCTACTTTTTCCACGCATCACTTGCTTCTCACCAAAAGGGGACATGGAAGATTTAAATTTAAAAACCTTCCTTTTTTTTTTTTTTTAAAGAAATTTGATATTGTTGTTCCTTGAGTGATTAGCATGCAATCATTTATTAAACTTAAATATAAAAATAATTAAAATTAAAATTAAATTATCATATAAATTTTTATCATTTTATAAAATATTTATTTTTATTTTACTGAATTCTTATAAAAAGTGATAACTTGAACCACCTGATTATTATGACCATTAACATATGTTTGATGGTTGTTAATCGATTTTTGTCCAAACAAGACTTGAGGAAAAATAAATATTTAAAAATTTAATTAATTTTAATAAAATAATTAAAACTTAAATAATAATTTATTTTATTTTATTTTATTTAAACCTTTTTATTATCAACATGTTTTCTTATTCGTTTGGGATTATATATGGTGAAAGAAAAAAAAAAGGGAAGAGAGTGAAAGGAAAATATTGTTTTTTTCTTAATTTTGTAATTGGGAGAGAAAATGGAAATAAAAAGAAAGAACAAAATTTATGCATTTTTTTCTTTTCAAATCTAATATTTCTAAAAGAAAGAAAAAAAAAAACACATTTTCTGTCTTAAAATCTTCCTCATTTTCCTTTACTGTTGAATCTTTATGCCAAACTCAAAAAATAAACTTTTCTTCCTCTTTTTAAATTTTTTTTCCTTCACTTTTTTTCTTTCTATAAAACGTAACATAACGATAATTATTAAATGAGTAAAGCGAATCGATTTGCTTCTAAAATTTGAAATTTTTATTCAGAACAATTGTGCCAATTGATTAAGAAAAGGAAAAGAAAAAGCAAAACCGCCGTAAAAAGGGCCACAGAGGGAGTCAGAACTCAGAAGAACGACCCCACTTTCAACTTCTTTCATAAATTAAAAAAAAAAAAAAAAAACCCATTACTATAACTCTTCCGTCCTACACTGCTGCTTCGGTCCTTTCTTTTTTCTCAAGTAACTTCGTGTGCAAGGCTAAAGGGAACAAAAAGGAAAGGAATCCTTTACTTCCCCTGCAAGTTCAAAATTTGTACTACCATTGATAGTCTCTACGTCCACCTTGTTATTGTCTTTATTTGATGATAAAAATTCAGGTGCTCTCTTTTCTTCTCTTCTTTCTCAGCAAACCATACCAAAAGCAAGAAAAACAGAGCGTCTGCCATTGATAACTTCGCTTACTCATTGCCTTTGCCAACTCCTTTGCAAGTATAAATCTTCTACATTGCTTCATTCTTGGTTATATTCTGGCTTGTTCTAATTTCTTTTGCTCTCTTTTCTTGGGTTGTTCTTGGATTTTTTAATAACTTTGTCATTTCATTGATATTGTTTGAAAGAGAGATATAAGCTGGGTTTTTCTTTGAAAGTTTTGATTTTGATTTTTTTTTTTTTGGAGATTGATGTTGTTATAGAAAGATGAGAAATGAATTTTCTTGATTTTTTTCCCTTATAACATTGTTTTCAGCTTTATCCATGTTAACTCTTAAAATGCGCATATCTTTGCGTATGTGGATTACGTGTTATGTTAATGTTTTTGTTTTTACAGGCAGAAAATAGCAAGTGTTTCAATTTGATCAACTGGACAGTTATGGAGCCAGTTGACATGGAGATGGACATTACCCAACAACTCTCTGCTGATCCTCTCCCATTTGCCAGAAGGTGGTTTCTTTTCATCTTCTTTTTTTGATATCTTAGCTGATGAAATGGGACAAAGCTTCTTTATATGATATATATATATATATATATATATTATATTCTCGTTACCCTTTGTTATCTCAAGAACTAATGTGAGGAGTTCTGATGTTTTCTACATCTGGTTGATTATGCAACAGTTATCAGCTTGAAGCATTAGAGAAAGCTATTGAGCAAAACACAATAACATACTTAGAAACTGGCTCCGGGAAGACACTGATAGCCATCATGCTTCTCCGCAGCTGTGCGTACCTTATTCGCAAGCCTTCACCTTTTTACGCAGTCTTCCTGGTTCCCCAGGTTGTCCTTGTTAAACAAGTAAGCCAAATTACACCCTTCCTGTTCAATTCATAAAATTACTAGAAAACCAGGAGATGCTCAGTGCGGTTTTTGATGCTCAGACTTTTTGAATAGTATCTGTCCCATGTATATTTCTAGCACACAAGAAAGCTCAAATTTGGAGGCACACACATTGTCTGATGGACTTTTATGGCTGTAATAAAATCACAGAATCCAGCAACAATAATGAATTTGAGTATTATAGAAGTAGTGGATTTCTTTTCACATTACAATCTTTCCATAACATCTTTGAGTTAGTTGTGCATTGATATTAAAGTTAAAGTTAAAAAAGGCTTTTAATTTTGTTGTTTCTTTTATTGTTTTACATAATGACTAGCAAGCTGATGCCATGGAAATGCATACGGACTTGAAGGTGGGTAAGTATTGGGGAGATATGGGTGTCGACTTTTGGGATGGTGCGAAATGGAAGCAAGAAATTGAGAAATATGAGGTGCGTTTTTTTTATATGTATCTTTAATTTGATATAGTAGTGATGTAGGGCAACTACTTTCCTTCATCATGTAGATTATATATATGCTATGTGATGTACTGTCTGCTTCACTGACCCTTTTTATAAAACAAAAATCAATTGGATATTCTTCTCTGTTTGTAAATTCATTTTCTGTTTTTCTTGATATGCTTCTACCTTTAATTTTTCGTTATTTTAAGTTTTTGAAAACTTTTCTATGACCAGTAGCCAACAAATTATACAATATCCTTAAGCATCATGTTGATAGACAGGAGTTAAAGCTGGTTCTGAGTGACAGGAAAATCAAAGTGTGTTTGTTTCTTGAACTTAAAAGATATTGATTGTTCTGTTCTGGTGATACTTGTGGAATAATGGAGGTTCTGGTGTTGAATGTATCTCTTCATATTGATCACCAGCACCAAGTAAGAGCCTGCAAGATAGTTTCTTGCACATAGAAGGCTACCCTCCACGATTCAGACCCCTAGTCTGTGACACTTACTTTTGACTCTTTAGTTTGTTTGATAATGCTTTTGTCAGAAATTCATTTCTGGAGGATCACTTGAACTTCAGTCATAAAAGGAGCTATGAGAAGTGTATCGGTTTGCCCTCAAGATATATATATATATATATATATATATTGAAATATTTTGGGTATTCATACCTTTTTATGATGATTAACAGCAAGGCTTGTGGTTTAAGTAGTCTAAATGTTATTGCAAAACTTTGTGAACCATTATTTTCTTTATGGTGCCAAAAGATTTTATGCTACTCATCAATGGCATAGGCTTCATTTGTTGACTGGTGCTATAATTACAAGTCAAATAATCATGCATCTTTCTAATGTTTGTTAGATATGGTACATGAAGCACACATTTCTTACTATCAGGTTCTTGTGATGACACCTCAAATTTTACTTAATGGATTGAGGCATAGCTTTTTCAAGATAAACATGATAAAGGTTCTGATAATTGATGAATGCCATCATGCCAGAGGAAAACACCCCTATGCTTCTATTATGAGAGTGAGTTGTCTTTCTATTCGTCCTTTTTTTCATTATATTTTAATTTTCTTAACTCTAAGCATCATCATGGTGCTTATCATATGGAAATCCCAGTCTGATTCACATTTGATCAGAATTACATTGTGGTAACTAGACGGGAAATGACTGGAGGAGCTTTTGGCTTGTCTACATATACGTGACTGCTTTGTTATATGTTTTTGCATATCGATATTAAGAAATTTATCTATGAAAGTTATTAGTATGGCAAAATGTGGAAAAGTTTGCTTATAACTATATGTATAATTAAATTGGATACATAGGCAGCCACACTTATAGAACTGGCTAATTTTGTTTTCTATCTTTTACTGTAAGTATTGGTTTCATTCCACAAAGCTATGGCCGGTCAAGGTGTCATGATGTTTCATTATTGCATAAGTAGTGTAGTTAGATAATTGAGTGTGTTATTATTGGATAAATTTGAATGCTTTTGATTATCTTTTGATGGATTAAATGAGTCATTTGTTATTACAAGGAAACAAAGAAACAATAATGGGAATTTCCTTTTAATAATATATTATCTCCTGGAGTCAATCATACTCATTTTAAAAAAAAATCATTACAGGATTGCTGATTTGTGTTAAATGTGTTGTTTGGCTAGGGGAACGAGAATTATATTGCTGAAAATTAGTATTTATTGTCATATTTCAATTTAAGCATCAATCATCAGGTTATTGGAGTGTGTCAGATGTAAAGTGCTTTTTCTATTTTCTTCAGCTACATTTGAGGATTTGTTTGCAATTACAGGAATTTTATCATCATGAATCAGAAGCTGGTATATCTAATCTTCCTAGGATATTTGGGATGACTGCTTCCCCTATAAAGTCTAAAGGTGATTCAAGCTTTCAGTTTGACTTAGATTGGTTATTTGTGTTTTCTTTTTTATAGTATGTGAATGTTTCCCCCTCTCTGTTACCCTAGGGCCAAACTCAACTGATAGCTATTGGCAGAAGATCCATGAACTGGAGACCATTATGAGTTCAAAGGTTTTTTTTTTTTCCCTTTCTTTTTTGTTTTAATGAGATTATTCTAATTCAGTTTTCTTATCTTTACAAGTTCATCGTGGAGTGGAGTTATATAAGTTTATAAGGGCCTGCTGAAATCAGACCTGTTTGTTAATTGAAAGAAGAAAAAAAAAAGCCTTGAGTTGAAGTAATTGATTGAAAGAAAATTGAAAGGAAAGCTTTCCAAAATATATAAACAAACTAGATTGCCTGTAGACCTTGAGCTTTGGCTTAAATGGTCATGTTCCCACATCTGAGGTGGGTTCTAGTCCTACATCTTGCTAAAACTGAGGTTTTTCCCATATCATCATAGCAAAAAAATAGTGCCTTGATCCTTGTTATCATTCTTAAATGTTTAAGTAATCAAAGGGAGGAATTAAGATTCTGTATGGAGGGTCCTGTGAGGCAATAGGACTATGAGTGGAAGTTAAAGATAATAAAAACTGGCAATTAGCACCAAGCCTTGAAGAAGAAGAAATGAATTTTTATTGCTAACTAATAAAACGGTAAACAGTTTTAAAATTTTAGCTCTTTTTTCCTATTAATTCTGTATTATTTATGAAATAGTTTCTCTTTGTTGTTTCGATTCCTGGTGGCTAAAGCATTTGATAGAATTTTTACTCTCTTATCCTGGATCAAATCAACCTATACCCTCCCATCTAAACATTGGTGCTTTGATTAAGTTTATCTTGTTACCATGTCTCATTTGTACCATATATTGTATTATTCCATTTTTCTTCACTACAAAAATTATTTTTTTTTAATTTCTTTATCAAAAGATGTCTGAACCTTTTGCATGAGATATTTATGAGTGTTAATTCGACTCTCAAAGTACTCTTCATTCATAGTTTCACTTCATTCTATTTTCCCTTGGCTTCAGTCTTCACATCTAGGTGATTTATGTTCAACTGGCATGTTAAACATTCTGCTAATTTGTTGCATATTTTCCCTCTATTTAAGCTGTGAGACTCATGACTATGACTAAGGTTCATTTATTATACACAATGTCCCCTGTAGTTACTACTATTTTTATGTTGCCACTTGCCATACACCCTAAGCTTTATTTTCTTACAAAATTTGAGTTTGTTTTTATTCATCTAAACATTATTCCGTCTCTCATTGCAATTGGCTGGATATTTTACATTATTTTCTGCTCTATTATCTGTTGTTTGTCAATTATACAGCTTTATTTTGTTTTCGACTTTGGTTGTTTGCGGTGTTTACATGGTTATTCTTCTCATCTATCGGACTTGCACATATCCAGTCTCAACCTATTTTTCTTTTGACCTTCATGTAAATAACCTTCTGGGCAGACCGTTTCAACTTTTTTTTTTCTGTAAATATTTCTTCTCATCTTAATTGTAAAAATTAAAAGAAACCATCCAATCCAGATTAGAGTCATGTAATTCTCTCTTCTTGTACATTTTATCATTCATGATATTTTGCAATTGACATTTTGATTCGTAGAAATTTAGTATAGATCTTTGAGTTGCTTGCCTCTGCTTGTGATTTTGTTCCTTTGATACATAATTGTGCCGTTTAAGGAAGATTACATTTTAATATTTACATGGTATGTTTTCCCCCATTGAAGGTGTATACATGCATTAGTGAATCTGCGCTTGCTCAGTTTGTTCCATTTTCAACTCCAAAGTTCAAGTTTTACCAGCACATGAAAATACCAAATGTTTTATATGCACACTTGGTAGAGGAATTGAATGCTTTGAAAGTAAAGGTGTGTATATTCTCAAAACCGCTGCTTCTAATGCCAATTAGACCATTGACTGCATTACGACATGGATATGACACATTTCTTACTAATCCAATACTACTGTGGTATGCCAATTGAACAAAATGTTTTACATGTATATATTTATGTATGTGTCCCACTGGTATGGGAGATGCATTAGTACTTATCATGGTTCCATCTAGCAAGTTTTAGGACTCCTAATTAATAACCACAAATTTGAGCTACTGTCTTAGGATGTAAGAAGTATGAAAAATTATTTTGTCATAGAGTTACCATCTATACTTATGGGTGATTGTTGAAATTTGAAGGCCTGAATGTGATTATCTTGTCCCTGATGTTCACACTTCAATATACATAGTCTACTTTTTCTATTAGTATTAGGAATTAGGATGCTGACAGTAGACGCACTGGATTTCAGCATGAATGTTCATTGGGCAGTTTGGGTCTTGAAGCTTCTGCAGCAGAATCTACAAGAAAGAAAATATCAAAGATACATTCAGCTTTAATACATTGTTTAGACGAGCTTGGTGTCTGGTTGGCTTTGAAGGTACCTTTTTAGACTGTTTATGGTTTTGTTCACTTCAATTACTGCTAACAAAGTGCCATATATATCATTGAGTCTGTGTATTTGTTATAGGCTGCAGAGTACTTTTCATGTTATGAAAGTGACATTCTTCTGTGGGGGAAATTGGATGTGTTTGCTGAGAAAATTGTAAGGAACTACAGTTTGGATGCTTTCCATGCATTTGAAACATGCATACCATCTGGTATTTATTTTTTCCTCTTATATTGGGTTGATAATCAGTTGGTTTATCATTTTTCTTAAATATTGTCTTTTTTTATTTTTTTTATTTCACCATATAGGTCCAGATTGGACCATTGCTAATAATGTTAAAGCCAGTGTGGATGCTGGGCTACTTACCACAAAAATTTTCTGCCTCATTGAATCTCTTTTTGAATACAGGTAACGTGATTATTGATTGGTAAAATATGTTTAATGCAGTTTGATCCGTTTTAATCTTGTATCCTTGTTCTATCAGTTTACTAGGTGCTAAGATAGTATTGCTACCCTTTGAATTTTATCCTTTCTGCTCTCCAATTATTTGAAGTTTATTTTGGGAAGAAACTCGATTCCTTTAATAGAGCATAGATTATATTGAATTCTTTGATATGTGTGTTGTACCGTGGCTGTCCTGTACCTTGGATGATGTTTTAGACCATAGTGAGTTGACAGAGAATGATGAAACATGTTAAAGTAGTATGAGAAAATTTAAGAAATGGTAACTGAATATGCATTTAACTTAGATTTCATTTACTTGAAAACATAAATAACTTAATGTGATGAGGTCATCAATATTATTATAGATTTCATACAGAAGGATTTTAAGAATCGAAGTTGACAAAATTATCAACAAAATCTGTCACCGTCTAGACAATCCATTTCAGAGACTTATAAGATTTCTATCCCCTTAACTCTAGCTCCCTCTGTTTTCTTCAGTTGTACATTATTTCTTCCCGTTAAGTTCTCTTATGTGCCACAATGCAGGTTATTGAAGGATATAAGGTGCATAATTTTTGTGCAAAGGGTTATTACAGCCATTGTGCTTCAATCACTATTCAGTGAACTGCTTCCAATGCATAATAGCTGGAAGACCAAATACATTGCAGGAAATAACTCTGGATTGCAGAAACAGACAAGGAAGAAACAAAATGAAATTGTAGAAGAATTCCGCAAAGGCGTGGTATGTGTATATGCCATGTACGGTAGAAAGTATTTGTTGCCAGTTGCATCTGAATGATGGAATTCCATCCCTGCAGGTTAACATAATTGTTGCAACTTCAATTCTTGAGGAAGGCTTAGATGTTCAGTCATGCAACTTGGTTATCAGATTTGATCCTTCTGCAACAGTTTGCAGTTTCATACAGTCACGAGGTCGTGCAAGAATGCAGAATTCAGATTATTTGTTAATGGTGAATAGGTAATATTCTGTTTTTTTTTTTTCCCCATTTATTGTTTCTCAAATTTTAAAAATCTTTGTTAGTAGTGCTACCATTAGATAACGTATTTCTTTTTTTAGAAAGATACCATTGTAATACCTTAAAAGTATAATGTTATCACGTTTGCTAAAAAGTTTTGGAATCTTATTATTTTGCATGATTTTCGCACTCATTAGGAAAATTATATCTTGGATCTTCTTGTGTTGTTAACGATGCTCCTGGTTTGATAATTGTAGCGGGGATTCTTCTACGCATTCTCGACTGAAGAACTATCTTACTAGTGGAGAGATAATGAGAAAAGAATCTTTATGCCATGCTCTCTATCCATGTTCTCCTCTTAGAAATGACTTAAATGATGAAGAGGTCTATCGTGTTGCAAGCACTGGGGCATGTATGACTCTTAGTTCTAGTGTTGGTTTGATATACTTCTATTGCTCACGTCTCCCTGCAGATGGGTTAGTGATTATTAGTTATTAATTATTTCACATTCTACTAATATCTTATTTCTTTTTATTTATTTATTTATGTAGGTAAGGCCTTATTATCATTATGTTTCATTGCTTTATGTTTTTTTTTTTTTTGTTCTCTCTCTAGGTATTTTAAACCTACTCCAAGGTGTGTCACAGACAAGGAAATGGGGATTTGCACCCTCCATCTACCCAAGAGTTCCCCTATACGAACTGTTTGTATCCAGGGAAATATTAAAAACCTAAAGCAAAAGGCATGCTTTGAAGCGTGCAAGCAACTCCATGAAATTGGGGCTTTAACAGATGACCTTGTTCCTGACATTGTTGTGGAAGAAACTCATGCAGAAGAAATTGGTAATAATAATGCATGGTCTTTATTTTCCAAATCTTCATTGACTTGTGTATGTAATTTCAGTATATTAAAAGATGTCTAATGGAGTATCTAACTTTCCCCTATTTTCTGTGATTATTTGATATACAGGGAGGGAACCCTATAATGATGATCAACCGATTTTCTTTCCACCAGAACTAGTGAATCAGTGTTTGCAGGAGTCCATGACAAAGTACTACTGCTACTTAATGGAGTTGAAGCTGAACTTTGATTATGAGTTTCCTGTTCATAACATCATGCTTCTTGTGAGGAGTCAGCTTGAAATGGATGACATAAGTGTGGGTATGGAATTGGAAGTTGATAGGGGTATTTTGACGGTTAACTTGAAATATGTTGGAACGATATGTCTTAATTCTGACCAGGTACCATATCTGGTTTTGATGTTTTAATTTTGTTATTCTTGTCAGGTGATAAAAATAGAAAATATAGTAATACGTTTATATTTTAACATTTTTCCCTCTTTGCACCTTATCTTATTGCAGGTTACCTTGTGTAGAAGGTTTCAGATTGCTCTTTTCCGAGTTCTTATGGATCGTAAAGCAGAAAATTTGAAAGAGGTGTTAGGTGACCTTAGATCAGGGAATAATTCCCACATTGATTATCTTCTTCTCCCATCAACTTACTCAGGCCAGAATCCTGTGATTGATTGGTTATCAGTTTCTTCCATCTCATTTTCTTATGAGAAGGTCTGGAAGGGTCATGTTAACTGTAATGGTGCTATAATACAGACCAAAAGTGGTATGTTATGCACTTGCATGATTCAAAATTCATTGGTCTGTACTCCTCACAGTGGTCGTGCCTATATTATCAATGGTTTTTTACAAAATTTAAATGCAAAATCACTTTTGAAGATGAGAGATGGACGTGTAATGACCTACAAGGAGTATTATGAACATCGGTAAGCATGTTTTGTAGTTTTTTTGTGAAGAATTAATGTGGAATATGTTAATACTTCTGGTCCTTGTGAGTAACCCAATTCTCATGTGACATTACAGCCATGGTATCCAATTATGTTTTAGTCAAGTATCTTTCCTTGCTGGGCGACATATTTTCCCTGTGCACAATTACCTTCATAGGTGCAGAAGACAGAAAGAGAAAGGTATATTTTCTCTCATCATCTTGTCTTTTGGAGATTAGCAAGATGGCTGTAGATGATTTTGGCAATTGAATTCAACTGTTAAGAAAAAGTTTCACAGTGGATGTTTTGTTTTAAAGAAAAGTGAGATGTTTGTACAAAATTTCTGGTACAAAATTGGTTTAGTCTTTTGAAAGAGAAAGCGCTTTTATCACATTCTTTTTTATCATTTACTTTGTAAGAGTTCGGTTAAGTTCAGTTCAATTCATTTTAATTTTATTTTGTGTTTTATTTGTTTTGCAGAATCAAGTAATGCATGTGTAGAATTGCCTCCTGAGCTTTGTGTTGTCATTATGTCTCCCATATCAATTAGAACATTTTATTCTTTCACATTTGTTCCATCAATCATGCATCGACTCGAGTCTTTGCTCCTTGCTACCAACTTGAAAAAGATGCATATGGATCATTGTGTGCAAAATGTTACTATTCCAACCATAAAGGTGCGCTAGTTTGTTTTTGAATTCCTCTTGTTACACTAGCATAATTCTTGTACTTTCCACAACTTATTGAGAACATCTTAAAAATATTTGATGATGTACCATTCAGTAGGTAATGTCCTCTTTAGAAAAACAAATAGATAATATCTGGATTCTCCGGCCGGTGTGAATTAATTGCTCAATATTTATGGAATTTCTAGTACCTACATAAATAGAGTTAGTGTACTTATAGCATGCATAAAAGAATTGAACTCCAAATTAAACAGTCTTTGCTCTATAGCATGGTGGATATCGGAGTTAAGACCAGCTAATGCATATGCTTCTATGGTTTGTATCATCACTCACAATCAAAAACACTGACGTTCCAATGGTTGAGCCATTATTATGAGAAACTTTTTGATGTTACATAGAAGTAATTTCCTATGATGGTATTTTGATTCTTGTGAGATGCATGGTTAAGTACAGCTTTTTCTGTGTTGTATAACCCTTGCTTCAACTTGATTCAACTATGCTTGGTAGGTTTTGGAGGCAATCACCACCAAAAATTGCCAAGAAAATTTTCATTTGGAATCACTGGAGACTCTTGGCGACTCATTTCTTAAGTATGCTGTTTGCCAACAGCTATTTAAAAAAAATCAAAATCATCATGAGGGCCTTCTTAGTATTAGGAAGGAAAAAATTATTTCAAATGCAGCTCTTTGCAAGCTAGGATGCGACAAGAAACTTCCGGTAAATTTTCTTTTGGCTATTGATTTAATTTTTCCAATCATGTCGTCCTCAAGGAGGTTTTGTTCCTCATATGATCAGTTCTTTCTTTTCCTTTATTTGGTGTTTTTTATAGTCCCTCTTTTTAACCATTTTGAGAGATTTACCAAATTAGACTATCTTCGATTTTCTTAGCTATCAAACTCTCCAAACCTATAATATGCTTTCAAAACTTCTCAACCTACAGGGATTTATCCGTGATGAGCCTTTTGATCCCAAAAGTTGGATGATTCCTGGTTATAATTCTGGAAGTTATGCATTAAATGAGGAGACACTGTGTAATACAAGAAAAATATATGTTAGTGGAAGAAGGAAGGTAAAGAGTAAGAAGGTTGCTGATGTTGTTGAGGCACTGATCGGTGCATACCTTAGCACAGGAGGTGAAGCAGCTGGGGTATTATTTATGAATTGGATTGGTATAGATGTTGATTTCACAAATATACCATATGAAAGACATTTCAAAGTGCAGGCAGAAAGGCTTGTTAATGTCCAGCATTTAGAGTCCCTTCTCAACTATTCATTCCAGGACCCTTCTCTGTTGGTGGAAGCACTAACCCATGGTTCTTACATGCTTGCTGAAATTCCAGGATGTTATCAGGTTAGTCTGGTCATAATTTGCTAAACTACTATGCTTTTGTTATACAAATGACTATTAACAGTGCATTTTTTTCATTATTCTATATCTTAATTTTTATGATTCTACGTGGTTAGTTCTGTTCTCTTCTGAGTTCATCTTTAAACATGATTAATGCTTTTCTGCGCAGCGGCTGGAATTTCTAGGGGACTCCGTTTTAGATTATCTTATAACTCTGCATTTATACAATAAATATCCTGGGATCTCTCCAGGGTTATTAACCGATCTGAGGTCAGCGTCTGTTAACAACAATTGCTACGCACTCTCAGTTGTCAAGGCTGGATTGCATAAGTACATACTCCAAAGTTCACAGAAGCTTTACAACCATATAGCAGAAACTGTTAAAAGTTTTAAGGGATTATCCTTGGAACATACTTTCGGATGGGAATCTGAGAAGTCTTTCCCCAAGGTCTGTTATTAGAATTTTACCACTCTTGACTTTACTATTTACCTTTCGGGGCGTCTTATCTGCACAGTGACAATGTTTTTAAAGTCTTAATCGGTTACTGTCAATTCTAATAGCAATCCGTTAAGTTTATTACGTTTGGAAAGCAAGGTGAAACTTGATTTAGTTGACATGAGTCGGAACATATTATACGCAAGTGTGGTACGAGAGTTTCAGAGTATTTGCTTGTCAGATATTAGGTTTTTTTTTGTGGGAATCTGTTATTTACTTTAGGGATAATATCATAAATTATTTTAAATTATAGTGAAATATTTAATATGATATTTGAGCTTTAAAAATTTGAGTTATAAATTTATTGATTAATATGATACTTAAGGGATTATTTGTCAATCACGTATTATCATTTAAAGATAACGATGTTAGAGGTGAGTAATGAGTATCATATTGGTTAATATATTCATAATTTAGATATCAAATTAAAGATTTTTAAAATTCAAGTATCAAATTGAATGTTTTATTATAATTTAAGGGTTATTTGTGACATTAATCGTTTACTTTAGTATAACTTTGCTAGAAAATTACTACTGTTTAATTCGCTAATACAACTTGGTACATAAATCATTGTTATAAATTCTTCCCAATATTGCTGGCATTTGTCTAAATATTATTCATAATTTTAATCAGGTACTTGGGGATGTGGTGGAGTCGCTTGCTGGGGCCATATTTGTTGATTCAGGATACAATAAGGACACTGTATTCCAGAGTATAAGGCCATTGTTGGAGCCGATGATTACTCCGGAGACTTTGACGGTTCACCCTGTGAAAGAGTTAAATGAACTGTGTCAAAAGGAGCATTTTGAACTAAGAAAACCCATTGTTTTAAGTGACAATGGTGTAGCTTCTATTACAATAGAGGTTGAAGCAAACGGTAAGGTATTCAAGCACACATCAACGGCTTATGACAAGAAGATGGCTAAAAAACTGGCTTCCAAACAAGTTTTGAAGTGCCTAAAGGAAGCCAATTTGAGGTAGATTTTGCATTTGGCCTGCCAAGAGTTGAGATGCTCTTCACTTTATACATGCACATATAAGACTATTACTAAAACTGTTGCGACTGAGCATTTGGTATAATGATAAATATTAAAAAAATCCAAATTTTGAGTCCCTCTTCCTCAAAAGTTGTACCTGATAAAAAAAAACCCCAACTTAATTTTTTTTAAAGCATTGTGGAATATAGATTTGTTTGTGATATTAATCTTGTATAATGTAAATTCCCATGAAATTCTTGTAAAAACAATTCTTACTCATTACTGCAATTACTTGAGTTGATACCAAATCATGGACTGCAATTAAGATTGGGATTATTGAGAAAATGACCTTATTGTTTTATTAGTATATTTATTTATATTAATAAACTTAATAATCAAAAAATAATAATCAAATATATATTTATATTTTTTTTTATATGTACAAACTAACGAATTTAGTTAGATGAAATGAATTAAATTGTTTCCCTGATTCCGTCTACGATTAAGACACGGCGGCGTCACCGGAGAGGGAAAAACAAAAATTTTTCTTCCTTGTAATATTGACGATCACCAAGACTAATATTTATCAATTATTATAATTTTAATTTCAATCAAACTTCAACCAAAAATTATATATAAAATAAAGTCTAAAATTTCCCATTTCATTTGCTCTTGCATTGCACGCTTTCCTCTCTTTATATGACCAAAAAATCATAAATTTTATATCCCTGCCTCCCGTTTCTCTAAAAGGAAGTTCAAAATTCTTTGGTATTTGGGAGAAAATAGACGAGCGATGATTGATAGATCGAAAGCGAATCCAAAACCAAAATCTGATCTCCAAAAGCTGCGTTACGCTCCTAATTCCCAACGCTTGACGGATCCAAATTAACCGATCCGACCGGTTTTATTTGTTTATTTATTTATTTTCACGTCTGTACTGTCAGTGGTGAAGAGGGAAAGGGGGAGGGGGATCAGGTGATCGGATGGTGGAGGAGGAGGAGAGAGGATGCCGTCACAGGGAGACCGAGAACGTCAGATCGAGCACCTAATGGAATGTAAGCCGCTGTCGGAGGCGGAGGTAAAGGCGTTGTGCGAGCAGGCACGAGCAATACTGGTGGAGGAATGGAACGTTCAGCCGGTGAAGCGTCCGGTTACAGTTTGTGGAGATATTCACGGACAATTTTATGATCTAATAGAGCTGTCTCGGATAGGAGGCAATCGCCTGATACCAATTATCTCTTCATGGGAGATTATGTTGGTCGGTTAATTAATTTGCTTCTTGATTCTCTTCTCTTCTCTTCTCTTTTCTATCTTTAAATTTTTTTATTTGAAAATTGATGTGATTGATTTAAGAGCACGGCAGTTTTTCGTTATTCTTCTTCCTTTTTTTTTTTTTTTTATTTTGTGAAGAATATTTGGTGAATTTGTTTTGGTCTCTGTAGCTGAATGTCAGAATTGCTTTTTGATTTCGGTTTGTTATTTTTCTTAATATTTCATTTTTTTATGTGAAATTTTTGTGTGGATTAATTGATGGAATGTTATATGATCAAATCTGTAGGTATGTATCTTTCCTGGCTTGGCTTAGAAAATTAAGAGGCATTAGTTAGCCTATTGGTTATCTTCACATGTTGATAAATTGGTGGATTATTATATTTAAATTGTGTCAATTCCAATGGTTTTATGATCCATTATCATGTTACCAAGTTTGCCGTAAATTTACTTTTTTTTTTTTTTAATTACTCTTGGATGCTTAAAACTGCTGAAAATTGTGGGTGGGAATGGTATTTGAGCTTGCCCACCATGGTCTAAACTGTTGGCGACTGTGCACTATCAGTTCCTTATCTCTGAGGGAGTGGAGTTGTATTTTCTCATATCTGTGAGACCAAATTCTTGTTGGGCTAAATTTGGACATTTGCATCTTATCAGGAGATTTTGCTGTAAATAAGAAATACTAGCCATTATGTGTGTCAATTATTATATGCATTAAGTTGTGGCTACCTAGTGCAAGCTTTTAGATGGTTGACGAGAGTGAGATGTGGGTAGAAATAAGTTCATTTTAAAGTGCTTCCTATTAATCAAATAATATTGCAGCTGTTTGCAGATTCAGATTTATGAATGGACTGGGATTTTCTTTTAACTTTAGCTGCATATGTGTGGGTACTACTCAGTCGAGACTGTCACACTCTTAGTGGCCCTGAAAGCACGTTATAGTCATAGAATCACAATTATTAGACGAAATCACGAGAGCCGGCAGATAACACAAGTGTAAGATCTTTTCACCCACCTTTCCTCCTTTTTTTGGTGATGTTGTAGCATACACTGACCAAGAAAATAACATTTAGGCTTTGCTTGATAGGAAGGATAGAAAAGGGTAAGAATGAAAAAATTATTAATCCAATGGTTAAGCTACAAAGTAGGAAAGTGGTTATGAAACTTAACTATTGGATTAACAATTTCTCCATCCTACCAAGCAAAGCCTTAGTTCTTTTGAATACCAGCTGATATCTTTATAACCTGCTTGGCCTTTTGTTGGGTTGAGTGACTTTAAAGGTCTTATGTGCTATGAAGAGCAATGTAATATTGAACACACATAACAGTGATGTATTTTTTTTAATAAACTTTTCAAAATGTGTTTTCTGTTTTGGTTTAGATTGGTTCAGTTTTTATGTTACCTATTTCCACTGCTTTTTGGATTGTTATGCCCTTTCCAAAGAAAAAAGAAAAAGAAGAAAATCCTGCTTTCTGTTTGTTGTATGTAGAATCTCCATTTTGGTAGTTGTGAGTTCTGTTCCCTTCAAGGCTGAAAATGTGATTCTACCGGCCCTTGGGAAAAGGTGACAATTATTCTCCCAAATTATGAGCAGTTATCCTTCCAAATGTTTTAAGCATTTTGTATTGGAAAAAAAGAAAAATAATTTGGCTTTGGAAATATCTGATAGTGCTATTGGGTGGATAATTATTCTGCTATTGAATGGATAATTATTCAATAATCTCCGACCTGTTTGATTTTTGTGAATTATGAAATAATTTATTTAAATTTGGGTTTGCTTAAATGATTTGAATATATTGGTAATTGAGGAATCTTAGTTGATTATTCTTGGAGTTATTTCTTATATTTGAGACAGTGACTAATGTTATTTTAATATTTCTGTGGGAGGATTTAAAATATCTAGACCTTGCATTTGGGTGCATGCATGCAGCGGAGGTTCTTTTTTAGGTTAATAAAATCTGTTGTGCAATAAATCAGCATGATAACTTACTAACTAGTTAATTATTATTGGCTATACACAGTGTTTTGATGATATGCATCAATTTAGTTTTGCATGAACACAATATGCTAGGAGCTTCTTTCTAATAACTGTTGGGTCAACCACCTTGCACTTGTGATGTCAAACCCACTCTCCCCCCTTTTGCCTTTTTAGTATGCTTTTCACTTCTTACGGTTCTTTATTTCCATTAGAAGGAAACTACTGAGCAGTTCTATTTGGGATGATCTTCTTAAATGCCTCCCTTCCCACTACATCTTTTTCTTCCCTGGCTCACTTTCCTCAGTAGTTTTTTCACTTCTTACTTTCTTTATTTCCAATAGAAGAAAACATACAGCATGGCTATTTGGATGCTGCCTAAATGTTTATTTAACCAATTTGCTGATTCTGCTCAATAACATATATAACTCGTGATGAGTATTGCACTTGTGTTATAATACAAGTGCATTAAAATACAAGATTGGTATGTGTCATGCTCAATATTCCTGCTGGATGTCTAGTACTACAATATAAAATTGATTTACATGAATTTGAGACGAGATGAAACAGATTAGGATTGTGATTAGTCAACTTACTTAATATTAAAATGACACTAATTAAAGCCTTGAAAAAGCCTGAGGTCGACATGCCAAATTTTCATTTACCTGTGTCTAAATGGAGTCAAAAATATATTTTATTTAGCTAGAAATGTATTTTTTTTTCAATTGAAAAATCTCAATAATAATGATACAATTAGGTGGTGGGTTTCATGTCAATGGCAAAATACCTCATTCGTTGCAACGCTCCTTTAAACAATAAAACGGTTTCTCTTGAACTAAGAAGGGGAAAGAAGAAAGCGAGTCAGTGTGATAATTCCTCATCCTCAAATTAATCTTTCCCTGGAGCAATGCATAGATAATAGAGATAAGGATGTCAAAATTGACTGATGAAAAGGATACCACATTGGCATTTAATTTATAATACAGAATTTCAACAAATCTTAGGAGTTCTTTTATTAGTGTTTTGTGTGTGTGTGTGTGTGTGTGTGTGTGTGTGTGACAGTAGGAATATTATGGGAATATTTCATGGGAGACAGTTTAGGAAGGATTAATTGGGAGCATTAACGTGTAATCCTTAATATTGTCTATATAATGAAAGGCTAATCCAAGGGATTAGCAAATTGTTCTCTAAAGCCTTAATTCTAACATTTTGAACTTGCTCACATTGTATGGGGTGGTGGTATATTGGGTTGTTATATCATGGTTTTTCTGAAGGTTTTATTTTCCTGTTTTTTCAGGTATGGTTTTACAATGAATGCCTGAGAAAATATGGAAATGCCAATGCGTGGAAGTATTGTACTGCTCTGTTTGATTATTTACCCCCTCACAGCTCTTATTGAGAGTCAGGTTTGGCCTTAACTTGTGGCAGACTGTTTAAGTTGATCAATTCATGACAGCATCTGACAGCCATTGAACTTTGAAATCACAGATCTTTTGTTTGCATGGAGGACTTTCACCATCTTTGGACACCTTAGACAATATTCGAGCATTAGACTGTCTACAGGAGATATGTATATAAGTGATTCTCTCAACTTTTCTTAATCACCTTGATCCATATCCATCGGGAGTACTGGTAATTTGCTATGTACTTTGAAGTTCATGCAATAAATTAAGGTCATTTTGGTATACAAAATTATGATAAAATAATATTATGAATAGGATTAGATTAAATAATATCATCTTATTTTGTGTTTGATATATACAAAGATTAGGATATGATAATTTATTTGTCAAAATTATCCTTCTTCAAAGTTTATATAATTTAAATTATTGATATAATTTTTAATGGTATAATTGGACATGTAAGTTTAATCCTTTGTATTAAAAATAATCCTCTTCATTTATAGAGGATAGAATAATCCTATGTCAAGAGGATATTAATTCTCCTTGCAATCTTTATTCCTTTCTTTAGATACAAATCAAACATGGTATAAAATGATTATTATCCTATCTTATCAATAATTTTATGCATCAAACATGACCTAAAAGTATGCAGGCTTGTTAAATTATGAATGATAGGATAGTTAAGAAAATGGCCCAAAATTTGGATCTTAGTATTAAACTTTATTATTTCCTTTGGTGTCAAGGGTGTAACTGGAATTTTCTAGTTAAGTTACCTCAGGTCTTTGATGCATTATTTTGAAATCTTATGATCTTGATTAATTATTTGGTTGGTTAGATTGTGTGTAATTATGATATTGTGTGGCTTTATTCATGGGTAGGTTCCTCATGAAGGACCAATGTGTGATCTCGTGGTCTGATCCTGGTGACCGCTGTGGATGGGGGATATCTCCTCGTGGTGCTGGATATACGTTTGGACAAGACATTGCTGCTCGGTTCAACCATACCAATGGTCTAACTCTAATTTCAAGAGCCCATCAGCTTGTCATGGAAGGATACAACTGGTGTCAGGTGTGAAACCCAAAGGAAATAATTTAGCCTGGTTTTGTCACATGTTTTGCTTATATATATATATATATATATATGAGTGGTGGATCATATTTAATATGTGCCCTCCTTCGGGACAAGAATGTGGTTACCGTCTTAAGTGCTCCAAACTATTGTTATCGATGCGGGAACATGGCTGCAATTTTAGAGATTGGGGAGAATATGGACCAGAATTTTCTTCAGTTTGATCCACCACCCCGGCAAGTGGAGCCTGACACCACACGCTAGACTCCTGATTATTTTTTGTAATTTTTTACATATATATATATACATAAACATTAAATATATATATATATATATATTTCTGCTCGATGTTTCTAGCCCCCGGTTGCTGCTGTATCACCGTCGATGTACCTTTGAAGCGAGAAGCTTTTTCTTTGTTTTGAGTTGAGGTTCATCGACAACGTCATTCTTTGATTTGAAGTTTGTCTTGCTGCTGCTTTGTCAATGAGCTAACGAATCCCATGGCAGTACTGATGAAGGCCCCAATGGTCTGTTTTCTTGTATATTTCTCACAGAAAAGGAAGCAGCAATAACATCTTATATCTTGTTTTGTAATTATGCACTTCCAAGATAGAAGGAAAATTTATTTTCTAAATCCAAAAATGACATTCACGATGGACTGATGGCACAAAAAACACGCCGTTGCGCATTTTCTAGAGACTCATGCTTTCACGCAATGTTTTGTGACAAGTTCACAACCTAAGCCAAGGATGCTCATATAGAATTGCTATCAGTAAGGAGATAAGAAACAAACAGCATATGAATAATAAAGACTCATGGAACAAGGGCCGAAGGAACAAGTTCAAAGTTGCATCAAAACTACATAGCGGCTTGCTAACAATCATTTCGTCTGCTCTAGTAATTAAAGTTTGATCCCATCCAACCTCAAGGACCAAAAAAAATAAAAAAGACATTTTTGCAGCTCAGTAATTAAAGGATCTTTGTATCATCGCTTACTAACAACAGACCACCAAAATGTGTAAGCTTCAATCCATGATTGCAGGATTATCAAGAATCAATTACACCATTACATTTGAGGAAAATTTAGATTAAAATTTACTTTAATGCTATGCACACAATCACCAAGAGAAATGTCCAGCTCCTCTGTTTTATAAATTGGACATCAGTCACAACAAATATAACTGGGATTTAACTTAACCAAGCTACGGCTGCGCGGCCTTCACAAGTTGTAAATTTAATACAGGGCTACCTTGAATAGAAGAGATGCAGAAGTGTACTAAATCTACTTAACGAATTTTAATCAAAGGGGAAAAAAAGGAGTAACTGACATTAGCTTTTCTTCTGATTACGTGCTAGGCTTTTATGGTAGGACAGAAGCAAAAAGAATTCTAGTTTAAAAACAGAAAACGAATTTCATGAGAAATACCTTTTAGTATGAGTTTCAAATTTCTTATGCAGCCAATTAATAGGCATTACAGGCAAATAGAAGTTGAGATCCAAAAAGCCAAAAACAAGAGATCTAAAACAAAAAGGAATAGGTATTCAACAATCCAGTTCAAGTCCATTTTCAGAATGGCTACAAAAATTTCAAAAATTCCAGAATAAACACTATTAAATATGTAACCTGATTCTTGTTTTGAGGATAAAGAAGATGATTCTTGTCAAAGTACTCAATTACAAAAATCAACCAAAAGACAAAAACCAAAAAGTACATACCTCAAAACCCAGTAATGATAACTTCTCTTCATTAACTGCTTGTATACAGCTTCTATAGGTAATGTAGGCTCGTACCTCACCCTTTGATGTGGATGAATCATCAAGTAAGCTTCTACGTTTTCTTGAATTTTCATTGCTAACGGAGATTTCAAGTTTAGACCTACTCTTTTCAGATTTTTCTTTATTTTCAACCTTTGAACTATCATCAATTTCTACACATTTGAAGGGGATACGATATCCTGTCTCGCTGCATCGATATTTTTTGTCACTCTGGAGTCCCCAAAACAATTACAAAAAAAATGTATATATATAAGGCCACAAAGATTGCTGAGGGCCGAATACCAGAAAAATAAAACAGCAGACGCATAGTGAAATACGATCAAATGTTGTCTAAAGGTTAGAAGCAATGATAATAGGGCCTTCAATGGCTGTAATGTAAATATAACAGTTATTTTCAGATGTGAAATGGTAATACCGAGATCACTGATTAATTTTCTCGGAAAAGGAGTATCCTTTTCAAGTAAATATACTTGTAATTTTAAATATTAAGAAACCCGGATCCCAGAAAACTTAATTGAACTTCATATATCTTGTTATATATTTCGACTAATGCCAAAATTTACAACTTTATAAATTGAAGGTAAGGCATTTAACAATTCAATTAACACATTAAAAATTTTTAAAATGAGATCAAATGTGGAAATTAAAGAAAGAGAGCAGGAAAAAGGAGAGACCTTCTCAGAGTAAAAGCAAGGAATGCAGGGACCAGAGGGGGAGCAATCGAAAGTACGGTTACTTCCTTTGGAAGATTCTTTGAAGCTCATCAAAACTCTCTGCCCAATTCTTTCACTGCATTCATTCTCTAATTAACATTCTACATTCATATGAAAATAATAATTTAAAAAAAAAAAGAAAAATTGGGAAATTACTGTTGGTAGTCAATTGAAGAAGCTGAAGCTGAGGCTAAGACGGGAAGGAGGAAAGGGAAGGAAAAGAGGAGCAGAACAACTGATGAATTCCAAGATCTCATTCCTTTAGATTTTCTTTTCTCTCTCTTTTCTTCTTCAATTCGATTCTAGTTATTTGCTTTTTTTTTTTCTTCTTTCAGTTTCACACAAAAATAGCGTCCTTTTCTTTCCTGGGATCTTGGCTTTGCTTTATTACAAAACTTCCCCCAATGTCGGAAATATTGTGCAAAGGCACTGGAGGTTGTAGGTTTTCCTTTTTTGCCATAAAGGCTTGCTTTTTTTTTTTTTTTTTTTTTTTTTTTTTTTTTCAAATAAATAAGCTTACGATTTTCTTTTTCTTTTGCACAAAAAAGTAACAGATCGGGATAGAAAAAAAATTTAAGGAGTTAGAATTTAAATTTTAAATTTATTAAATAGTATTTTTTTAAAATAATTATATAAATAATTAAATTAAATTTTATATTTCTTTGAAAACAAGTTAAAATTTATAAGTTTATAATATGTTAAGAAATACATCCTCTGTATATCTATATATATATTTCAGGCAATGGGCAATGTAACATAACACATATTAAGGCTTTAACCTTAAGCCTACTAACAACAACCCAAAGCAGCTCTTCATTCCAGTCACCCATCTCCCTCACACATCTGAAAAAACTAATGCCAAATACCTCTTTTGAGAAATCATCTTCAAAAAAACAACTGGTCTCTAGTCTCCATCCAGCTTGTGATTACAAAAAATGCAATCCCCAGTAATAGGGATTCCTCACGAAATTAATTTGTCTTTTGTAGGAAGCCTGTTCAGAAGGACCATCCAAGTGATTAAACAATGCTTGGAAATATACAACATTGAGACCGAAGAAACCTACGCTCATCTGTGCCAGAATCCACTGCCAAACATTCACTCCTAGTTATCAGAACAGATTGGACATTAAACCATTTAAGATTTTAAATAATCGGATTAATGATTTAATTATTGAATTAATCGGGTTTTTATTTAATAAATATTATTATAAATATATAAATATTTTAAAAATTCAAAATTCAAACTTTTAACTTAAGTTATAGTTTAATAATTCAATTATAAAATTATAAATTTTAAAGTATATCATAAATTACAAATTTTAAAATATAAAATTTATAAAATAATTAATTATTAGTTAAAAATAAAATTACTTAACATTTTATTAAAATCATATTTTATTTTTAATAGTTAGAAATAATATTTATATTTTAATAAATATAATAAATAAAAACTAATTAATAATTATTTTTATATTTATTAAAATATAAATATTATTTATTAATATATAATAATTAACCTTTATGTAATAAAAACGAAATATCTATATATAAAATTAATAAAAAAGAAATATTTATATTTATATGAAAATTAGTAAAAAGGAAATTTAAATAATTTAAATATTTTTTATTTGAATGTAAATTTTTTTTATTAATTTTACATATATACATTTTTTATTAATTATTTTTTATCATAGTCAAATAATTAATCATTTTTATTAATATTTTATTTTTTATTAATTTTATATATTATTAATTTTATAATTATTTTTAATTATGATGTCAATTAATAAAATTTTTTGTTAGATTATTTTTATAAAAATTATTTATTTTTATGCATGAGTAAGTTTTTTTGTAATTTCATTATTCACATGTTTAAAAATATGATAACATATCATTAATATAAAGATCCAAGGATTTTAATAGTAAAAAATAAGAGTTGAGGAGCTTATTTATATAAAATAGTAGTATAAGGGTTTAATTAGATTATTTTGAATATTTGAATGATTTTTTTATATTTTATTTAAATTTATTAATTAATATTGAGCTAATCTAATTTTTTAAAAAATTTATATAATTTATTAATTTATTATGTAAACCATCAATTCATAATAATTTAAAATAATTTAATTATAAAATTAATCTAATTATAAAATCGAATTGATTTCAATACCAATTTATCGGCATCCGAATTTAATAACTATGCATCTACCCCAATTTTTTTTTTTTTTACCAACGAAATGAGATTAATGAGATACAATTCAATATCACATTAAATATATATAATATATAAATTAAAACTTGACTTTATAAATAGCATGACATAAAAATTGGTCATTCAACAAGAAAATTGAACTGGTCTACGTTTACTTTATGATGTGATATTGGGGGCCACATCGAACACATGGGTAGTTTGGTAACGTTCTGAAAGGCACTGTCAGTCTACCTTCTGTTCGGTCCATAACTCAATCAACACTAATATTAATTAAAGATTTAAAGTACTTTTGCATTTTATTAGTAAGCAGATTAACACTTGTAGAACAGATTCTTCTTAACAATTCTATAAAAAAATAATAATAAATAAAGAAAAATATTGTTCTTAGCTAGTTTTGTCATTCCAAAGAATCACTCCAGCTGTTAATTTCTAACTTAAAGACCTTAAACAAGGTTAACCATTGTTATCAATTTCGGTCCAACGGTTAGACCCCTGAGTGACACAATATTTGATTTGAATCTATTTTTTAATTGGATTGTTTATTTTTTTATATATAAATAACTGGATTGTTTATTAAAAATCCGTTGATCCATCGAGTTTTTTTTTTATTCAGATTAATTAAAATAATTTTAAAATTATATTTAATTTATTTTTTGCACGTTAATTATTGATTCTCTCATTATTTTATTAATAAAATATTTTCTTAAAAAATTTAAAAATAACATTGATAACAAATTATAAAAATTGAAAATAAAAAATCTTTGTGAATTTGAATTTCTTTATAAATTTTTAAATGATAATAAGTATTTTTAATTTTATATCTTAATTTTAGTATATAAACGTAAAATTTTTATATAATCTATAATTTTATTTATAATATTTTAAAATTTTTATTAATCCAATATTAACTCAAATGACTCAACAATTAAATCGTTTGATTCAAAATTTGAAACTTGAATGGATTGCGTGCAATCCGATTTTAATAACAGACCAATTAAGAGCAAGTTTCTTGTTTGTTAATCATGTAAAAGTAGTCTACATAGGCTAAACTCATGTTCATTTTTCCCATTTCCAGATTCAGTTTCAGGTCTCAAGATGGAAATGGACAAGAAGATCCAGAAAGTGTGATACTGGCAGGCCCTGCAATCAAGCAATTATTTGATGCACCAGGAAAAAGGAGTACATTCGTCATGGTAGTAAAAGCGAGAACTGATTCAAATCACAACCACAAGCCTTCCCCCCCAACAAGATTTGATTGCATTCACGCAGATGATGGGATGAGCCCCTCAAAGATTTGGCCATCTCAATTCTCAATTGAAAATTTCAAAACAATAATCCCCCTTCCCCAGGGGCCCAGGGCGGTGGGGTCTGCGGCACGTGCTTTTGTATTTCAAGGACAACCTCTGCTCCAAAAATCAGAAATGTGGAAGATTAGTAATTGACTAATTAGGTGAAACCCATATGCCCGGTTTGGTTGAAGAAAACACCATTTCATGGTCCCAATCGAAAAGGGTATGTCAAAAATATTAACAGACTATGATAAAGTAGATCATCCCATCTCTTCCTGCCTTTCCAGAATCGTAGTTAATATTATCACGGGAACACTGTGTTGTGTTGGCCGCGTATAGTTCATGTGAATCTTGACTACTGAACAAACTGATCAGGGATTAAATGCTGCTTGCTGCAGAAGAGATCAGCTGAAAGGTATTGGGCTACAGGCAATTCATCAATCTACTCTGCAAATGAATACGTAGGAGGACCCAAGGCATTCATGAAACAGAAAGTTGGACGGAAAATTTTAAGATTTTCAGAGAATAAGGTCCATATGGTTTGATTTCATTTCATACATGATGAATTTTTATCTCAGATTTGTTAAAAGGTATATCAGCCTGTGCACACATATTATTCCTTTTGAAATTATATTTCGTTTTGCAGAGAAAAATCTTGAAGCAAACGAGTAATAATGGGCGGTCCATATATACTCCATTCAACATAGATTGATGATCATTTGGTCAAGGAAAATATATACAATTCTAACTCCTAAGTTGGGAGGTTTTCTACCTATAAAGATTTGGCTCTTTTCTTTTTTCCAAACAATGTTCAATGGTTTTACATCTTTCCCTTACTAACGTTTGGATCCTCTATCGCCACCATGCCGTTATGTTGACCCAAAACTTTTGAAGCTTCCGACCTAAACTCTATTGTTTTTTTTTTTTTTTAAGTAAAAAAGTACATTTTAATTTATCACTTTCCCCAAATGCACTCCACTTGTTTGGTTCCTTAAATTAGCTAATGATTAGCCTAATAGCCACTTTCAACTATACACACTTGTTTAATACAAATATTTCATACATTTTCATAAAATGATCAAACATAAGTTTTCAAAATTTTATTATATCCCTAAAATAAAAAATAAATACTCGAATGCATCATTTGCTTGTGATGCTTTAATGCATGTAGCACGGCTCCATTCTATTTCGTAAATAGTACAGATATTATCTATGGGAATTCTTTCACGGTTTAGTACTTCTAAATGTATTTTCATTTTTTTTTACTCTTTTTTTAAAATTATTTTTAAATAACTTTACTTAATTACTCTTTTTCATCTAAATTTAAAAATTTTGAATTATGCATATCATCTATCATCTATATATCTATATAAAAATATGAATTCTAAAAATATTAAAAATAAATGACTTAAATGCCCTATAAATTTTAAGAAATAACAAATTTACCTTTAAATTTTTAGCATTTTTTATTTATTTAATAAAGATTATTTTTCATTAAATGTATAACTTTTATTAGTTAATTATTTAAATTAAAATATAAGTGTTAAAAATTAATAACATAAATACCCTTATAAATTTTAAAAAATAATGAATTTATATTTCAATTTCTAGCATTTTTATTTATTTAATAAATATTATTTGTCATTAAATATGTAGCTTTTATTTATTTAAATTTAAATCAATTAAAAATTTACAAATAAAATTTATATCAAATTAAACTACATTAAAAATTTATTTGTGGGATATAGTAGATCTATTGTCCAAAATTAACTCAAAGTTACTTATCTTTATTTTTAGAATTCTTTTTTGTTAAATTTCATAAGTAATAATTCTATCAAATCCATATAAAACACATTCTCATCCAAGGGGTTGTGGCATAATATGAATCCGTGATATTGAACAAACTATAGACAAAATCTTTTTTCTGTTTCTCAATTACTAATTGTTTTAGTCTAAATTATTAGATCATAATGTGTATGCCTCCAAATCATTTAACTTTATCCTAAGTAAAGCATATAATTTTTAATTTTCAAGATACAATCTATTTTACTCTTTATCTTCTTTAATAGTAAATATCATGAGTCCTTAAATATATTTATATTATTTATTTATTTAATTTAAAGTAATTAAAATTAAAGTTCATATAAAATTATAAATTAAACTATCCAAAAATTATTCAAAAATAGTAATATACGTATTACGGTAAGTTTGTATGTTTAATTTTATTTTTATTTTTATGATAAATATATATTTATATGTTTAATGATTGTAATTGCGTCTTAACATTACAATGCCTAAATGAATATTTAAATATGTTTAATGATTGTAATTGCGTCTTAACATTACAATGCCTAAATGAATATTTACTTTATGAACATGATCTCATATACCCTTGAATTGTTACTAAACTTAGTTTTTATTTTATCTTCTATAGATTGATTCTATGCTACATCCAAGTTATTTCAGTCTATCATTATTTTTTTATATTTAATTTCAAATATTTAGTACTTAAGATATTTTTATGAAACCAAAGTCAATATTGCTAAGAAACATTAATCTTGAAGAAAAGAAATTATTTGATATATTGTTAGTTGAGATTTTTTATCTTCACAAATAGGTTAAGAAATTTACACATCACCCACTTTTTTTCAATTAGTTTATTCTAATATACTCTAAAGCCTAAAGGGTATATATCACGCTACTAATTTTATTTGTGAAATTTAAAAATTATATTATCAATATATTTTATGATTTTTTCTTGAAAAATATAAATATATTTTTTTCAATTAAGAATACTCTAACATATTTTTGTATTTTGATGGTAAAAAATATTGATTAATTGTGCACATTTTGTTGAATGATCAAAGCTTTGTTAGTTTTCTAACCAATTATTATATTCTTTGAAACAATAATGTTATGGTTCATTTCATTTTATTTGTTTATATACTTAAAGTATATGATTATTGATTTGTATTCTTATCATGAAAGTATTTATTTAATAAGTATTTATACTTTTATGAGTGTGTTTACTATACATAAATACATATAACATCTATGATATAGACATCGTTAGCCTTGAATTGATCCTTATTTTGAAATGACAAAACATTAAGCTAAATAAGCTTGATCAAGATTTTGAAAAATATTTATTTAGTATATGTTCTTAAGTTTTATATTTTGGTATTAAATAAATAATATGTTTTTCAAAGTGTAAACAAACCTTTATTTGTTTTCATATTTCTCAAACCAAATCTATCTTTTAAAAGATTATTTATTTAAGCTTAAATGAAAGTCCAATTGTTGTTTTTATAGTGAACTTATTCATTTTGGACATAATACAATTTTGATAATATTGGTTTTGAGAAATAGATTAACTTAAGAAAGTTGTTTTACAAGAACAAAGTTTTTCCAACATTGAACTTGTTTTATTTTTTTTTTTGTATTAATTCACAAAGTTTTAATATTTCAATTTTATATGGTTGGAAAGCTCTTTGAGTCTACTTTCTAATGGATCAAACAAAATCTAAATCTAAATTTTCTAATAAAAGAATTTAAATTTTTACTAGACATTCTATAGTTGTCTAAAAACTACATAAGGGGTAGTTTTGAAAATTCATTATAATTCATACACAATGAATTAGGTGATAAATTTTATGTGGATAGAAAATCCCTTTAAGTCTAGTTTCTAAATCTTCAAACAATTTGTGATTTCGATTCGTATAACTCAAGATATGTTAAATTAGTAAATAGAATGCAAAATGGAAAATAACCACCTAGCTTAGACAAGATCTTGCTATGCATTGAAATAATTTGGATTATAATTGAATAATTATGCTTTCATTATTTCTTTGCTATAGCATATGTGTTCATCATGTTTGGAAAATGCTTGAATAATTTTTGTTATGTTGAACCTTATTGCTCATTAGTATTTATGCTTTAGCAAATACATATGAGTTTTTGGTTCTTGTTTAGATAGGATAGCCTATGAAAGATTACTATTATCATTTATACATGTATTAAATGAATCTTTCATATGCTTGACGTATGTGTGCTCTATGAAAATTGTTGAATAAATTGGTAACAACTGGTATCAAAACTCTAAAGAATTTTTTTTTTTAACTTTCATAGATGCTTGTTTATGTGCTTATATTTGATATAGCTTATACCTTTCATGCAAAATTACGTGTGCCTTAAATTGATTAATCCTTATTTTGAAATGAGAAAAAATCTTATAATAAATTTTGCTTGATTTGTTTTGTGACAACAATTGGTATGCTTTGTGATAACATATCTTTAACAATTGGTATCCATAACAATTGGTATGAGCTTGTATGCATGTGCTTGAATTTATGCTTAATTGCTATTGATATTTTAGGTTCTAAGCACATCTTATCCTAACATGATTTATGAGTAGATTGTATATCATTCATTATCCTTTGATCATAAATTTTATGTAATAAATTTAATGACTAGTGCTAAAATGCTAAAATTGGATATACGTATACTTTTGTACTTGAATACATGTATTTGAACTTGATTGTGAACATCACTTGATTACATGCATTCAAAAATACTCTTGATATTATAAGTATCATGTATTTTGTCGCACGCCTTAAATTGATCTCTCCTTCTTTTGAAATGACAAAAATGAGAAGAGAGTTTAGAGATATTTTTTCTTGTATGCTTATAGCAATTGATATATGAGCTTAAACATTTGATATAAAGAGCATAAACAAAAAGAAGGAGAAATGTTTCATGAATATATTTGTTAATGATGCCTCTTTGTGTTTATTTGCTCATTAATATGCTCATACCTTTTTGCTATAACAAAAAGAGGGAGAAATATCATATGGACAAATTTGCTTGTGCTTGACATGCATGTGTTTGATTGTGCTTATTTCATATATTTGACTAACATATATTTGTTGAGTTGTGATGGATTAGGATGCATAAATTGAGTGAGAGTTTTGCCATGCAATGTTTAAGAGGGAGTTTTTCAAAATGTTGTTCAAAATCTTAAATGTCTTAAAGAAAATTTTTTTTATCAAGCAAATTTATCTTTAAATTTTGTCATATCAAAAAGGGGGAGATTGTTAGCCTTGAATTGATCCTTATTTTGAAATGACAAAACATTAAGCTAAATAAGCTTGATCAAGATTTTGAAAAAGATTTATTTAGTACATGTTTTTAAGTTTTATATTTTGGTACTAAATAAATAATATGTTTTTCAAAGTGTAAACACACCTTTATTTGTTTTCATATTTCTTAAACCAAATCTATCTTTTAAAGATTATTTATTTGAGCTTAAATGAAAGTCCAATTATTGTTTTTAAAGTGAACTAATTCATTATGGACATAATACAATTTTGGTAATATTGGTTTTGAAAAATAGATTAATTTAAGAAAGTTATTTTGCAAGAACAAAGTTTTTCCAAGATTGAACTTATTTTGTTTTTTTTGTATTAATTCATAAAGTTTTAATATTTGAATTTTATATGGTTGGAAAGCACTTTGAGTCTACTTTCTAATGGATTAAAAAAAAAATCTAAATTTTTTAAGAAAAGATTTTGAATTTTCATTAGACACTCTATAGTTGTCTAAAAACTACACAATGAATAGATTTGAAAATTCACTATAATTTGTACACAATGAATTATGTGATGGATTTTATAAGGATAGAAAACACTTTAAGTCTAGTTTCTAAATTTAAAAACGGTTTGTGATTTGGATTTGTATAACTCAAGATATGATTAAATTAGTAAGTAGAGTACAAAACGAGAAACAACCACCTAGCTTGGATAGGATCGATCCCCTCAAGGAAGGGATCGAGTTATTTTTTACCTAGAATCAAACTGTGTGTTAAAAAGGCAAGAATAGATCGATCACCCTATATAAGGGATCAATCACCCCTTTGAACCAATTGATCCCCTACATAAAAGGATTGATCGGGTCATGATTTTCAAAGGTGTAAATGGCACAAAACTTGAACTAATCGATCCCCTCATGGAAAGGATCAATCGAGTTAGCCTCGAAGCAACTCTAATGGCTATTTTCTTCATCCAAAGCATCCTCAATGGCTAACTTTTCAATTTTTCTATATTTTGGCCACTTCAACACACCAAACAAGTCATACTTTCATTCTCTCAAAGAAATTAAGAGTTTTAGAGCTTAAATTTAATATCCTTTTGTATTTCTTGTATCCAAAATATTGTTGTGTATCATTCATGATTTGTTTTGTACTTTATTAGACAAACACTTAACCTTGAGAGGTATTTTAGTTTGCAAAAATTATTTGGGTTATCTTGTAAGCAAGAGGTGAGATATCCTCTTGATATTGTAAGGGTAGAAATTATTATCTAAGCCTTGAGAAAAGGATAGAGATTTAGTATAAGATAAGTTTGTATCTTGTAAGAGTTTTTCTTCAATTAGTGGATTAAAGCTTTAGTGTGAACAACCAAGAGAGATGACGTAAGTGCTTTGTGAAGAAGGATTAAACCTCTATAAATCATTGTGTTTGATTTCTCTATCCCTATCTCTTTACAATTTATTATTGTTTATATTTGATTTTAGGTTCATTAATTTTTATTATTTGCATTATATTTTTATCAAAAGTGCTCATTGTTTTAATTTCTATTCAATTATATTGAAATCATTTGTTTGAAAAGAATTTGGAGAAATCCAATTCACTCTCCTCTTGGATCACTATCTCACTTATAAAGCTAACATACATAAAAAAATGTGAACTCCAAACAATATTAAAAGTGATTTTTTAATTTGATAGACTTCTATTAATAATATACTACATGCCAATCATGCATATCTAATCAATTTTTCAGTTCATAATGAAAAGAAAACTTATAATTAAACTCATTAATTGCATGATAAAAAATTTGAAGCATGAGAATGCAGAATACAATATATTTATTTATATACTTTTATAATTAAGATAAAAAATTAACTTAATTGATAAAATTAAATTATATATATACAAAAATAAGATAATGAATGAATTAATATTTCATATAGATCCTTAAATTATTTAATTAGACTTTTTATTACTCAATGGGTTAATGTATCATAGTATATATGAAAATGATGAAAAAATAAAAATGTATTAGATTAATAGATGATAACGTGAGCTCTGATTTTTTTTTCAATTAATGTATAAAAAGTGCTCCATTTGAAATTTAACCAACTTTATTATAAATAGTTATTTAAATTTTAGCTAAAAATTTAGAATGCTGACAAACATGTGCATTCTTTAGATTTTATAACCTACTTTAAATAAGAGATTTTATAATTAAGAAGATATTTAATATATATCTATATTATATATAAAATATGATAATTTATTAAATTATCTCTAGTTATTTTTATTGAATATTTTTTATCAAATTAAAATATTGTCTACTTTTTATTTATTTTTTTCATTTAAAATAGTTTTTCTACATATGAATATTTTAGTGTTTGTAACACATTTCACTTATTAATATGTTTTATACAATTATTATAGAGGATTTAGTGATAAATAAATTATAATATCATTATTTTTTGTTTTAAACATTTAAAACTCTTACTTTTTTATATTTTAAAATATTTTTTATGAGTTTTTTTTTTACTTTTTAACATTAAAAATCATAGAACTTTAATTTTATAAAAAAAATTTAATTTTAATATTAAATATATTAAAGTCAAAACTTTTTTCTTAAACTCTGTGAAAGTTAATACAAGATAAACAAATAAAGATGGAGATAGTACCATAGTAGCAAATTATTGATAATTTTATTGTAAATTTGTGATAGTTTAGGCAAAATTAGTAATAACTTTATATTAAATCAATGATAACTGTATATTAAATTATGGATAATTTAATAGTAAATAAATAATAATTTAGTAGTAAATAATTAATAAGATAGTTATATGCCAATATAACATAATAATAAATATATAATAATATAGTCGTAAATAACAAATAATTTAATAGTAAATATTAATAGATAATTATAAATACATAATAATATAGCAGTAAATTAAGGATAATTTAATAAAAATAAGTAATAACTTAATAGTAAATTAATGATAAATTAGTAGTAAATTAATAATAATTTAATAGTAAACAAGATTCAATTTAATACTTCCTCTACCCTACTAAAATTGCCACATTTTTATTTTTGTTGGTCATTTTTTTTTTTAACTTTAATCACTTATTGTTTTATATCTATTATTGATAAAAATATGAAAAATATATATTTTAAAAACTTTAAATGAAGTGGTTTCTAAATACATGTTTTATAAAATTTGATTTATTAAAATATTTAAAATAATAGATGTCAAATTTATAAAATTTTAGCAAAAAAAAGTCCATTGTGACAATTTAACTAGGACAAATAGAGAGAGTAGTAATTAATTGAAAAATTTAACAATAAATCATAAATAACTTAATAATAAATTAATGATAATTTAGTAGTAAATAATTTAGAACTTAGTAGTAATTAATAATTGAAAATTAAAAGTAAATCAATAGAACTTAATAATAATCATTGATAAATTGATAATTAATCAATAATAATTTAATATAGTAAATTAGTGATAACTTAATAGTATATTAATAATAATTTAATAGTTAATAATTGATAACTTAGTAGTAAATTAATAATAATATAATAGTAAATACATAACAACTTAATAGTAAATCAATTATAACATAACTATAAATGCATAATAGCATAGTAGTAAATTAATGATAACTTAATAAAAAAATGATAACTTGATGGTTAATCATTGATAATTTAATAGTAAATCAATGAAAATTTAGTAGTAAATAACAAATAGCTTTATAGTAAATTTGTTTTAGTTTAATAGTAAATAAATTATAAACTTAGTAGTAAATTATAAATAACTTAAGAATAAATCAATGATAATTTAGTAGTTAATAACTAAAACTCAATAGTAAATCAATGATAATATAGTTACAAATGCATAATAATATAAAGTAAATCATGATAATTTAATAGTAAATTATTGATAATTTAGTAGTAAATTACTAATAAAGTCATAGTAAATCATTGATAACTTAGTTGTAAATCAATGATAATTTAGTTATAAATTAATGATAATTTAGTTGTATATTAGTTAATTATTAACAACTTCATAGTAAATTAGTAATAACTTTATAATAAATTATCTATAACTTAATAGTAAATTATCAATATTTTGTAGTAAATTGTTTATAACTTAAAAGTAAATCATCTATAACTTAGTGATAAATTGATGATAATTTAGTAGTAAATCAGTGATAAGATAGTAATAAGTAATTGATAACTTATTTGTTAATTAGTGATAATATTTTTTTATACTTGAAGTTACCAATAATTGAACCTTGGTTGCTAGAATGAACAAAGCTAGAACTTTCATCATTAGGAACTAGAATAAACTTACCATGAACTTATTCATTAAAAAAATTTAGTAAAAAAATTTTAAATTTGAATGAAACAATGATGTTATTATATAAAAAGAATTATCTCATATATTATAATTTATTGATAAATTAATAGTAAATCATAAATAACTTAGCAGTAATTCAATTGATAACTTCGTACTAAATAATTGATAATTAATAGCTAATTAGTAAAAGGTTAGTAATAGATCAATAGTAATTAGTAAATGCATAATAATATAGTAGTAAATCATTGAATTTAGTAGTAAATCAGTAATAACGTACTAATAAATCACTTATAATTTATTTATATATCAATGATAATTTAGTAGTAAATTAGTTAATCATTGATAATTTTATAGTAAATCATTGATAACTTCATAGAAAATTAGTTATAACTTTATAATTAATTATCAATAACTTAGCAATAAATCATTCATAATTTAATAGTAAATCATTGATAATTTAATAATAAATCACGGATAACATAGTAATAAATCAGTGATAACTTAGTCGTCAATTGGTGATAAGTTTTTTTATACTTGAAGTTTTTAATGATTATACTCTAGTTACTAGTAAGAGTGAAATAAAAACTTAGTAATAAATTAGTTATAATAATAAATCAGTATTAATTTAGTTATAATTTATTGATAACTTAATGATAAATTAGTTATAATTTAGTGGTAAATCAGTAATAATAATAAATTAATGATAGCTTATAATAAATCAATTTTAGCTTAATAGTAAAGTATAGATAACTTAATAATAAATTATTCATATTTTAATAGTAAATTAGTGATATAACTTAGTAGCAAATCATTGATAATATATAGTAGTAAATCATTGCTAGCTAAGTAATTTTTTTTTTTTGTTGAATATTTATATAGAGCTATATTTTTTAAATATGTGTAACATATTTGATTCATTTAAAAAATTATATTTATTGTCATTTAATACTAAGGTATTGAATTACAAATATTTGTTGATATTGTTCACATATATAAATAATTAAAACAATATTCATGTAGCAATTATATAATAATATAATTTTATTGAAAAAAATCAATTTTTGAAGTGAAAATTTGGAATGACTTTATCTAAATTTGTATGTCATTGATTGTCTACTTGATAACAAATTAATGGTAACTAGATTAACACTATATCTTTACTAAAAATAAATTGTTGTATTATGTGGTATCTTTATAACACTGATAGCAACTACACAAAAAATTATTGTTTTTAAAGATATGTTTTAAAATGAAAGAAAGAAGTAATGAGTCTAAACTTATTAGAAAACACCATAGAAAAATTACCTATAAGTTTTTTTTCTCAAGTACATAATATTTTTAATTAAAATATATGATTTAATAATACAAATAATAGTATGAATTCTATAAATTGTAATTTTATAACCATATCAGTTAAATAATGAATTTTTTGTATGATTTATACTAGATATATAATTAAGTATTTGTCGAATAAAGAAATTACTTCATTTTAATTAAAAAAGAGTTTAAATATTAAAAATATATTCGATATCAATTTTAAAGTCTAAGATTTAAAACATAGTTTACCTTCAAAATATAATAATATCTTTTGATATTATTTAAAATAGGTCATATCTTATTAATTTTAGAATTCTTATATTTCATTATTTAACAAACAATAATAATATTAAACCAAAGTTAATTGAGAAAAGTATTTCAATATTTAAAGAACAACATAAAAATACTATTTGATTATGATAAGATGTACCTTTTAAGTAAAGTGTGTTATTTAAACTTTATTAGAATATATTTTAGTAAGTTATGCGGCTTTTTAAGAAATCAATATTTGATATTAAAAGTAATTTTAATCAGTATCCCTTGTAAATACATAACTAAACAGCATTGATGATTACATTGAGATATTAATAATTCTTGATTGCTTTAAATTTTTTTTTATAATATGTTTATAAATTAATATTTTTTAATTAGTAAAATTAATGTAAGTATGTATTTTTTTTTACTATAAAATCAAACTACACAATGATTTATATGAAGTAAAAAAGTACATATTAAAAATAAAAGTAAGTGATCATGAAAAAGAAAACATTATATATTTATTTATTTCAAGCAACAAAAGCTTTATAACAATATGGTTTCAAATCAAAATAAAGAATTTAAATTTTTAATGGCAAATAGATTAAAAATAAAAGTTTAAATGAGTTCAACGATGATCAATTGCTTAAAAATTTTATAAAATTAAAAATAAAAATCCATTACCAAAAAAGTTAAAAGAAAAAGCTTGAGAAAAAATATAAATAGAGAAAAAAAGAAAGTACAAAATTCGATTTGATTATGATAGAAGATAATCCTCTGAAAATTTAAAATATATATATATATATATAAAATAAATGAAGATGATGACCTAAAACAAAAAACTTAAAAGAAAACTTTTTAAAAAAAGTCAAAATAAAGAAGGATTAAATATTTATTTTTTATTGAAATTTTAATTTAAAATTTTTGTTATATTTATTTTTTGCAAACTTAAATTTATATTTTCAAGTTAATTTAGTATGATGATAGTTATTTCAATTTTATTACTATAAAAATATTAAAATTATTTTATTACATTAGAATTATAATTTGGTTAACAATTACGTGTATAGCACGTGAAAGAAAATTAGTACTTATAAATTTATAATTTATCCTATATGCATATTCAATAAATTTTATAACTTATAAGAATATGAAAATCCAATAAATTATATTTAGCATTTAGAAAAAAAAAAAAACTCATATCTTAAAATTTTTTACAAGTAGAAGCTCCCATCATGGCTAGGTATTTAATGTGCTACAGTTCGTATTTTGGAAATAAACCATCAAGAGAGTATTTTTGAGGGATTATGACTTTAGGGCTCGGAGCATCATAAATCGCGTGTAGGGACTGAAAAAAAAAAAGGAATGCAATTTGGTAGCTAGCACAAACAGAAAACAGCGATCACATCAATGTTCAAAATTTGAATCGCAACAAGAACTGATAATAAGATTTCATTCCCGCAACATTAACCTGACATAATCTTCCTGCTTGCGTTCCTGTTATCCTGTATACCTGAGAAACTTTCAGAAACGGAGCAACTCCTAGAACTCACAGGAATTCAAAAGCTGAATTAAGCATTACGAGGATAATAAAGAAAATTTCAACTGCATTAAAGCTAGTGATTAAGTGCATAATGGTTCATTTCATGTAATTTACAACAGAACAGGGAATCCTGTTCAAGTGGAAATCATACCAATTGCTGAAAATGCCTTAAAAAAAGAGCATTGCATAATGCACAGATATGTCCAATTGCTGCAACTGTCAAAGAAGATAAACGAGTTTTTTCTGCTTCTTATCCTATTCCCCCCACCAAGTTTACTCCTTGTAATCATGATCTTGTTACCCAAAGATCAATGGATATTCATCATACTGTTCAGAGAAACCACGTTTCTCGGCCATGCCCTTCAACGATTCATAAACCTGGTACATAGAAGGTCTGTCCTTTGGCCTAGGAACTACACAAGTACAAGCAACTCTCAGAAACTGCATAATTTCATCATCATGACCCTTTCCAAACAAGGCTTTATCAACAGCATCCGTGCCTCGACCTTTGCTGAACAACTGATTAACCCAATCCACCAAATTCCCTTTAAATCCTTCCTCTGAATTGCTAATCCCAGTTGGTTTTTGACCCGAAACCAACTCCAACAACACAACCCCAAAACTATAAACATCCCCTTTCAAAGAAGCAACCATAGTACTAGAATACTCAGGAGCCACATAACCAAACTCCCCTAAATCCCCATTCATAAATGAACTGTCATTCGAATCACGAGACCCCATCAATCCTGCCAAGCCAAAATCCGTTATTCGAGCATCAAAATCATCATCAAGAAGCACAACATTGGAACTGAAATACTGATGCACATGGGGCGGTTGGCATCCATGGTGAAGCCAGGCTAAGCCTCTAGCCACACCAACACCAATCCTAAGCCTTGTTGACCAATCCAAAATCTCAAACGTCCCATCCCCAAAACCAACAACACTTGCTCCATGCAACTGAGAATACAATGTCCCATTAGGCATATGCTTATAAACCAAAAACCTCTCTTCTTCCACAGCACAAAACCCTAAAAGAGGAACCAAATTCGGATGCCTAAGTTGTCCTAACCTATTGATTTCCGACCTAAACTGTTTCTCACTAAGCTTACAAGCGCTTAACCTCTTAATCGCCAACGCAGATCCGTCGGGCAACACCGCCTTGTACGAAACTCCTGTCCTCGTCGAAATCACCACATTGTCCGAATCGAAATCGCTCGTTGCAACCAATAAATCCGCCAATTTAATCTTATTTATAGGCTTTTGAAACAAAGAAACTTGAACAAGCTTATGAGATTTCAACAATTCAATCCAACTACTATCATCTTTGCCCTCAAAGCCGTAACTTTTCTTTCTTTTTTCGCCTGCACCAGCTCCGAGAAAGAACCACCACCAAACCACGAAACCGACGATTAACGAAACGGCGGCCCCGATGACACCGGCTATTATGATAATTCCAAGATTTTTACCGCTCAATCCACCGCATTTCCATAAAGGTTTCCCACAAAGTCCACTGTTACCGTCAAAACCGTACTTGCCGAATCTCGCCAGATCAGACGGGATCGAGCCGGACAAGTCGTTATCCGCAACGGAAAACCGTTTAAGCCGGTCCAACCTGGCAAGCTCGTAAGGGATCGAACCGGACAACTTGTTATCGTCTAAAACGAGGTCGTTTAGGAACTTACAGTTAACGATCTGAGGAGGGATAGAACCGGAGAGACGGTTACCGGAGAGATCGAGACGTACGAGATAAGGAAGCCAAGAGCAGATATCGTTAGGAATGGGACCGGAGAGAGAGTTATTGGAAAGATATAGATTCTGGAGGCTCCGACAGTACTTCAAAGAGTCCGGCAACTGACCCGACAGCTTCATGGAAGAGAGTTGGAGGCTAATGATTCGGTTTTCCTTGTCATTCCAGCATGAGACGCCGGTGAGATTGCAAACGGAGGTTGATGAGCTGTTGGTGAAGCTCCACGTGGAAAGACGGGATTCCGGGTCGTTGAGGGAGCTTTTCAGGCCTTGGAGACAAGTGATGTCATCTTCGATGGCGAAAAAAAGGAAGAAGTTAAAGAGTAAAAGTGAGCAAGTTAAAAAAACGAGATGCTTCTTCATGGCAGAGCTGCTGCGCGTTTTGACACTTTGGCTTAGAGTAAGGGCTGTTTTCTTTTTGGAAACGGAGGCTAGACGAAGAGTAAAGGGAATGGAGGAGGAAGCTGCCATTTGGGGATAAAGAAGAGAGAGAAAAAGAGCAGCTCAGCGCTGTTGCTGTTTTTGCATTTTTGGCTGCCAACTTGATTTTCTCATGTCTGGCTTTGTTTCGTTTTGTTTTAGTATTACGAATACAGTTATTATTTAATACTTGGACTTGTTTGATTTGCTTTCAAAGCGGCGCCGTATTAGGACTTCGAAATTGGATTATGACTATTAGGACAAAATCATAGTCAAATTTCCTAATGCGTAGCTTAGATACATATATATTTTTAGGATAAAAAAGGAATGTAATTTACTAATTTAGGAGCAAATGCAATTTTAGGGAAAGAGATTGAAATTTTTGCATTATTTCATAGGAATCTTTGCTCATTGTAGTACAGTTGACTTTCAACTTGAATTACAGTGAGTGAGGGGATTGGGAACTTGTTTTTTTTTGGGTGCTCAAAGGAGCGCAAATTGCAATAATTTTCATATTATTTCAGGTTGGGCTGAGGCTTTCCTGTAATTTTGAGGCCAGCACTTGGTTTACAGCACATTGATTCGGATGTTACAAAAATTACAAACTCTTGTGCTTCTTTTTTTTTTTTTTTTTTTTATAAAATTAAAATTTAATAATAAAAAGATATAATTATAATCAAATATTATATTCATGTAATTAATAATAAACACTACTGAAAAATGAAGTATTATCAATGAAATTTCAATCGGTAATGCTTCATTTTTTGTTGGTAATAATATTATCTATGGATTTATTGATGAAAAAATTTCATCAATGTTAGCAAAGTCAATAATATAATTTCGTTGGTATTACAAAATTAGGTCGGTAAATTAGCAATAAAATGTTTTGTTGGTAATAATAATTTTTTCATTTGGTATATTATTTTAATAATTCTTTCTTTTTCAAAATTAATTTATAATTTTACAAAAAAATTCATCGATAATATTAATATTTTCATCAGTAATACTTTTTAAATAATATTTAATAATATTTAATTTATAATTTTTGTCATTTTATTCTAAATTTTTAAATTTGTTTTCTAAAGTAATTAAATGAATATTAAGATATACATAAATAGAAAAAATTAATAAACAACATACTACATTTTATTTACAAAAGAATATAACAATATTTTATAAAATTATTTATGAATTCTAATTAATAGAAAAAAACAAAAAATACAATACATATACATTAAACATCTCATGCAAGCATTTGGTAGTACATACAAAACGAATGTCTTGATTTTGATCTTTTGTCACAAAGATGTTCAAACACTCAAAAAAAAAAAATAAAATGAAACAAAATATTATTAGTAGAAGACTTGGGGAATATGATTAAGTGCAAATAGTAAAGAGCCCTAAGAAGTTGAACAAGCCACTTGCGCAAAACATGTTCTAATGAAATAATTTTCAGAGTTATAATTGTTCAATGAAAGTAAGTTGTCTAAGTTATAAAAAATAACCATAAACTTCACCACAAAAGAGAATGGGAATAGATTGGCAAAAAAATTGAAGGATTACATTGAAAAGTATGGAATAAACAAAACCTCTTTTGAGAAAAACATGCCATTTGCCTTATTTATGGTTTCAATTAGGGGTGTAATCGAGTTGAGTCAAGCTGATACAGTGAGAAGCTCGAGCTTGACTCCTAACTCCCAACTCGTGGCTTGATACTCGGCTCAAACTCGATTGAGTTTCATTTTTTTAACTCGAACTTGATTCGTGATCGAAATCGAGCTACTCGAGCTCACTCGATTAAGCTCGATTAATATGTAAAAATAAGCTCAATTCTTATACTCAACAAGAGTTTGATTATTTGTGCTCGAGTTTGAGCTCAAATTTGAGATTTTTTATTAATTAAAGTAATAAAAAATATTTAAATACAAAAGCTCGATTAGGCTCGCAAGCTACTCGAGCTGGGTATAAGAATATTCGGACTCGGCTTGATCGATAAGTTAAGCTACTCGAGCTCGACTCGATAATAATCTAACCGAATTCGAGTTTTATTCGAATTAAACCTGAGTAGTTTGCGAGAACTAATGTATCATTTATACCCGTAGCTTCAACCTTAGTTTATAAGGAAAATCTTATCATGATTCGCTAAAGTTTTGCAAGGCTATTCAAGTAATAGAAATAAATGCATTATCTTATTAATATCATATTAGCAAGAAAGTAAACTTACATATATCATTCACAACAACCTATAATAATGCATACATAACAATCCTGTAAACAAAGACATATGTGAACCCATGATAGGCTATGGAACACCAATAAGCTTATTATATTAACGTCATGAAAGTTAAAGCATATAATCAAAAGGTATATAAAAACTATTTAAGTGCATCAGAACTAAAGCCTACAATTTCATCCTTAAAACACATCTTTCATACAAAGTTATTATATCAACAACTTAGATAAAATACAATTATGAAATCTCAACCATTCATAATGGACCAATCCATCTAACCATTCACATTATGAAGATGTTGTCTATCTTTTAATCTTGACTATAACAAGGCTGTTTAAGCCAGTATCTACTTGAAATACAAAGAAGAACTATATCTAACATATTATTTAGGTAAAACCCATGTTAGACTATAACAAACTACTTGAAATACTATAAAATATACATTAACACTAAAACTAAAGCCTACTTGAAATAATACTAAATTGAAATACAAAGAAAACTATTTTCATGTTGCATAAAACATACTTTCCAAAATATGCTACAACACTAGAAAACATGTTGCACAAAACATAAATTAATACTAGAACTAAAGCCTACTTGAAAATTAAGCCGTTATGAACTAAAATCTACTTGACAATTAAGCCATTGTGAACTAAAGCGTACTTGAAATACTAGAAACCATGTTAGACAATAACAGACTAACTAGGAAATAATACTAAATTGAAATACAAAAAAGACTTATATATCACCAAAAAACATATGCTAGACTTGATTGCAATGTTTCAAAGAAAAATAGATTGACAAAAACTATATCTAACATTTTAACTTATGAATCTCCATTAATAGAATTATAAATGTCGTAATGAATTTTTGTCCATGGGGACTTGATAGCTAGAATTGATGAAAATTTATAGAGTTGCCACCAATTTTTTTTTATAAAGATGTGATTGGCCACCCAAAATATCATCTTTTAAAATCTTAAAATTAATTAAGATTTACTAAAAAATATTTTGGTCTATGCAATTAGGGTTAGATTCAAAAGTACGATTATGAATGAAAAATGTATTAGCACCTCCACATTGCCTTACTTAAAGAATGCTACTAATTGAACATGTGTTATCCTTTAATTTTGATGATATGGTCTTTTTAGGTATTTCAAGTTAATTCCTTAAAAAATCATTTATGACAAACATTTTTACAAATTTTGTAAAAATTTATTATTTAAACATTCTATAAATTCTCCAACATTTTGGTGGAATTTACAAAAAAATATTTTCATTCATAATTTTTTTTGAAAAATTGCCCATTCATAAAATTCCCTAAATTTCATCATGACATTTTTTTTTTAATTTACAAACAAGATAGTTTAAAGTATTATAAATTACTTATTATTATTATTATTTTTTTCATTTCTTAGTTTTTTTTTTCTCCCATTTTCCCCTCAAAAATTGTTATGCATTAAATGCACCAAAACAAGTTACCTGCACCAGCCTCCTTGCCTAACTTTGTAACTGAGATTTCATCAACAAAATTAGTAGATCCAATTATTTTCTTTCACAACTCTTTCAAATCTGAGATTTGTTGGATGAATTGGCTTTATAAATTGAGAGCTAATTCACAAATAAAAAGGATACGAGAAAAAAATTTTTCACAAAAAAGGATGGACAATTAAAACATTGCCATTTTGTTAAACTACTCACCCATAAAAACAACCAAAAAAGTCTAACACTTCCCCTTTTAGGGACTAGCCAAAAAAAATAAAAATAATTGAAAACAAAAAAAATTGATTTACACATTTTGAGATTTTTTTAAGAAATCTACTTCAGCAAAATCGTTTGGGAGACAGAAAAGATCCATTTGGGATTTTAAAATTTTTTTTTCTTGCTTGTCGAAATCTAGGTTTTTTTGAATTTTTCGACAATCAATTAAATTTTTGAGCCATTAGAATATGAAAAAACTACTGAAAACTAGGAAAGCTTTGAACTTTACGACGTCGTTTGAAGATTCTACTGATGACACAATGGTAATTGACCAAAAATTGGGTTATTATGGCCACTGATGAAGGAAAAAAATTTTTAGAGAGAGAAAGTTTGAGGGGAATAGAGAGAAAAAAAGAAAAAAAATAGAAAATGAGGTTTTATAAAGGGTCCAAAACAATATTGTTTGGGGAGTTAAGATCCATGCCTTGGCCCATCGACCCACGAGCCCATAACCTAACCTGTTTGTAAGTTTTTATTTTTCTATTTTCATTTTAGTTTCTGATTTTATATTATATTATATTATCTTTTAGGATTTTAATTATTTATTTTTATAATTAATTATTTAAAAAAATTTATGAGTAATAATTTTAATAAAAAAATAAACTAAAAAATAAATAATAACTTTTAAAATATAAAATATAAAATGATTAAATTCCCAAAAATAATTATTAAGGAAAATATAAAGAGTTATATTTTTCCTTACTTTGACAAGTAAAAATATTTCTTAAATTTCGTTAAAATGTTAGGATAATTCAAGAAATTATTTTTATTAAAAATAAAATAAAAGTGCTGTAAATAATAAAGAAAAAAATTGATTATTTGGACAAATCTTTTAAAATGTAATTTTTATAGTGAATTGAAAGAGTTCAATTTTTTTTTAGTTATTGCAAATAAAAAGTATTTTTGATTCTCGTCAAAGAGTTGGAATGATCTAAAAATTATTTTTTCTAGATAAAGGTTTATTTAAATAACTCAAAATGAATAAATAATAATAAAAAATTAAAGTATTTATTTAAATAAATTTCATAAATGAAATTTTTAAGAAAAATTAGAAGAGTCTTATTTTCTTTAACTATTTCCAAAAAAATGATTTTTTAGATTTCACTAAAGAGTTGGAATGGTCCTAAAATCAATTTTACAATTGAAATTTTTATTTAGATAATTTCATAACAATGAACAATTACAATTACAATAATAATAATAATAATAATAATAATAATAATTTATAAGACTTTAAACTATACTTGTTGTTTGTAAATTAAAAAAATCTCATGATGAAATCTAGGAAATTTTGTGAATGAGCAATTTTCCTAAAAATATTCTAAATGAAAATATTTTATGTAAATTTTGTTGAAGCGTTGGAGAATTTATAGAATGTTTAAATAATAAACTTTTACAAAAATGGTAAAAATGTTTGTCATAAATGAATTTTTAAGGAATTAACTTTAAATACCTAAAAGGACCATATTATCAAAATTAAAGGATAACACGTGTTTAATTGGTATTGCTATTTGAATGGGCAATGTTGGGGTACTAATAATTTTTTTACTTGTAATTGTACTCTTGAATGCAACCTTGATTATGTAGACCCAAATATCTTTTAATAAATCTTAATTAATTTTAAGATTTTAAAAGATAATATTTTGGATGACCAATCACAGCCTTTTATAAAAAAGATTGGTGGTGACTCTCTAAATTTTCATCAAGTTTAGCGATTAGGTAACATCGGTTGAAAAATCGTTATGACAACTTGATGATTCCATTAGGGATGCTTGAGAGTCAAGCAAAAAATTAAGTATATGTCATCCAAACTTTGATTTAATGGTCCTTTCGATATTTAATTTTAATTCCTTATTTTATTAGACTTAAAAAATTTTGATAATTTTATTTTTTGCTTATTTTTTATGATTAATTATGTTATTCTATTTTATGTTGCTGTTAATTATGAAATATTTGTATTGTTGATTTTATTTAAACCAATAATTGCTATGTTCCTTCACACATATACACATTTGCATTTATGTACGAGCTTTATACTCGAGCTCACAAATCTATCCTTTTGGGAGGGGGTAGAGTACTTACGTTTTCATAAGGTTATAACATATCCCTTTAGGCTAGTAAAATACTTCTACTCAAGTTAAACCCTTTTCGTTGGTAACTCATTATCAGTGAGGATTTGGGGCCTTACTAGTCCAAAGAAGATGACAATGAGATCAATTTGGAAACCTTTTAGCCTTGTTAAACCCTAAATTGTGCATATAATAAACCTTATGAAGCCAACCTTAGATAGTTACATACCATTTTATAGATTATACCTTAAATTATGACATCTGAGGGAACATTTATTTTGATTGCTAACGCTAATCTATATTGCTTCTTTTTATTTCATGATCATATATCATCATAAACATTTGCATATGGGATATGCTTGTCAATGTACCAATATTAGTCAGAAGAGCTTCAGTTTCACTTCGAAACACCATCATGTTGTTATCAACTTTGAAGTCCATCATGTATGAAGATGTTAAGGAGGTGATGACCTTATCATTAGAGACCCAAAGCAAAAAATGAGATTGTCTTAAAGAATCCAGAGAGAAAATTTTATGTAAAGAAATTAAATTGGGGCTTCAATAAAATGATATCTTTGAGCTAGTTGATATTTGGTGCAGCGTAACAATATATAAAAAGATGACTTTCGGGAAAAAATATGATCATATTACTTAACTCCTTAAGGTGCTTATGGGAAACCAATTGATAAGAGCTCTAGTTTAGTTTTGGGACCTTGTTTATAAAAGTTTCATGTTTAATGAGGTAGATATGACCCCGACATTTGAAGAATATTATATTGTTGTGATTAAATCTCTTCAACCCAATAAGATCTATTGGCGAGGTAAAAAACTTGGGTCTTAAAAGAAGCTTGCTTACATGATGGAAATCCCCACACTGAATATGAACTCATATTTCCAAACAAAGGGTAAAATGATTGCATTTCATGGGAAATCATGCACAATTATATCATCAAGCACTTAAAGGATGAATAATGCATGTGAATGATAGCTTTGGTAATTTATGGCTTAATCATTTTTCTAAAGGTCTTGGGGCACATTGAGATATCAATTATTGACTTCCTTGAGCAAGTGGGCAATAAAATCAATCTTCTTCCATCTATACTAGAAGAAACTTTTAAATTGTTAAATCACTATCGAAAAAGAGGTTAACGTTTCATAAGGTGTGCACAGCTACTTTATATTTGGGTAAAAAGTCATCTTTAACATCCTATGGATAAATTTCACCCTACTTACAATAATAGAAGTAAATCTATTAAAGAGTTTTGCAATGTTGAATGGCTAGAATTGAAGCCCAACGAATAGTGGGTACAAAATCCCACTAGTGCTTAGGTTATATGGAAGGCTCATTGGATACCACAAGAAGCCATGTTATACAAGTGTGGAGAGAAGCTATGGGTTCCACTTTTAGGATCATGAGGAGGTGTAAGCTATACTCCAGTAATGGTTTGTAGACAATTGTGGTCAGAGCTATTTGTTTCAATAACTCATGAGTTTTACGAACTAGAATTCTCTTTCAAGGAATTAGGATTTCTTAAAAAGGTGAAAAAAATTATCAAAAAGTGAAAGCAAACCCGGAGAGTTGATCACGATGGATATACATATAAGGTCACTCTTAAATATCTAATAAGAAAGAGGCAACATGTCAAAAGCAATGTTGCTCATAAAAAAGAATGACTATGCCATAAAAAAGATACCCATAGTGAAGAAGCCTCTGAGGATATGAGAATCATGAAACATAAATTTAAAAAAGAGAAAGAAATATGAAATCTTGAAAAGAAGATACTTTAACATGATATTGATGAGTGAATGTATAAGACTGAAGAGAATAAGAGGAAATTTCATTGGTTTAAAAGAGAATAAGAAAAAAAATTTCATCATTTCGATGACCATTAAGCTTAAAAAAAAAAATGTAGAACAGCTTCAATCTAATTTGTTGTCTAAGGAAAAAAAGCTTATTCAGCCTTTGAAAGAAAAAAAAATGTTGCAAAGTTTCATAGATGACTTGAAATAGCAAATACACTATCAATGTAAAGCCATTCAAGTCTTAAGAGAAAAACAAGATCATTTTGAACTTAAGGCTAAAAAAATACAATACTGGAAGAATGAATATTTGCTAAAAAAATCTCAAGCCACTTACCTAATAGAGCAAATAAGAGAAGTCAGTTTCAAAGTAGGGGATTTGGCTAAAAAAGCTAAGAAGTAAAGAAAGAAGTCTACCTGGGACAATATGGCCAAAGTTTGGCTAATTTCCTAGATAATGCTTACAAACAGTACAAGCACGTAAGCCATTTTTTTTTTGAAAATTTTAATATCATAATGTTAGGGTATACTGTAAGAAGTCTTTAATAAAGTACCACCGTAAACTCGATGTTGTAGTAAAAGGTTTTCAACAATTTGATGTTGTGAAGTTGAGTTTGAGATGTTGTGGTTTAAGCTTAACTTAAAATCTTTTGTATATATTGGTTACCCTTCGAGCAAATCCTTTACGTTCATGCATTCATGCATCATATGTGTGTTCCATTTAATGTCAAATTAAAAAAAAATGCATCATGAGATTTTAAAAATGAATAAAAAGAAAGAGGTCTCAAAATAAAAGATCTTATAGAGTTTTCCTTAACTTGATCAGGTGCAAGGATAGTTAGGCCATTAAGGAATATAGATTAGCTCACTTGTTATCATAACAATATTCACTCACAAGTTAATCTCATAAAAAATGATCAAGCATCTAGAATGGAAAGGATAGAGAAAACCTAGTTTCAGATGTAAGAGCAGATGATTAGGTTTTAGCAAGAGATCATAGAACAAATGACTAGGTCCTAAGAAGAGACTTAAAAAGAAATGGATATAATGATGGACATGATAAGAAAAATGACAAAGAGAAAAAAAGTAGCTAAATAAGTGACTACTAAGAAAGAGCCTCAACTTTAAGAAAATACCAATGATAAAGAAGATCCATTGTATCCACTAAGATTCATTCCACCCAATGCTTAAGCATCGCTTTAAGTGCATCTATAAATGACATAGCTTGAAAGATAGCTACATGCTTAGTTTAATTTACCTTTATTCATAGTTTAACCATGGAGTCAATGACACGTTGGGTTAAACATTGGGGCAAGTCATGTTGATCCTATCATGTAGATGATTGAAGAGAATAGGAAAACTAAAGAAAGGCACATTTGAACAATCTGAGAATATAAAGGCACAAAAAAATTTGATCTCTCAGAAGAAAGACTACAAACTATTAGAGGTGTGAATATGTTTGATGTAATTAACGTAAACGAACTCAGTTTGGTTTGAATTTGGTAATCTCATCAAAATTTAAACTGATTGAATTTAAAAAGTATGACAGAACTAAATTCCTCAAAGCACACATCACTTTGTTTTAATGAAAAATGACTGGGCATACAAACAATAACAAATAGCTCATCCATTGTTTTGAAGATAGTCTTATCAGATTTACTGCTAAATAGTACATTCAATTAGATAGTAGTCGAATACATTGTTGGAAAGATTTGGCCAAAACATTTATTGCTCAATACAAATATGTTACAAATATGGCTTCAAATAGGCTATCCTTACAAAAACATGAAAGAGAAAGCCAGCCTCTTCTTACCAAAAAGAAATAACTATTCTATTTATCAATATCCTTTGAAATTGATACTATGATAGTTTTATTGGCCATGCTATGAAAAACTTTGCTGACATGGTGATTATTGGAGAGATAATAGAAAACACCACTAAAATGAAAAGATTAAAATGGGAGATGTTTTTAGATAAAAAAAAAGAAGGATTACCCAAGAAGAAACAAGGAGAAGCACAAGCTGTTATAGTAAAAAAACCACAACAAAGGACTTTAATTTCATGTAACTCATACCTTACATGCCAACCCTTTTACTCGACCATTTCCAACATTTCTTAGAACCTATACCTTTATCAGTCAATTCAAACCCAAATACTTACCTTTCAAATCAATTTTCACCTTTGAGCACTTTTGCCATGACTTTTCACCTAATTAAACACTACAAGCTTTACCTTTTACCTTGTTAAACACTATAAACTTTAATAAAAGAAAACCCTAAAACAACTGAGAGTAACCATGATTTGATCCAATTCCTATAACCTACATAGAGTTGTTTCCTCAACTAGTCCAAAGGCACTTGGTGGCCCCACTACCCATAGAGCCTCTAAAACTTCTTTACCCAAAGTAGTATGATCCCAAAGCCCATTATGATTAATATTATAGGGCTCAAGCCCATTTCTTAAAAAATTGCACAGCTTTCAAATATAAGGTGTAAGGCCTAATTGATGCATGATTTTGAATTTCTTAATAAAGGCTAGATCAAGTGTTGATGCCAATTTGTTATCCAATTATGATGGGGGATCAATAAATGCTTTGAGTAGTAAGATAACTAGGTACATTAAAAAAAGGTGAATGAGATCAAAACCTTTATAAGTCAGGTATTCACTGCCTTAGTGAAAGTTAATATGATTCGCCTAATACTTGAAAACTCAAATAATGAGGATTTCACACATAAGCTTAATTACACTTTTGAATTTCATATGGGGGTTGTTAGCCATTCACTTTAGGACTGAGAAGTCTTTAAATAGGAATTATTGAGGATGATGGATTCTTTCTTAATTGAATTTTATAAATAGTATGAAGAAGGGTTAGTAAATGGTGTAACATGAGATTTTACTAGAAACAAACCTTTTCAGATAAATTTCAAATAGGTTACTATTTTTTATAAAGAAAAGTCAAGTGCTAAAACTGATGAGCCAATTCGTATGACCAAACCAAAGGTGACAATTAAAGTCTCAAGCCTATTTCCATATAAAACTAATAAAAGTAGTCCCCTAAAAATATGATTGTAATATTGTGTCACAAGGTTTGGAGAATAGGTAATTTCAATGTTGTTCAAGTGATGAAAATGTAGCAAATATAACCAGTGTAAAGGGCATAACTCGAATTGAACAGTGTTACACCCTAGAAGCACTTGAGAGAGCATAAAAAAAATAAAAAAAGAGAGATGAGCTTATGAAAAGAAGGTACCTAAGGGTCAAGAGATTCACTCAAACCCAGTCAAAAGTTAAGAACGTAAGGATCCAATTATAAAAAAAAAGCTTGTGAGTTCTTAATAAGTATCAAGCATAGTGAGTATAGTGTGGTAAAGTAATTGAATAACTTACAGGCATGGATTTCCATGCTTTTGTTACTATTAAATTCTAAGCCTCATAGAAATGCCTTGCTCAAAGTGTTTAAGAAAGCTTATGTTGCTCACAACATTTTTGTAAAGAAACTTGATTGCATAGTGGGAAACATTATAGTGAAAAATTTTATATCATTCAGCAATGATGAAATTCCATTTGGTAGGTGGGGACGATATTAAGGCCTTACATATCTCTACAAGATACAAAGACTATATACTGGCCAAGGTGCTCATAGATAACGGATCTTGTTTGAACATCATGCCTATGACCACACTATCTAGATTATTGACTGACATGTCTTACATGAAGATGACATGATAGTAAGTGCTTTTGATGGAACATGCCATGAAGTGATAGGTGATATTGTGCTATTAATTCAAAGTGATCCTTATACTTTTGATATAGTTTTCTAAGTCATGGATATCACTATTTCCTATAGCTATCTTTTAGGAAGACCATGAATTTACATGGTAGGAGTTGTCTCTTCCATTGTGCATTAGAAGGTGAAATTTATCTCAAGGTGCAAAAGATTCACTAGTGACAAAACCCTCAATTGCTTTATATGTTGAAGTAACTAAGAAAGCCCCAGAGTGTTCATTTAGATCCTTTGAATTCGTTAATGCAACCTATACAGGTGAAGGATCAAAGGTGTTACTCTATGTCTATCCCTAGCTTCCAAGATGGCTCTTAAAGAAATAACAAGAAAAGGGCATCAAATATGGCTTGACTTGTAAGGAACAAATGACCATGGATGTTACCTAAAAAAGATGATTTATTTGGTATGGGGTATAAGCCTACATGAAAAATAAATGTAGACATCCTATTTTATCCAGGCCTGAAACAATTGGGCCCACTTTGATTAGACCCATACCAATTGGGCCTAATTTGATCAAGCCCAAATCAATCCAAGCCCAATTATTAGATATTTTTTTATATTTTTTATGTTTTATTTTTTTGTATAATATATATTTATGTATTATTTTTATTCTTTTACTTTATCTGCTTTAATATATTTTTTTGATTATTTATCTTTGTTTATCATTTTTTATTTCTTAGGATTGATTTATTTTTTATTATCTATTAAGAAAGATAAAAGATAATTAAAAATCAAGGGTTGGGAATCGGTTAGCAAGAAACATTGATTGTGATCAATTATTGAGTCTTTATCTCCAAAGATAATTCATTTAAAAAAAAATGTCAATCCATATTATTTTTTGAAGAATCCAGGATCAATTGAAACATTGATCACATCTGGACTCTCCTTTATATATGACCTGTAATCAATAAAACAAAAAATGGAAAAAAAAATTAACAGCAAGATAATAACACATAGCAAAAATAGAGAGCACATAGAGTAATCAGAGTTGCATAGAAAAAGATTAAAAAAAAAAACATAAAATCTTTTTGGCAAAAAAGAGTTAATGAAATTTTCTTTTGAGTTTGGATTTGATGGTTTAGTTTGATTCCATAATTACAAAAATTTAAGGAGTTTAAGCGGTGTTTTTAGAGGTTTTTTTAGAAAATTTTTGAAGAATTTTTTTTTTTTGGAAATTTCTAGATTCCATTTGAAAATTCCAGCAAAAGTTGATTTTCCCGATGACTTTCTAGCAAAGTTACCTAGTTTCTAGCATGAAAATTATAGAAACCGATAAAAATTGTCCTAGTTCTTCATTTGTTAGAGAGAGAGGTAGAGAAAAGGAAAGAGAGAGCAAGGGAAATCTGAGGAAAAACGAAAAATTTTGGCTTTATATACTTAGGGTAAACAATGTTATTTTGAGCTTTAATCTTCCTAGGATCTGTATGTTTTGCATTGACCTAAGTCGAATCGTGATATATGACCTGACAACCTATGATCCACTTGAGCCATGGAGTTGAACCGATGTGAGCCTAGGTCACGCTCTAGAGCTATTTTTTATGTCATCAACCAAGCCTGTCTAGTTATCGAGCAAAGTGAGCCGTTTCTTTTTGGTATTTGATTTTTTTTTGTATTTATTTATTTATTTAGTTTTATTTTATTATTGATTTTTTTTATATTTTTGCATGATTAAGTTTTAGAAAAATTAGAAGAAATAATAAAAATTATATAAAATAAAACTTTAATAAAATTTTGAGAATAAATAATAATTATCCAATAATTAAACTTTTAGAAATTACAAATGGCTAATTTCTAGAAAATTTTTAGGTGAGAAATTTTTCTAAATTTGACCAAAATGGAGGAAAAAATTTAGATAAAGTTTCAATAACATTTATTTTCAATTTTTTTTTAAAAAATACATAAAAAAATTTAAAAAATTTTGGGATTGAATTAACAATTATCCAATGATGAGATTCTTAGAAATTTCAAATAGTAAATTTTTTAAGAAATCTTTAGGTGAGGAATTTCTCTAAATTTAATCCAAATAGGAAAATGTTTTAGATGAAATTTTTTAAAAAATTTGCACTTATTTCCAATCTAAAAATTAAAAATATAACTAAAAAATTTGTATGAAAATATTTAACAATTATCCAATGATGAAATCTTAAGAAAAATCATAAATGGTTGAATTTTTATAAGATTTCTAAGTAAATTTTTTTTCTAAATTCAACGCAAATGGTGGAAGAATTTAGATGAGACTTTAAAAGAATAATTGTCGTATTATTTTCTTTCTAAATATTAAGAAACAAATGACAAATAACAAGAGTTTATATTTTAAGAAAGATATTTCTAAATTTGGCCTAAATGGTGAAAAATTTAGAAATGAAATTTGTAAAATAAAAAATAAATTTTGAGGATGAAATTCTTGGTAATCGCAAATAGATGATTATTTAAAAGATTTCTTGGTAAGAAAATATTTATAATTTTGGCTTAAATGGTGGAAGAATTAGATATATTTTTAACAAAACAGAAATTTAGCAAAAGGTAAATGATTAAGTTTTTCTGATGATAGAGTCTCTTCAAGTAAACAAATGAAATTCTTGAATACTCTTAAGGCGAGGAATTATTTTTAAGAATTCTGCTAGATTGATGAAGAAATCTTAAAAATTATTTTTAATATTTAAACATTAAAATAAAAGACCATTAAAACCAAGATGATTGTTAGGATAATTTAAAATTAAATGGTACCATCTTAGGATGGGCTATGTGGTGGTGCTGTTACCTTTCCCACACATAGCAGAACTCTCAAACTTAGTTCTAAAATGGAGACTAGAACCTATTCTTTTAGGGAATCCTAATCAAGCTTAAGATGTCTTTAAGAGGATAGAGTCAGTTATATGGCCAATCACATCTTAACAAAAAAGATTAGTGGTGACTCTATAGGTTATGTGTAGTAATAGGTCCACAGAATTTATACGTTATAATAGTTTGGTGACTCCACTGGGGATGCATAGAGAGTCAAGCCATGAAATTTTAAATTTATCTTATTCTTTGGTTTAATGGTATTAAAATGTAATTATTAAAATTTAATTATTATGTTATTTGTTTACTAACAATTTTTTCCCTTTATTGTATTTTGTTTGATTTATGGAAATTTGGGGCTAAAAACTATACATGTTCCTTCAAATACATTATCACATGCATTTACATTACATAAACTCTATATTTGGGCTTCATCTTTTTTAGGAAGAAGTAAAGTACCTCCATTCTCATAAGATAATAATATCCACAATGGCTAGTAAAATACTTTCATTTTTAGTAGCCTATGATGGATGAAAAGAAACAATTTGTATTTAACCATTATATTTGTTTGACTTTGTGCATTGGCATCATTTTAATTGTCATATTGTTTGCATTATATATTGTCCATTTAACTTTGATCATCATTTTCATAGTCATGTTTAACTTTGTGCATTTGCATCATTCTTGTATAGGAAATACTTACCACATATCGGTTATTGGTAAACCAAATTTTGTGGCTACATGTATGAAAGGTCATATAGAATCAAAGTCTACACAAATTGTTATGAATCTTCTTGCCAATTGAAAATTAAGTCAAAGGAAGGCAAAAAAAAAATGAGGTAATTGTCTGCCTAAGGTTTTTGTTTCATTGTTGCTTGAAAGAGTTCATCTTGATCTCTAACAAAATGACCTGGCTAACTTAAACAATATTTGGAAGTGCATGAGTACAATGAGTTAAGAGATTTTTTAGAACAGATAAAGGGACATAGCCTCACTGCTTTAAGTAAATGTGGACTATAATTTGATCAAAGCCATTCTATAATTTTGGGATCCTTTTTATAGGTGCTTCATCTTTAATAAAGCAAATATGGTGCCAACGATTGAACAGTACATGGTCTTACTTTGTCTTGATTTACCAAACCCATACAAAATCTATTTGTTAAACAAAAAGAGTTATCGTAAAAAGTTTGTACAAATACTTGGACTCAATTTGCCTCAAGTTGATGCATGTATTAAGACAAAAGGTGATAGCAAGGGTATTCCATGGAGTTTTCTACAAGACCTCACTCATGAACACTTTGGTGATGATTAGAGAATAGCACAAATGGCTATAACTTTATATAGACTGATGATTTTTTTGAAAATCCTTAGATATGTTGATGTCATAGTGATAGATTTTATTGATTAGAGTATAAGGTTAATGCAACACTGACTATTTTGGCAGAAACCATTCGATCCTTAAGTTACTATTGTAGAAAAAGCAAATGACAATTCAATGGAATTGTACAACTACTTTACATATGGATGAAGAGTCATATTGAATGTTAAGAAAACAAGTTCCGCAAACCATTCCTTCATTGTAGCATTCCAAGCAAGAAGTTTTGTTATAGCACATGGCCAAAAGCAAAGTCAAAAGATGTGTGGATTTCATATCTTCATACACTTGATAGCGAAGAGATAATTTGGAAAGCAATTTGGATGCGTCATAATTTGATGTTGTATAGCTATGGGGATCAACCTTGGGGTTTTTTTGTTAGGCTTATGTGGTACTGTTACTTATGTCCCAATTTGGTATGAAGACGGTCTAGATGAGAGCAATTTATTCCAAAGACATGTGGACTTAACTAGTGGGAATTTTTTTTACTGAGAAAAAGGTATATGGAAAAATTAAAGATATAAAAAAAGCATGGAAACAGATTATCAGGGTTAACAAGGGGAGGCTTACATATGATGTTACCTCTGAACATTTTATGTGGCATGCAAGAAGGAGCAAGGACATTATGCTTCTTCACAAATGAAGAGTTGACCTTTCTTCAAAGCGAACTCCCCAAAATCTTTTACTGAAGGTAGAAATTGTTTAAAAAAAACTACAAACTGAGAGAGATGAACTAGAACAAGAAAATAAGTGATTGAAGAAAGAAATGAAAGAAAGTTTGAAGCTACAAGAGAAAAACATCTAGACCCTCAATGAACAAAAAGACCAATGGAAGGCTTTACTTAAAGATTTAGATAAGACACATTCATCGGTCACACTTGAGCTTACCCAACTTTTAAAAAAAAATGAGTTATTGAAAATAAGGGTAGAGGAGGGACAAAAGGCCATTGCTAGGGCATAATAACATAATCAAATGCTACAAAAGATAGTGGATTAGTGCACAACACAGGTAGGTGCTTTGACTAATGAATGCAAAAACCATGTTAAACAAAGCGAGTAATGAAAGGGCATATGCAAAGAAAAACAAAAACATTTGAGGCACCTATTCGATCAACTTTGCATGATTGCAGACAAAGTATAAAAAATGAAAGAAAAGTGGAAAAATTGATGGCAGTAGTGTAAACAGTAAGAGCACACAAGCATCGATTACTTAACTTCCTAGATAAAGCATAAGACCATTACCAACAAGCTAGAAGTTCATAAGAAAGCATTAGAATAATATTTAGGAGACATTACAATTGATGTTTAGGACTTTAGAATATTATTTTGGCTTTGTTAGGATAAAGTTTTTAGATTTACTTAATAAATTGAGATTTCTTTTATCAATGATAGTTATGTGGTAAATATTATTAGTGCATTTCATTCATGCATTTACGTACTGTACATGAGCATATTATTTCTAATCGTTAAAAATTATGGTACTTAATATTGAAGGATAGCTCCACTGTTCAAAAATCCCACACAATCAACTTACTACCAATACAACATTAGAACTTGAGTCGAACAAATGGAATAGAAAAATGTCAATCGTTTTGACAAGGTAGAAAAGCCTAAAAAAGGCTCAAGGGGAGTTGAATAAAATCTTGAAAGCCCTGAATAAGCTAAATAAAAGAAAAGGTAGTGAAAGAAGCTCTAAGTTAGGTAGACTATTTCGTGCAAGATGTAATTGATCTTTAGTACCTTTTTGGATTCAGCCCTTATCAAGGTCAACTTCTCAAGGGGCACAAGTAAACTTTCCTAGGACATATCCATACACCTATTCAGGGATGCAATTCACTGCTGCACAATAATAGTTCTAATGTTATATCAATCTAGTCTTTGGAGAAAAAATATTAGAACCAATCTAGTTTTGAACTAGATGATCTAAAAGAGAAGAAGAAGTTGAATATAAAGGTGGTCGAGTCTTTGGAGGACTCAAAAGCTTATCAAAATATGAGCATGCTCAAAAAAAGGTTATGAGCTATGAAAGGTATTAATTTCTATGGTTTTATGGATGCTGCTAGTTTTTGTTTAGTCTCGGACGTTGTCATTCCTCTGAAATTAAAAATTATGGAGTCTGAAAAATATGATGGTACAAAGTATCCTATCACACATGTTATGATATACTTTCAAAAGATGGTAGCCTACACTAGCAACGAGAAGTTGCTAATTCATGTGTTTTAAGACAGTTTGACTAGTTTTATGACAATATGGTATGTCCAACTTGATCAATCTTGCATTCACTCTTAGAAGGAGCTAGCCTATGACTTCATCAGTTAATACCATCATATAACAGATCTAGCTCTTGATCACTTTTCTTTGCAGAATATGAAAAAGAAGGTGATTGAATCCTTTAAGGAGTATGCCTAAAGGTGAGTGGATGTAGTTGCTTAAGTTCAGCCATTTTTGACTGAAAAAGAGAATATGGTACTTTTTGTAAGTACTTTAAAATCTTTTTATTATGAAAAGATGATAAAAAAAGCAACAAAAAATTTCATCGACGTGATGTTCTCAATCATCGAGAGTGCCATTAAGAATGGCAAGTTAGAAGGAGAAGAGTCCCTCACTATTAAAAAGGTGTAAAAAAAAAGTAAAGCTCAAGCTGTGAGTTTCGAAAGGCAACAATTCAAAAATCATCCTACTTATCCACCAGTAGTTTATCTATTATAATTGCCACTACTTACCCATACCAACCAGTCCTACAACTATTTTACCCATCTATGTATCAACCAATATATAGACCACCCACCAACCTATACATCCAAACTACTATAAGACCCCTAGTCCACCTAACCAACCATACAATTGGTCTTTAAAAGCCATGAAATACTAAAGAAAAACCTACTTTTGATCCCATCTTATGACCTATATCGAGTTATTTTAAGAACTTGTCAAGAACCACTTACTTTTCCCTGTCTGCATACAATCATTTAAACCTCTCTATCTTAAGTGGTACCATCTTACTGCTCATTGTGACTATTATTCAAAAAACGCTGGCCATTCCACTGAGAATTGCCCTATCTTGAAGCACAAGGTGCAAAGATTAATTAATAATGGGATGATCAATTTTGATATAAGTGGAATAACAACACCAAATGTTAGTAGTAATCTTTTACCTAATCATAAGTTAATGCTCTGAGTGAGGACAGAGAACATTGTATAAAGAAAAATATGAAAGAAATCAAAACTCCTTTCGATCAGCTATTTGATTTCCTGTATGAGGTTGATATGGTACATCCGATGGATCCACATACTTACCATGAAAGATATGTGCCAAGTAAAAAATGCAAGTACTATTGGCCACTCCATTAAATCATGTGAACAATATACCAGAAGGTACAAAAACATATGGATTCATACAAAATTGAATTTTTTGAGGAAAAACAACTTAAGTTAAGCATTGAAAAAGCTTTTGTGAAAAGAATGAAAGGGATTAAGAACAAGAAATATGGATCTATTCGTGTCTGCCAGGCTATGAGTTAAACAATTAGAGTTTTATCTAGATGCTTACTATCCTTAAAACTGATCCAATGTAATTGTAACTCCTAATCGTTCATGCCTAAGGGCATTAGGATAGTCTTTTGTGTTATAGGCCATTTATTTTTTTTTGTTGTTTTAATAAAATAGTACAAAGATATATTTTCATTTATTTCTTTTGATCTTCTTTTACACTTTTATCAAGCCAAAACATATCGCCAACATTTTCCAATTCATTCAAATTCATGTCCTCAAATGAATATGAAAATAATCATGATAATAGTTCATGATTCAATTTTAAAAATAATATTCATGTTGAAATGATTGATAAGTTAGAATTGTTAATATATTGGGATTACTAAATATCTAGCAAAGAATTTCACTTATTGAAAAATGAAAGTAGTGTCGTTTGTTCACAAACTCGCTCTTGGTCAACAAATGATCTTCTTTGAGAGTATTCATGTTTGAGAGGAAAAATGACCATTTTTTCTACCTTTCATATAAGGAGTAAAATTATACTTTGTTACTTTATTTGAGCCTATTAATTTTTTTTTTAAGAAACTCTAACCGACGATTACCCCTACATTGGGGGAAAATTTTGAAAAAGTATCCATAAAAAAAGTGAAGGTCTTTAATAATTTCAGGGGTAAAGTTTGAAAAACATGTCCATAAAAAGGAAAAATGAAGGCCCTTAATGGTTTTAAGGGTAAAAGCCCTTTTGTGCTTAGATCTTTCTTGAGAAAAATGCAAATTCAAAAAAAAAAAACAAAACAAAGGAAAAAAAGAGAAATGAAAAGAGCAAGGGAAAATGAAAAAAAAAAAAAGAAGAAGTAGAAATTGATAGGGTTAAATCACAATGTGCTCCATATAAAAAGAAATGATATTTAGTTTGATTACCTCTTAAATATATTTTGGGTTTGTGATATCCATTTCTTTTATAATCTTTCGCCCTAACCTACATTATGATCTTTAAAAGTCTATTTTGATCAAATGAAAATACTCAAATCGGAGAATCATGAATTGAATTAGGTTAGATTTTGATTGAGATGTCACTGATGGATCAAGAAGAGAAAGATATGAGAAAAAAAGTGAGAAAAAGATGTGCAAGTAAAAAATAATAAATAAAAATAAAATGAAAAATGAAAGAGGAAAAAAAAGGTGAGCTCAAATCGAAAATAAAAAGAGGTGTAAATGATAGAATTCAAGTAGGATGGCTGAGGTGGCAAAGTGGTTGAGTGTATTATGTGGTCGTATATGCCATTAAAGTTAAAGTTGAAGTTGTATATACAACTATAAGGCCTGTATTGTTATATGGGACTAAGTGTTAGGTTGTTAAGAAACAAAATTAGAAAAAAATTAATGTAGTTGAGATGAGGATGCTTAGATGAAAGTGTGGTAAGACAAGAAAAGATAAAATTAGGGGTAGTTTAGGAAAAGATGAGAAGGGGTCACTTGAAATAGATTGGATATGTAAAACATACATGTAAAACATAGGCCCATTTATGCATCAGTTAGGAAAAATAAGTTTCTGAATTTGAAAGAGATAAAAATTTCTAGAAGTAAATCACAAAGTACATGGATGCAAGTAATAAGATATGATATGAGGGTTAAAGAAGTATATGAATAGATTGTTTTTTATAAAAATGAGTGGCACAAGAAAATTTAAAATTATGATCTAACATGATTCTTTTTTTGCCATTTTATACAGCTAACCTTAGAGTTGTAAGATATAATACTTAGTTTATTATGTTGTTGTCCTATGGCCTAATTTGACCTCTAACAAACTATGAAATTTCTTAATTTTGATAATAGTAATGAATTATTATTTTATGATCATTTAAAATTAATTTTTTTTATTAAAACAAATTGTAAGAATTTCCTTATACTTTCATAAAGTTGAATATATGATTCTTTCCAAAATAAGTTTCATCATTGGAGATTTTTCAAATGATCATTTTTATGATTAAGTCTATCTCTTTTATAATTCAAAAGAACGTGTAAAATAAATGTTAGTAAAAGTTAAAAAAGATATAAAAAGGGTGAAAATGTTTGTAAAAAATAAAATAAAATAAAACTACTTATATTTTGCATTAGGCTTGTTTATAGAAAATAGGTTAAAAATCTAACTTTGGACTTATTTATTTAAAATGGACTAGGTCTTTGCTAACACTTTTTTTTTAGAGATATTTATTTTAATCTAACAAAAAAACCTCATCTTATTAGTCTCCCTAAAACCAACAAAAATCAATCCAAACATCTAGTCCATTTAATATATATACTACAAATAAATAGTTCACCTCTCATACCTAAAACCCAACAAATTTAAAATAATAGACACTTGTTACCTCTTTAACCCTATAAGATTTTGTTACTCTTGAATTGAAAAAATATTTTGAAGTGTCCTAATAAAAATTTGCTAAAATTGAATTAAAATGAATTGAACTTAATTTGAATAATTTTCAGCTTTTTATCCAGTCAAAAATATGTTCGATTCATTTGTCATGGTTTAAAAGAAAAATTAGGCAAAGTAGCATAAAAAGGATTGATCCCTTGTTTAAGGGGATCGATTGACTTTTCGAGTGGAAGAGAGTTTCATGCAATTTTTTAGAAAACCAATCGATCCCCTCCTTGTATGGATCGATTGGTTCAAAGTTTTTAAAGACAGGATCAATTCCTTCATGAAGGGATTGATTGGTTTTTTACATAGAATAAAATTTTGGTTTTAGACTTTGAAAAAAGATCGATTACCAAGATTAGGGGATCGATCACCTGAAAATGGAATTGATTGGTAACATGCATAAATCAATTGGTTGTGTCTTTTCACACATTAATTTGTTTGAATTTTAACTAACCCAATTGATCGCAACATATGAGTGGATAGATATCCTTTAGCTCAAAATGCTTGCAATAGCTATTTTTATTTGAAATTTTGTAAAGCCTTCAAACAATTAATGCAAGCAATGTCTATCTTCCACTTTCAACATATAAATGAAGGTTCCCCACTACATTTGAACCCATTAAGAGCCAAGAAAACTTATTGCTTCCATCTACCTTCTTTTCTAGGCATTAAAGACCTTTTCATTATGTTAAAAGTGCAAAAACTCTTATTGTATTTATTTTTCTCTTGATATTCTTCTTAATCTTGATTTGTACTTCAAATTAGCAAACACTCAACTTTAGAGAGATTCTTTAAGTTTGCAAAATATGTAAAAGCTTGTATTACGAGGTTATGAGCTTAAGGGAGATGATAACCCTTAAGAAATTTTGTTGTTGATTATATAGAGCTTTGAAAAGCTAGGTTGTAACATTCAACACATAGTGGATTGAACTCTTTGTGAAGTGAGGCTAAGGGAAAGGACATAGGTGCCTAAAAGAAGGGCTGAACCTTTATAAATTTTGGTGTTTGATTCTCTATCTTTTACTTTCAGATTATTAGTATACTCATATTTGTTGTGTTTATTTGTTTAGAAAATTGATTTGTTAATTTTGTGCATATTGGATATTGAATTTAAAAATTTTATTATCAACCAATTCACCTTCTTTTGATTTAATTTAAGTCTTTGAGCTAACAATTGGTATCAGAGCTAGTACTCTATTTTGTAGGTCTAACAACCTAAAAGTGATCCTAAAAATTGCTCAAAAAAGTATGATGATCTATGTGGAGCAACCATCCTCAAGCTATAACAAACATGATAGGCAATAAGAAATGTATCTCATGGCCAATGAAACGGCTACTATATTTCTAGAACGTGAAGGCCATTCCATTGTAAGACCTTTTCTTTTTGTTAATAACAACTACTCTTATTGGAAAACTAGGATGATATTGTTTATTTAAGCCAATGACTATAAACTTTGGAGAGTTATTGTAAATGGTCCTTAAATTCCAATGAAGATGGTGGATAATAGATAGATGGTCAAGTAAAAAAGTGAATGGGATGCTAGTGATATGAAGATGGCTCAATTCAATGCTAAAGCAATGCATACATTATTTTATGCCTTGGGGCTTAATGGGTACAATAGAATTTTTTTGTGTAAAAATGCAAAAAAAAAATTTAGGACAAGTTAGCCATTGCTCATGAAGGTATTAATCAAGTAAAAGAGACCAAAATTGACATGTTTACTTATGATTATCAGCTATTCAAAATGAAATCGAAAGAAACCATTAGTGAAATGTCAAACCACTTTACCAATATCATTAATGGTTTAAAAGTTCTTGAGAAGATTTACTCAAATATGAAGATGGTGAATAAAATCCTAAATAATCTACCAAAGAATTATGAAGCTAAGGTGATAGCCATTGAAGAGTCCAAAGATCTTCACTCTCTTTAGATGAACTCATGAATTCTCTCCTTACCTATGAGATGAAGCTAAAAAAAAGACAAGAACCAATCAAGAAATATAGTATTGCTCTCAAATCAACTTCTCAAGAAGATGAAGAAAAGTTTGAACAAGATGAGGTTAAGGAAGATGAAGAAATAACCATGTTTGTAAAAAGGTTCAAGAAGTTCATAAAGATGAACAAGTTCTCAAATAGAAAAAGGCCACAAAGGAAACTGATCAAAGGAAAATCAAGTAAAAGAGAAAATGATTAAATTGTTTGCTATGAATGCAACAAATCGGGTCATATCAAATTCGATTGTCCTTTATGGAGGAAGTAAAAAACAGTGAAGCCAAAGTAGAAAGCAATGGTTACAACATGAAATGATAATGGCTTTTTCAATAATGAATCAAATGAGAAGGAATTAACCAACCTATGTCTCATGGCTCTTGATGAGCCCAAGGTAATTTCTAATCCAAATGATTTAAGTTCGTACACATTTGATGAGTTGCAAGTTGCTTTTAATAAATTAGCTATAAAATTTGAAAGCATGAACATGAAGTATAAGAAAATGATTTCTAAGTTGAAAGTAGAGAATGAACTTTTTATTAAAGCAAAAAATGACTTAAAAAAGAAAATTAAGCTTCTAGAATTGAATGTTGATGATTTGACTAAAAAAAAATAAAATTTGCATAACTTATTTTTTAGATTTTATATGGGACATAAAAAACTCAAGACATGCTTGCAACACAAAGATCATTCTTTGATAAAGATGAATTAGGCTATAACGGTAGTGATAAGGTGAGTTATTTAAAGAATTTTCTTGTTAAGCCAAATGATTCATCTAGCACATGTACATATTGTCATAAATTGGGTCATTTTATACAATATTGTTCCTTGAAGAAAGTTACTTATAGAGGTAAACTCACTAAGAATATGTAGATTCCAAAAAGAGTTAGCACATCTTAAAATGAGATTACTAGGATAAAGTGAATTTCAAAAGATACAAGAATTTTGAGTACTAATACTTAAGGACCCAAGAAAGTTTGGGTACCCAAAACAAAAATTTGATTATGTTCTTGTAGGTGGATAAGCATTTCTATGAGGCAAATTCAAGCAAGAACAATCCATGATACCTTGATAGTAGATGCTCAAAGCATATGACTAGAGACAGGGTTCAATTCAAGAATTTAAAGGCTAAAAGTGGAGAAAATGTTACATTTGGAGACAACTCCTAAGGCCAAATTGAAGGGATTAGTTCCGTTGGTGACAATTCTTCTACTACTATTGCAAAAGTTTTACTTGTGATAGGACTCAAGCATAATTTACTTAGCATTAATCAATGGTGTGATAAAGGACTTAAAGTTGTGTTTGAATCCATGTGTTGTCAAGTGATTTATATCAAGACTAACAACTAGTTTTTATTGGACATCATCAAGAAAATATTTATGTGGTGCATTTAGATGATCTATCTTTTAAAAATGTTTATTTTATGGCTTGAAAAGAAATAAAAGTTGAATTTGGCATAGAAGACTTGGACATGCAAGTATGCATGTAATTTCAAAACTTTCTCAAAATGATTTGATTATTGGTTTACCATAATTGAATTATGAAAATGACAATGTTTATGATGCATGTACTCAAGGAAAACATAGAAAAATTTCTTTCAAATATAAGAATTGTATTTCAACTACTGGACCTCTTATTCTACCTCATATTGATCTTTTTGGTCCTACTAGGATATGACTTTTGGTGGAAAACAATATGGGTTTGTTATTGTTGATGATTTTACTAGATATACATGGGTTTTCTTTTTGCATTCAAAGAATAATGCTTTTGAAAAATTCATCACTTTTAACAAACAAATACAAAATAAAAAAGGTTATTCAATTTCTAGTATTAAAAGTAATCATGGAAAAGAATTTGAAAACATTGGCTTTATTGTATTTTGTGGTGAAAATGGTACTAACCATAATTTTTTAACTTTTAGAACTCCTTAACAAAATGGGGTAGTAGAAAAGAGAAATAAAACTTTAGAAGAAATGGCTAGAACCATGCTTTCTTAAAATAATTTACTTATATTTTTAGGCAGAAGCCATAAATACCTCTTGTTATATTATAAATAGAGCAATGATTAGGTCAATTTTGAAAAAAACTCCTTATGAACTTTTTAAAGAAAAAAGGCCTAACATAAGTTATTTTCATCCTTTTGGTTGCAAATGTTTTGTCTTGAGTAAGGGAAAAGATAATCTTGGAAGATTTGATGCAAAAACTGATGAAGGCCTTTTCTTAGGATATTCTTTGAATTCAAAAGCCTATAGAATCTTTAATGAATGAACATTAGTTGTCGAAGAGTCTATACATGTTATCTTTGATGAATCTAATCTATTTTCGAGAAAAGTGTCTCTTGATGATAATGATATAGGTATACTTCAAGAAAATATCAATGATGCATCACATGACTTTGAGGAAAACATTCAAAAGGACGATGATGCGTTTCTAGAAGAACCATAACAAATAGAGCAATAACCAAATCACCATAGAGAAAAAGAGGTATGTCAAAAATAGTGAGATTATTAGTGATCCAACTAAAGGGAAAATAACTAGATCTTCTTACAATGTGTGTAATTATGTTTCTTTTCTCTTTCATATTGAACCCAAGAACATAGATGAAGCCTTAGGGGATTGTCATTGGATATTAACTATGTAAGAGGAATTGATCAAATTTGAAAAGAGCCAAGTGTGGAATCTTGTACCTACACCTAGTGATCATCCTACTATAGGCACCAAATGGGTTTTTAGGAATAAAATGGATGAGCATGAAAATGTTGTTAGAAACAAAGCTAGGTTAGGGGCTTAAGTGTATAGTCAAAAAGATGGAATTGATTATGATGAAACCTATACCTTAGTTGCAAGGTTAGAAACCATTAGGACATTGCTTGTGTTTGTATGTTTCAAAGATTTCAAGTTTTTTCAAATGGATGTTAAGAATGCATTTCTAAATGGTTTTATAAATCAAGAGGTGTATGTAGAACAACTTTTTGATTTTGAAAAATCTTAAATTTCAAATCATGTTTATATATTGATAAAACTTTATATGGTTTAAAACAAGCTTCTAGAGCTTGGTATGAAAGATTGTCAAAGTTTTTAATTGAAAATGGTTTCAATGGAAGGAAGGTTGATACTACACTTTTTATTAAAACAAAAGGAAAAGACATTCTCATTGTGCAAAATTATGCTGATGATATTATATTTAGTGCTACTAATAAAGCTTTTTGTTAATAATTTGCTAAGACTATGCAAGGTAAATTTGAAATGAGTATGATGGAGAGCATAGATTTTTCTTAGGATTATGAGTAAACTAAACAATAGATGATACCTTTATCAATCAAGCCAAATACATCAAGGACTTGCTCATAAGTTTTAGATTGGAAGAATCAAAGCCTTATTACCTATGAGCACTTTAACAAAACTTGACAAGGACGAAAGAGGTAAATATATTGATTTTAAATTATATTGGTATATGATTGGTTTGTTGTTATATCTTATTGCAAGTAGACTGGATATAACATTTAGTGTGTACTTATGTGCTAGATTTCAATCATCACCTAGAGAATCACATTTATTTGCTGTTAAAAGAATTCTTAGATACCTTAAGGACACTCCTAACTTAGGATTACGGTATCCAAAAGGTTAATTTTTTGCTTTGCATGTTTATTTCGATGTGGATTTAGTGGTTATAAAATTGATAGAAAGAGCACTTCTGGTACCTGTCAATTGTTTGAGAATATGCTTATATTATAGTTTTTCAAAAAATAAAATAGTGTTGCTCAATCCACAACCAAAGTCGAATATGTAGCGGTTAGGAGTTGATTTGCTTATATTTTGTGAATTAAACAATAATTGAAGGATTTTGAAATTACCATAGATCACATTCCCATTAAATGTGATAATACTAGTATCATTAATCTCACCAAAAATCCAATTCAACACTCAAGAACTAAGCATATTGAAATCAGACATTATTCCATTAGAGATCATATTCAAAAGGGTGATATTATGCATAAATATGTTGACTCCTTGCATCAAATAGCTAATATTTTTACAAAACCTTTTGATAGAGATGGAATTTATATAATTAGAGTGAACTTGTTATGATGAATGCTCCTTGAAATGAAATTCTTGATGCTTGAACAAATGTGTGTTTATCTTGATATACTTGTTTATGATTATATTTGTAATTATATGATGCATATTTGAATGGCTATATTGCATGCATATTCATTTAAAAATAATCTTTCAAAATACTTTTAAGAAAAAATTTGCTACAACTGAACCTATCGATCCTAAAAGACTGGATCAATTGGTTTTCCTTCAAGTAGCCAAATTTAGCCTGGAAACCCAAAACCCAATTGATCCCTTTAGGACTTAATTGATTGGTCTTGGTTAGCTCACCAAAATTGCACCATGCAGACCTAATCGATCCCTTGGTTACCCAATCAATTGGTTCATGAATGGTTCACCAAAAACACCTCATTTTGATTCAAACTTTCTGGTTTCTCTTCTCTTAAAACTAGTCATCTTTCATCCCTTTTCATCTTTTTTCTTTTTTTTTTCAAACCTTAGATCTTAAACTTTCAATTTCTCCTAAAACTCGTCATTTTCAACAACAATTTCTTGCAAAAATCTTCATGGTTCTTTGGTTGCTTGTAATTTTTTCATTAAATTTCATCAAAATTATCTCAAAATCATCACAAATTCCTATCTCTCATTTCTCTCTCTAGAAATTTGATCCCTATTTGAAACTTCTTCCTTCACTCAATCTTGTCACTTCTCACAAGTATTTACCACTTCTTATCTCCTATATTCACAAATTCTTTCATTAGTTTCTCACAAGCATACCTATTTTTACTATTCCATTTTCTTCATGGCATCTAAAACAAGATCCTTTCTTGCCACAAGGAGAAATATAAAGGAAGCCTCTAGTTCATCAATCAAGCCTTCTTTCAACCAAAATTTGAACAATCCTACAACAAAGGAGAGATTTAAGACTCATTTTGCTCATAGAAAAGTCAAGCAAGAAAGGGTAATCAATCTTAATTTCCTCAAATCCATTGAATTTTCATATTTACATGTTTTTGAGAATTTTTGTTTGTTTGAACTATTTTAGCTTGGATGGCATTGTCTCTGAGAATCTAATAAGGGTATTTTATAGTAATGCAAATTTTATTGAAGTTGATGGACATAGGAACATGTGTTCTACTGATAAATTTAGGACATTTGTGATGGGTAGAGAAATAATTATAGGCAAGAACTTATTGGCTAAATCTTTCATGTTAGAAGAAGAGGGAGACACGAACATTTATTGTGATATGACTAGATTGGCCTAAGATATTTTTGAGAATAATGATTTAGGGGTTGCTTCAACTCAGGCTTTTAGGTTGAATGTGCATGATAGATTGTTTCATCTTATCATCACACATGTTTTAGCACTACTTGAAACCCAATACTCCACTATTAGGAAGCAAGATTATTGGTGGATGTATAAGATTAAACATCAGAAGAAACTCAATCTTATGCACTTCATTTTTAATGATATGATAAGGGTTGTTCAAAACAAGGACTACACTTTGATATGTGAGATGGTCATTAACAATCTACTTAGGAAGGTGGGTATCAATACTATAAGTGATAGAGCGATTATGTTCGATCCTGTTAGCATTTTTAGAGTTCATACACTTCATAGTATGGGATACGCTCAAAATGCTATTAAGGTATGGATTAAAAAAGGTGAACTTGGAATTGATCGTGAAGAAGAGCATAAGGTTTAAGATATTCCCCAAGAAGTTCCATAAGATATTCCCTAAAAAAGTACTTCTAGTCCACCATTTGATACCCAAGGAGCTTTGCAAATTCTTACGACTCAAATGAGCAATTTACACTCATTGGTTGGGATATGAACTCTAGATTGAAAAACATGAAATTAACCCAAAATGAAATGGTTTCATAAGTTCAATAACTTAAGATTGACATTGCACAAATTCAAATTGTACAAAAGCAAATGGAGCAGCATTTCATCATTTTCCTACTTATTCTCCTTCACCTTGACCTATCCTTTGAGCCAAAACTATTTCCTATATTTTTTATATGTTTTTAAGTTTTTAATTTTCTTCAAGATAGTTTATTGTAGCATCAACTTTGATACTTTATATATAATGGCATGAACCTTTCTTTGCTTGCCTGTGTGGTTTTGAGATTCAAAGTTTATTATACTTGATTGTGTTGCTATGAAGGTGCTATTGTGGTTATTTTCATTCTTGATATTATGATGCTATGGTGGGGTATAGTATTGAGATTCAATTATATTGGCCTTGAGTTGATTAAAATATTGTTGCTTTAAATTGATTGAGCAAGTTGATCATAAATTAGTTATAGTATTGGTTATAATATTGTTATGTTGTTCTTGATACTTTTTGCTATGACTAAAAGGGAGAGAAGTTTGTGTATGTGTATTGTGAAAATTTGCTAAACCAAATTGTTATGTTGCTTTTGTCCATGCCTTATAAATGCTTTTGATATCATGATTTGCTTAATGAAAAAGGGAAACTTTTACCTCGTATATTTGTTTTGTTGATAATGAAAAATGGCCCTTTAATTTTGTTGATCTTTCTTAAATTCAGGGGGAGCTTATTTTTTTAAAAGAAAAAATGTTTTCGAAGAAACTTTTAACAATTGGGTTTTTTATATCAAAAAGGAGAAAATTGTTAGCCTTGAATTAATAAAATATTTGAAATGACAAAACTAAATTTTGCTAAAATCAAATATAAATAATTTGAACTTAATTTGAATACTTTTCCAGCATTTTATCTAGTAAAAAATACGTTTAATTCATATGGAATGGTTTAAAAACAAAATTGGGCAAAGCAGTATAGAAGGGATCAATCCCCTTATCAAGGGGATCGATTGATTTTTTGGACAAATAGGAGTTTTGTGCAATTTTCATGAAAAGCAATCAACCCCCTTCTTGTATGGATTGATTAGTTCAAGGTTCTTAAAAATATGATTGATTGGTTTTCTACACAGAATGAAATTTGGTTCCAGACTTTGAAAAGAGATCGATCACCTAGATTAGGGGATCGATCACTTAAAAAAGGGATTAATCGGTAACATGCATGGATTGATTGGTTGTGTCTTTTCACATATGAATTTGTTTGAATTTTAATAAACCCAATTGATTCCCCCATATAAGGGGATCAATCCTTTTGTGCCTAGAATGTTTACAACAGCTATTTTTATCTAAAATTTTGCAAAGCCTCTAGACAATTAATACAAGTAAGTGCTATCTTCCACTCTCAACATATAAATGAAAGTTTCCCACTACATTTGAATCAAGAGCCAAAAAAACTTATTACTTCTATCTACCATCTTTTCTTTGCATTAAAGAGCTTTTTCCTATGTTAAAAGTGTAAAAACTCTTCTTGTATTTGTTTTTCCCTTGAATTCTTCTTAATTTTGATTTTTTGCTTCAAATTAGCAAACGCCCAACCTTAGAAAGCTTCTTTGTGTTTGCAAGACACTTAAAAGCTTGTATTGTGAGGTTATGAGCTTAAAGGGAGGCTAACCCTTAAGAGATTGTGTTGTTGATTGTATAGAGATTTGAAAAGCTAGGTTATAGCATTCAACACATAGTGGATTAAACTCCTTGGTAAGTAAGGCTAGGGCAGATGACATAGGTTATTAAAGAAAGGGCCAAACTTCTAGAAATTTTGGTGTTTGATTCTCTATCTCTATGTCTTGCTTTTAAGGTTATTAGTATAATCATATTTGTTGTGTTTATTTGCTTAGAAAAATTGATTTTTGAATTTTATGCTTATTGGTTATTGAATTTGAAAATTTTATTATCAATCAATTCACCTTCTCTTAATTTAATTCAAGTCTTTGAGCTAATAGATTCTTTTCATATAAGGTAATATAAGTTTGCAACTTTCTTATGTAACACAAATTACAAGTCTAAGTGTTGGAATTTTAAGTATAACGGAAAGAGAGAAATGGAAAAGAATATAATCAACTATTAACATAATATTATCATAAATTAGGGTATTCATGAATCTCGGTTAAAATTGAATTCATTGATTAAACTAAAATATTTCAGTTAATCAATCAATTATTGAATTAATTTTGATTGATTATGGAAAATAATTTCGATAATATTTTGGTTTTCAGTTAATTTAATTCAAAAGTCAATTAAACTGAAGATTAACAAAATAATGACAAATAGAAATAGTGTGTTTTATTTTGTAAGACATAAAAGTGAAACCCTTTCCCTATCCTGCCTTTAATCTCATTTCTTTTATACTTTCACTTTGTTTTGTAGAACCAAAAAGAGAAAGAGATAAGGAAAATAAACCGATGATGAGAGTGAAGAGAAATTGGAGCAGTTTGAAAAAAATTAATCTTAAGGAAATTTGTCAAGGCCTTGAAAAATCTATACCTATCATTAGATCTGGCCCTTGGAAGTTCTCTTAAAGCATCAAAACATGGAAGATAGAAAAAAGTATGGAGAATAGATGTTAGATTATGCATTTCAACAAGTGGTTATAGAATGGAGTTGCTTACTAATGTCATCAAAAGGCTTTATGCCACACAGCTTCTTTTCTAACAAAAGCCAATCAACATGTTGTTAGCCCACAAACACATAGCTTTTGAAGGTACTTAGATTAGTTTGGATAAAATAGTTGGAAAATTGGTTGATAAAGTGCTTGTTAAGAGCCAAATTCACTCCATGTTTTTACTATAATTTTTCATATTCTTCAATTCTTCATGATATGCCTATTTGGTTCGATTGTATGTGTGCATCAGGTAGTTAATCTAATTGTGATTATACAATAGTTATATTTCAATCAATAAGAAAAAAATAGCTAAACCAACTTAATTAAATTCAATCTATTAAATTTCAAAATCAATAATTTTGGGTTGATTAATGAAAGTAAAATAAATTAATTTGGTAAATTTAGTTTTAGATAATTCAATTCAAAATTAATCGAATCGATTGAATAAATATTCAACCAACCTATTTTCTTTTTTTTTTACAAAATTGAAAAGGGGTATTCTAATAATTTGCTAAAAAATTTAGTTTCACCACTTTTTACTTCTTTTTAACCAAAAAAAAAAAATCCCAAGAACCTAAACTAACTTTCAAATATTTTTTGTTAGCAATTTTTGTTACCTCAGCTTGTTTCCATTTTCTTATGCTGTAAACATTAAATTTCAAAAGCAGTATCAAAATAACCCAATTTAGATGGGATAATTTTAAATACATACAATGACATGATACAAAAATGATATAAAATAATGTGATTTAAAATTTTAATAAAAATCATATACGAGTTTGACAAAAATAAAAAAATTTATTTCATGTTTGATGTATTGACATGACATAGTAATTTTTTTCTTTTACACGTATTTAACATGAATTAGACATAATACAAATGCACAAATTACTAAATCTACCCAAAGTTCAAAACTCATGCTCCAATTCCATTACACCTACCTTTAAAAAATCAAATCCCTTGCATGGCAATTGCTTGTAGCCTAATAGTAGAATTTGGTGATTCAAAACAAATGAAAGGCAAGCATTTGGTAACCCTAGTCACATCTAAAATCTACAACAACCACAGATTTTGGAACAGTGGCAAAACTATTTGGTTTCCTTAAGGTGATGGAAATGAGGATTCTAGTAAAGATGAGGTAGAGACAACGAAAATGATTGTAGGAGATTTGTGATTTCGGGATATTATGGATTTCAAGAGATTATGGATTTTGGGAGATTAGAGATTTCACATTTTATTTCTTTTTATTTTTTAACCATAAGGAGCAATAATTATATGTTTATGCTATGCAAGTGTTATGTGTACATATCTAACGGCACTGAAATATATGACATGGTAAATTTTTAAACACGTTATTGTAGGTATCAAATTTGACACCCTTATTTGACTTTTGATTGTTCAAAGTTAAAAACCACATTTGCACTATGGACCAAGTAAGGAACAAATATTTCTAAATTGGGAGTTGGGACTAATTTTCGAACTTGTGATATTAAGAAAATGCCTATGCAATGAATGAACAAAGTTGAAATACCGATAAATAGGAAAATGTAATCGTGGGTCGATCAATTAGACATTTTGAGAGGAAATATGAGATTCATACTATTTTCCTAGGATGTTAAACTTTCTTTATTATTCCATTCAACTTTCTCTTTTATTAATGGTATCTAGCTTCCATTCTCAATCACCCATGTCCTTTATCAGTCAACATTGGTTCATTTCAATAAATTTGCACTTCCCAAACTTGATCAAGTAATTTGGTCCAAGTTGGAGTGTCAACCAACACTCTTTAGTATGCATCAACACTTATTTATGTATTTTTCAAATTTATCTAATTATTTTTGAATTATTTAGCCATTATCTTTATTTTTTTTTATAATTCTCAACTTTACCTTTTGATAATTCTTTGAATTTCTCAAATAATTTTGGTCGTTCATCTAATTATTCCATTCCATTTCACTTCAGTTACAAATTCGAAGATCCAATTCATTTGCAAACCATCCTTATACATTTTGTAAACCTCCAAAATTGCTTTTTCCCTTTTTTTTATCATTTTGTAATAATCTTATTAGAAATCTAAAGCTTGGCTCTAAAGCCTAAGATGGGCTAGTCTAGCCTAAAAGCCCAAGAAAGTTTCAATCCAAGTTAAATTCATCCAAAAAATCCTAATTCCATCGGAATCCTATTTGAAGCTGAAATAGACTTTTCAAGCTAAATCAACCTCAAACAAAATATTGCAACAATCAAGCGATTCCAAGAATAGAATCAAGAATAGAAAATAGAAGGAAAGAGAATACGAATAAAGAGGAGAGAGGAAAAAGGTATGAGAATGGAATTTTTAAATTTTTTCATGCTTGTCCAACAAATTGCAACCTTTATAGTTGTATTGTCTGTTATTGACGACATTGTTATAAGGAAATAATAAAATGGCCCCTTATAGGCTATGGATATTGAACTAGGCTTAACTTAATAACAAGCCTAAGTAAAACATAATAGCCAAATGCAATATAAAAAATAACTATCACAATTAGGCACAAATTAGTATCCCTTTTTTACAAGAAAATCCTTATCTTTAAAGATTAAATGTTGGAAACTTTTGCTACAGATCGTAAAAGACTTCCCATGTCACATTCTTAGGGAATGTGTTAGTCCATTGAACCAAGACCTCAGTTATAGCTTTATGTCCTTTTTTGCTAATTCTCCTATCAATAATCCTGTGGGGTTCTTTTAGAATAATGCCATCATCTCTAACAAGAAAAAGTTGAAGTTGTGTAAAAATAAGCCCCATATGTTTTTTAAGCTATGACACATGAAAAGTAGGATGCACCTTTAAGTTACCTTTCAATTCTTTTTAGAACTTGGAAAGGACAAAAATATTTTATGAATGGTTTCAAGCAATTTCTGTGGATTATAGACTTCTGGCTCTAGGGTTGTAGTTTAACATACATACAATCCTCTGGTTTAAACTCCCTATAAAACTTTTTTTTATAAGCTATATTCTTTATTCTCTCCTAAGCCTTTTGAAGATAAAACTTGAGCATATTAATAGTAGCTTCCCTTGCATGAAGACTATTGTCTACTAGACCAACCATATAATCGCTAGCTAGATAAGGCATGTGCACAAGAACTGATTGATCATAAATTACTTCATATGGACCTGTATGGATGGTAGAGTGGTAATTGGTATTATACCAGCACTCTGCAAGTGACAACTATTTACTCCAATCTCAAAGTTTTTCATAAGTCATGCATCTCAAATATATCCCTAAGCATCTATTAACAACCTCCATTGCCGTCGATATGTGGATGATAAGCAATAGAGAAATTCAATGTTGTACCATGCCTTTTGAATAATTTTTGCTAGAAATTGCTCAAAAATACCTTTTCTCTGTTCAAAATAATACTAGCTAGCATCCTATAAAGTTTATAAATTTGATCCATAAAAACTTATGCTACTATTAAGGCAATAAAAAGATGTGCCAATGCTATGAAATAAATGTACTTACTAAGCCTACCAAGTATAACCATTATCATATTCTAACCATAGGAGTTAGGAAGTCCTTCAATAAAATCCATAAAGATATTTGACTATACCCTGTCAAAAATAGGTAATGGTTACAATAGGCCTAATTTGGTAGCATGTTTTGTTGCTGACACATAAAGCACTTTCGAACAAACCTTCTTATCTATTTTTTAAGACCTTTTAAGTATGGAACAATGGAAATTCGATTCATTGTGACCTGTACACTAGAATGCCCTTTATAGGGCTACCATGAAAATATTGCATCAACTCCAACCTTAAGTTAGGATTATTCCCCTCAATGAGTTTACCCTTCATTTTCCACAACCTTCCATGTAAAACGTACTTTGAACTAACTCCTAGATAATTTTGTAATTCTAAAATAACCTTCTACACCTAAGAATCTTGCTTTTGTGAATGTACTACACTTTCCACCAAATCTATTTGCATAGAAAAAATAGCCATTAAACTAGTTTCAAGTTCACTAGTGATAGCACCAAAATATATAAAATTTTTACATGTTAAAAATGGTGCTAAAATTTAAAATTTGGATGATTTTCAGTGCCTTTCATGTTATTTTCATGGTTTTAGGTTTCTAAGCTCAAAAACTTCATTTTTATGCAAGGGAGTATTTTTGGCCCAATTATGGAAGCTCATTGCTGTCCTACCTTGATTCACATTCATGCAATCCTAAGTTTACTTAGACTCCATCATGTTCGACCAAAAGAGAATTATGATCTAAGCATGACTCCTTTGCTTAGCTATGAAGAAAATGTGTTGAGCAAGGACTCTACTTATGTGGCCATGTAAGGGAGAAGATCAAGTTACAAGATCATAGACTTTCAAAGCACCAATTTATTTGGCCAAAGTAGTCTAAGAGAGCTACCATGTATTTTTTCCGTAACGAAGGCTAGGTGCATTTAGTCAAAAGAAGTTTGTAGCTTACCATGAAGTTTATTGCTTAACATTGAAGAATTTAACTTAGAGTAGGATTTTATTTATTTAAAATTCAAGACTTGGATAAAAATTAACTTGTTCTTGAAACTTTAAGTCTTAGCTGAATCAAATGGATGAGATTATCTAAGATTTGATCAAGATGCATGTAAGGGCCAAGATTGCACCATCAAACCCCTTATTTGGCCAAACTCTCAAAGAATGAAGAGTCCTATTCGACCATGAAGCTTTGAAGATCAAGATTGAGCTCATTATTTGTATTTGAATTAAAATCAAACTCTTGTAAAGACTATATTCTTTGGTTGAACCTTCTACTATAAATAGGGAGGCCATTTACTCATTTTCATTATCCTTCACTTCTCTTCTTTTCTCTCTTTTCTTAGTTCTTTTAGTTCTTTAGGTGAGATATTGTCTTAGGTGACAAATTTGCCAATAACTACAAAGCTTTTGTTTCTTTAAATTCTTTAATTCAAGAAGCATTATTTTCAAGATCTTTCTTTTCTTACTTTCAAGTTAACAATTCTTGTTTTGTTTTTCTTTAATTTTTGACAAGCATTATTTTTTCAAGATTGATCAAAGTTTTTTTTGTTTTCTTGCAAGATTCAGCCTACATTTACTTTCTTGTTGTTTAAATTCTTTTTCATGCAATTTTTATTCCAAGTTTATTTCAAACAATTCGACAATCTTTAGTTTTTTTACTTCGTAATCTTTTAAATCTTGTTTAATTAGATCTAGTTTTGGCATTATTCTTTTATTTCTCAAGTGACAGTTGGTGAAGTCAAAAACTCTGCCCACACATTACCTTTAATCTTTACTTTTCTTTGTAACCAAACCTTGAATTCTCATTTGTTTAAAAATAAGCTCTCAGGGTTTCATCTTTGGTACTTGTGAACAACCCAATAATATATTCTATAATTCCTATGGAGATGATACTGGAATACTCTATTTTATTACTTGATTTGTGCTTTTGCAAATTATATAAGAAAAGCAGCAATCAACTAAGCCTCTTAGAAAGCAAGTCAGCCACTGTATTAGTAATTCTTTTTCAATATTTGACTTCATAATTGTAACCCATCTTTTTGGTCACCCACATTTGCTAAGCTAGAGTTGTCGCCTATTGATCTAATAAGAACTTAAGGCTCTGGTGATTGATCTTGATTTTGAAATGCCTCCAAACAAGGTATGCATTCTATTTTTTAACAACCATTAAGACTGCTAGCATTTCCTTATCATACACATATAAAGCTTGATGTTTAGAAGACAAGGCTTTACTAAAATATGTTAGGGGCCTACCATTTTAAGTTAAAATAGCTCCTACACCAGTACCTGAGGCATCCATTTTAACCATAAAATCCTGAGAAAAATTAGGAAGGGCTAACACCAGTGTAATTGTTCTAGCCAATTTGAGTTGATATGTTGCCTAAGCTTTATCATTCCATCCATAAGCATTTTTTTTAATAGATCATTTAGAGGTTTGGCAATCAACCCATATGCCTTAATGAACCTATGATAGTATCTTGTGAGCCTAAAAAGCCTTTCAACTCTTTTACTAACCTTGGTTGAGGCTAATCCACCACACATTGAATTTTTTTCTTATCCATCAATACTCTACTACTTGAAATTACATGCCTCAGGTATTCAATCTCTTGAGCCCCAAATTCACATTTACTCATTGGAAGGAAGAGTTGATTGGCCTTTAGCAATTCAAATACTATCTTTAAATGGCTTAAGTGTGGCTCCCAATTCTCTGAATAGACTAATATATCGTTAAAAAAAAACTAAGACAAACTTTCTTAGATGAGGTTTTAAGATGTTGTTAATCAAGGCTTGGAAGATGAGGGGTGCATTAGTTAAGCCAAATGGCATTATTAGAAACTTATAATGGCCCTTATAAGTTTTGAAAGCTATTTTGTGCACATTAGCATTGTGTATTCTGATTTGATGGTATCTTATTCTAAAGTTCAGTTTGGAAAAGACATTGGCACCAATCGATTCATCCAATAACTCCTCAACAAAAGGAGTTGGAAATTTGTCCTTGATAGTTAACTAATTATGCTGCCTATAGTCTATACACAACCTTCAAGAGCCATCTTTTTTCTTTACCATCACCACATGAGAGGCAAATAAACTACTATTGCTTTTGATCACCCTCTAAATCCAACATTTTCTTGATCATTTTCTTTATTTCATAATTCTAATTAGAAGGATACCTATAAGGTCTGATATTTATAAGTTGTCTCTTATCTTTTAATGGAATTTTATGATTTTGGGGGCTTATTGGGAGGTAATCCTATAACCAACTCGAATAGCTCTTCAGGAGCCTACAATAATTGATATAAACTTTCTCAGTCAGAAAAATTCACTAGTTAAGAAAAAGATATTATGTTTAATTAAGTTTAGACCCTTTCAAAAATCATTAAGGTACAGGGCTTATAACATTTTTGTACTATCAATGACTGCAATAACTCTGTAGCCTATTTTGCATTCACCATGTACACGTCTCCTGGTTGAATTCCCTGCAATGTTTTCCATTGCCCACCATATTTGAATTGCATGGTAATATGATTAAAGTCCCATTCTATGGGCCCAATGGTGACTAGCCAATACATGCCCAAAACTACATCGCACCTCTTTAAACGCAATACTAGAATATTGAACATGAAAACATTATTTTGTACAAACCACCTAACTCCTTAACAAATTCCTTCTGTTAATACCCTTTCTCCATTAGCCATAATCACCTTACTTTTTAATTTAAACTAGTAGGTCTAAAAAGCTTAATAGATCTCACAATATCATGCTTAAGATTGTTTATAAATATACTCAACGCATAGGTATCAAGTAATTGTGAGAGATTTAAAATTTTTATAAAGTCTTCATAATATTACTCAGTTATTCTAGATTGTTTAAGCTCCACCAACTCAACCATATGGTCTTCAAATTTCTTAAAGGTAAATCTTGCCCTTATGTTAGCTATGTGGGAGTCCCAAATCAGATTATCGAACCCCCTGTGATTTGGAGTAATGTTGGTGTCATTAAAGGGCTTTCCCTTCCAGATTCAACATGACCACCTTCACTTTTAACTTTGAAGAGACATGCTCAGCTTCAAAATACTGTTCTACTTTTAAGTATTAGCCCTCAAAATCATCTTCATTAAATTTAAGACATTCCTACTTGAACATTTTGGGAAAATCAGTTCTAGTTTGCATTGGATTAATCATCATAAAATTTTGTCGCTATTGAGGGCTTTGATTTTGAGTACTAGCATTACCTGACCAGGATGGTGTGCACTCTCTTATAAGATGAGAGTCAACATTAGGATTTTTAGCCTCTTTTTCAACCAACATCTCTAGGAAAGTAGATCTAAACTTATTTTTCATTTTAATTTTGAACCATGCAAATTTTTTTCCATCATCTTCTTTAACTTTTGTTCCATTTGGTGCTAGTCGTTCTGAATCTCTACAACATTTAATTGCATCTGACTGATATCCCTCTACAATCTTGTTGTCACACCGTCAACCATTTTTGCCACAGCCTAGAAAGTGTTCTGATACCACTAATGTAGACTTTTTAAGCTAAATCAACCTTAAACAAAATATTGCTACAATCAAGCAATTCTAAGAATAGAATTAAGAATAAAAATTAAATGGAAGGAGAATAGAAAAATAAAGGAGAAAGAAGAGATTACAATAATGGAATTTCTTAATTTTTTCGTGCCTATCCAACAAATTGCAACCTTCATATTTGTATTGTCTACTACTGACAATACCGTTACAAAGAAATAGAAAAATGGGCCCTTATGGGCTATGGATGTTGAACCAAGTTTAGCTTAATAATTGGCCCAAGTAAAACATAATAGCTAGATGCAATATCATAAACAATTATCAGAATAAGGCAAACATCAAAAGTGTTCCAATTTCATTGAAATTCTATTCAAAAAGTCCTAATCTGTTTGAATTTTTTGAAAAAGTCCTGATCTAACTAAAACTCTATCGAAAAGTCATGATCCTATCAAGCTCTCTCTAAGAAATTCCAATCATATTGAAAATCTTCTAAAAAGGTTTTGACCTCATTAAAAATCTGCTTACAATCAATCATGATTTGAAGAATTTCAATTAAGTTAAAACTCTACCTAATCATCCTCATTAACTATCAAGATAAATCTAGTTCTTTTAGCATAGCTTAAGATGTGGGGTTTGCCCATAAGATGTATGCCATGTAGACAATACTTATGCATACCACTTATGCTTAGACTTAGGTTTAATTTTATTATTATAAACTTATTTTGACAATATTATACTACCCACATGAAGAATCTGGGTTAGGGATATTTTATATAATTTTCACAAATCATATATTATATTCATTTTCATAAATCTACCTGCTATATTTTATTTATTGTGTAACCATATGGCAATATGCTATAACTAGGTTTACAATGCATCACATTATAAAATGTCATGTAGCCTAGGAACCTTTACATCCATGATTGTGTAAATTGTTAAAGATATTCCACATTTAAGATTGTATATAATACATTTAGATTCTTTAGTTGATGTTCTTTATTTATTTATGCTTTATCTTATTTTCCATATTTTATTTAATTTATGATCTATTTTAATTATTCTATTAACTACTATGAATTATTCACATTATTTATTTTGGTTATCTTATTTTCCATGTTTTATTTAGTTTATGATCTATTTTAATTATTCTATTAACTGCAATGAATTATGATTGTAATCAATACAGTGAGAAGTTCAAGTTCAAGCTTGAGTTCAATTTTGAGGCTTGAAATTCTACTTGAGTTAAATCGAGTTCCATTTTTCTAACTTGAGCTTGACTTGAAATAAAAATTGAATTATTCAAACTCACTTAATTATATTCATTTATCAAGTAAAAAGTGAGTTTAATTCCTATACTTGACTTGAAGTTTGATTATTTGTTTTTAAGCTCAAACTCGAATTGAAATTTTTTGCCAACATTTGTATCAATTAAATGAAATAAAGAATGGTATTTTTTCAAGATGATGATGATGATGATGATGATAATAATAATATTAAGTTTACACAACAACCAAATTCAAAATTTCTAAACAAAACAAAAAGGGTAAAAATACCGGTTAAATTAACCAAAAACAAAGCACTACTATCTAGATTGTAATGGCTATCACTAATGCTTTCTGCTTTTGTTTCAACTTCATCTTTCTTTGAATGTTATGCACAAATTTTTTTAAAAATCATAAAATAAGGTTTTGATCATTTAGCAATATATCATAAATTTGCAAGCGAAGTAAAAAAAAAATCCAAAATATTACAGATCGTGTTTATGAAGTAGCATGGAAAAATCTCATATCACCAATTCCAAGTTATTTACCTTCTTAAAATTCTCTCCGAAAATGTCCTATTAGGGACAATATCACAGTTTTTGCAGTTGGCATAGTCTGCTGTATATGAAAAGCAAAAGCATTATTCATCCAAGTAACCAATAGATAAATTATTCTAACCATCTAGCTCAACTAGTGGGGACCAAACTTCATCTTTAGCTTGGCAATCTCCTTAGCATTCAATCCAAAAGCCTTCTCCAAAAGTTTTTCTTCGATTCCAGAACCAAATACAGCATTTGGAGTTCTTAGCAAGCCAGGATTTTGGCTGTCAAAAGTTCCCAAGATTGTAGCAGCCGCATCTCCAACATTCATTTGAAAGTGCAGCAGCCCCCTTGGAAACACCATGACTTCACCCTTTTCAATCACTTTGGCAAAAATTCTGTTTTCTGTATCGACGAATCCTGAATAAACTCTTCCTTCAAGAACAAATGCTATTTCAGTTGGTCTTGGATGGAAATGCGGAAGTTGATGCCGCCAACTTCAAAATCAGCTCGAACAAATGACATGCCTAGCGTATTCAAGCCTGGAAAGATATTAACATTCACCGACTTAGATGCTAAACCTGTTTCACTGAATTTCCCTGGGAACTTTATGCCAGAGAACACGAAATCTTCCACTGTGGCAGCTGATGAGTTCTTGCAGGTTGCAATTTCTGTGTTGGGTATACAGAAGTCTTGAACCGGATCAGGGTCAGAAGCCATGGTTACAATGGCATAGTTGTGGAGGAAAATGACCAGCAGAAGTGCTGGTTTTAGAGACATTGTTCTGAACCATTTTCAAACCAGAGAATGTGAGAACTGGAAAATGATGCTCTCCAGGTTTTGGATATATATATATATATACACACATATAAAGAGAGAGAGAGAGAGAGAGAGAGAGAGAGAGAGAGAGAGAGAGAGAGAGAGAGAGAGAGAAGTTTGACTCTAATGCATGTGAAACACACACTGGCAAGGAACCTGCCTCAGAAAAAACAATTAGGTATACTTCAGGCTGATAGTGGGTAGAAGTAATTCTTGTTTCCATACTTTATATAGCTAGTGCTTTTCTGAGCAAGGTGCTTTCATAGGGAAAGTGGTTGGTTAAGCTTAAAATGGCAGCATCTACCATACTGGTCTGCTTTTCGAGTCTTTAGTGGAATATTAGTTACAGCAAAGGTGAGCTGTGTTGATGGCTTTGATTATTGAACTAAAAGTATATATGAAGATACAATGAATCACTACAGAATTCTTCATCTCAACTCTAAATTCCAACTGCTTAAAAACATACAAAAAGTAAAAAAGAAAAGCATGAGCCAAACCAAGTGCTTTAGACAATATCCACTAACCATATGAATGAAAAATGAATTACATAATGGATGTTTGAGGGACCTATGTTATTCATGATTTCGATTTGTTTGTTGAGAGAATTTTGAAGATGAGAAAGTACTTTATAATTCCATTATTTTTTTATTCACAAATTAACAAAATTGAAAGTATAATGATAAAATAAAATTCAGTATTGAATCATAGTCTAGTAATAATTTTTACTTTAACCTTGAAATTCTTTAACTACAAGGGAAATATGCATTGGAATTTTCATAACTTGATTTATCGTTTTGATAATGTTCCTACTAGTAGGTTTTTCTTTAGGGATGAGAAAAAGATTTTAAAAAATTAAAAATTGTAGTATTCAGTTTGGTTTAGATCAAATTTTTTTATTTAGTTCGAATCAAATTCAAAAATTAAATAAATAAATATATATATATATATATATATATTAGATTCGGATCGAATTTTGAATCAAAAAGTAAAAACCTAAAAAAAAAATTGAACCGGATTATATACTTTTATTAATGTTTATATATATTTTAAAATTTATAAAATAAAAATAATTGTTTTATATCTAAATCTATTTAAATATATTAAAATAACATTTAAAAAACAAAAAAAAATTTCAAAAATCAATAAATTGAATCGAATCAATAAAATTCAATTCGAATCGAATCAGTTTCAAAAAAAATTAATTCGAATTCAAATCAAATTTTAAAAATTTATAATATTATACATTATAAAAAAAAAATCAAATCGAATTGGATATAATACAAACCATTATCATTCATATTTTCTCTCAATAATAAATTGTTAAAAAAACAAAAGGAGAATGCTACATACCCGTATTTCATACACATATGCATTAATGCATTGAACTTGAATTGATATTAATAAAGGTAAATTGAAGGATAATATTTTTGTGGCATATTTGTGTTTGGAAAAGTTAGATTCAAGAAATTATAATTATATCAAGGAAATTGACAAGTCTTTCTCAAGTTGTTCGGATTCATGAATACAAGGAAATGATGCTGGCAATGGACCACAACAAGAAGAGGCAAGTAGGGAAATAAATAGATAATTAAATTTTTTTCTTCCTGTTTCGTTGAATTCTTTGTTCACAATGAATGAAGACTTTGAAATTTCTTTGTGGGCACTTCAAGGAGGCTGAATATTAATATATGGTTTTATCTGGGAATAATAATATATCAGTTCAAGGTCAAAAAAATACAGCATCGTCTATGCAAAACAAAATGTATTTCACCAAGTGGAGAATAGGATACCACTATAGAAATTAAAAATATACTAAATGGATAATCATGGTGTCGTGAATCAAAAAAATTTTCTTTTGTCATTTTTATCTATCGATTTTTTTTTTTTGTTATAAAATTTATTTAATTAAAATTTTAAAAAAATTAAAAAAAGTGACAAGTAAAAGAAACTAATGGGGTGATACACGGACACTTCTATTGATCTCATTCTCTAACAAAATTTATCTAATAAAAAAATATAAAATCCAAAATATAAAAAAATAGAAAGAGAAAAACAAAAAAAAAGTTAATAGAAAATGTCACATGGACACATTATTGAGCTTAAAATATTAATTTATTAAATTAAAATATCAAATAATAAATTTTTTAATATAATACATAAATATAAATATAAAATTAAATTAATAATAAAATATAAACTTTTATAGATACCCTAATATGGGTAGGGGTAGAGCACTTTAAATATTTTCAACCCGATCTCGTTTCTCTCAAAAACTCAACCCATCCCAATTCGATCATGATTTTAAAATGTTGTTTTTTATCGGATTGAGTGGATGAAACTCATCAAATATGGATTGTTTTATCGTCTCTATCAATCAACATCTTTTATTGTAAAATTTATCTAATTAAAAAATACAAAAAAGGCAAAAAAAAAAGCATTTATTTTTTAATACCAACAAATTATTTCATTGGTAAAAATCCATTGATGATGCCCTAATTTTTAGTAGTGAAATTAGAACATAACTAGAAAGTCAAACTCACATACTATGAGGCTTGAATCCAAAATTGCAAGGTTTTAAGGTTTCCTTCTTACCACTAAACTAAGATCTTATTGACTATGTCTGTGAATTATTTTTTAGTCAAAAAAAGTTTAGGGAAATGAATTTCTTCATTCTAAGATCAAGATAGACTATTGATTTTAGAAAAAAAATTTATATTAAATTTGCAAATTGTCCATCAAAGAGATTGTTGATAGTAAAAATCAAATTTAAGTTTTACAAGTAAAGTATTAAATTCTTACCAACTTAATCAGCCCGATTAACCACTGATACATTGTTAAGATCATCAAAGAAGTAAATATTTATTCTGTAAAATTTTTTAAGTAGTTAATTAGGAAGGGACATTTTGTAAGGATATCTTAATACAAACACTAATGAATAGAAGCAAATGGAGGGTGAAATATTATTCAATATGAGAATTTGTCCTCATTACGTTGGAGTAGACTAATTAATTTTAATATAAAATAATAAAATAAATAAAAATATTATAAACAATTAAAATTTTAAAAATATATAATATTTTATATATTACGATTATATTTTTGTTATTTTTTATGTTATATTATGAGTGTTATATTTTTATTAATTATTTGATTAAAATATATGATTTTATAACTTTTTGTAGATTATAAAATTTTTTATAAAAATATTTAAAACAAAATAAAGGGAAAAAGGAAAGTGATTTTTTATTTTTTTATATTTATAATAGTTATTATATTTATAACGTTTTATTTTATTATAGATAATAAATGATAATAACTCAAAACATATAAAAATATATTTAATTACAATCTAACATTAGACAAATTCTTACATTCTTTTCTTCAAATCTAACTAAAGTCCAACTCCTTATATTCCAAGCCAATTAAAAAATAACACACAATTACCTGTCATATCCAATAACTTATTAAACTTTTGTACCAACCAATAACAATTTGAGGAATGAAAAGTAATTGACCTACCCTTCAATTGAGAGTAGTCCCCACTCGGGACAACTTTTGTTATATTTTATTGATTAATTTACCTATAGAGAAAGCATTAGTATCCTTATAACATTTATTCAAAAAAGTTATCAATTAATATTATATTATCTTAAATAGATTTATTTAAATAATATTTTATTATTTGAAATAATAAAATATTTTAAATTTTTTTAATATTTTGTTAGATTTTCAAAAAATTCTCTCACAATAAAAGTACTAAAAAAACCTATATTCCTTTAAAAAACTCTATCATCCAATTAATTTAAAATTTTATTTATTTTTTACTTTATCAATTTTTTACAAAATATTTTATTAAAAAATAAATAAAATATTTTTTATTGGAATACTTTCCGAATCTTTCCAACACTATTTGTAAGATTTTAAGAAAATTCCTAGTTAAGAATTGCCAGCACTACTTGCAATTTTTTTTTAATTTCATCATTGGAAGCATGTTAATTTATTTTCAAATTTAAAAAAAATTATATGATACAAATAAATAAATAAATTATAAAAAATTTATAAATTTATTAGTCTAACACATATGTTTAGGTTTTCTTAATGTTTGTCAAATCATTAAAACATGTTCATAGTCTAAAAATTTAAAATATGTATGTAAATAAACAAAAAAAATTAATAAGCAAATTAATATATAAAATTAATACTAAAATGAAAAACAAAACAACAACAATAATAAACTAAGTTTTATATCTCATAATCTGAGATCAACTAAAAAAAATCAAAATAGAATAAAAATAAAATAAAAAATAAAAAACTAACAAAAAAAATTAATTGTTATGTTTCCAAAACTAAGAATAGTAAAATTTTTTTCTCCAAATCACCCTAATCAATTTATTTCATACATTAATTGATCTTTTAATATCTTTTATGTCTCATATTAAGTGTCACTGAAATTGAAAAATGAGTATAACTTTAATAGATTTTATAGATGTAGACTTTTGGTCATCAAATAATCTTTCAAGGATTGAACAATCATGAGAAGAAAATAGTAGAAGATCAGAAAAATAAATAAATACCTTTAACGAAAATTTATATTAAATTTACAAATTATTCATAAAAAAATTATTGATAATAAGAATCGAATCTAAACTTTATAAATAAAATATTTAATTTTTACTAATTTAATCAACCGATTGATCTCTTATACATTGTTAAGATCATCAAAAGAAGTAAATATTTATTATTTAAATTTTTTTTAGATAGTTGATGAGGAAGGGACATTTGTAAAGATATCTTAGTGCAAACGCTAGTGAATAGAAGTAAACGGAGGGTGAAATATTATTCGGTAATGCATACTTTTAGTCATCAATTAATCATTCAAGGATTGAACAATCATGGGAAGAAAATAGTAGATGGTCAGAAAAAACATAAACGCCATTCATGGAGAAAAAGACAATGCATGTAAAATGAAATTCAGGATGTCACGTCAGATTATCAGATGGAGCACTTGAGTAATTTGATGTTTGCTACAGATGGAGAGAGATTCTGACTTGAAATTTGACCCTAAAAAGAGATGACAAATATTTTTAAATGGGACCAAATGTTGTTAATAGCATCAAGAAAGGCAAGCATAGACAAGGGAAAAAGCATACGATGCCTAAAGCCTCTTTTTAATACATGGGTCATTTTGTAAAAAGGAAAAATGATTATTATAAATCTATTAAAAAAAAAAAACAAAACTCCATGTTTAGCAATTTAGTGACAACAGAGATGGCTCAAAGGAGCTCAAACAAATGAGAATCAGTGCTCTTTCACTTTCGGCTGGATATTCAAATAGCTAGAAATGGTGTAAAGTAGACGTTGAAATCCACCATTTTTTTTATCATCTTATCAGAAGAATATTGCTTCTTTATTTCCAGTTAATTGTTGTGACACTCAGAATGAAAAAGAAAGAGGAAATTCGACCCTTGGATCCTAGTAGTGTAGTAGAATGCTTTGTTGGTTGAAATATCTTGGCTACTTTGCATAAAACTTAACAGTTCAATGTCAACTTTAGCAATGGACACCAACAGAGCTATACACTTTGGGCTGCGGTATAAGAAAAAGATTAACTTTGGGCTATTGACTTTACATAAAGGCAATGTTCGTAATAATCTATATAAATTCTCGCTTGTTTTTCTCTGCCACTCAGCTAATCTATTTTTGAAAGTGATTGTAGCAACTGGATGCCAATGGTCGGCAAGAACAGGCAAAAGAAGAGATCTCAATGTGAGAAATCCATGGAATTCGTAGTGAATATCGTTAAACTGTTATCTATCTCCCTTGCAAGTGTAAGTCTGAGATCACACACCAAGCTACTAGCAGCCGATTGTAACCAATTGCATGCCTGTCGGAGCGGTAAATTATTGACGGCCAATAACGATGTTTTAAGCAAGACCCCTCAGAGGTAAGCAGAGCCTGCGGGGAGCGATTTGAAGGTGATATATGCCAATCTGATAAAAGCTTGAAAAGGTTTGCGTGAAGAATGAAACCATTGACGTCAATGAAAGAGCTTCAAGATACCTTGAAAGGTTTCGTAGGAGGAAAAGATCAATTGATCATTTGAACGCTGCATCGAAAAGGTTTCAAAAGATGGATGATAACCAAGCAAAGCATATAGTTTATTACTTTGGGCCTTTTGGCTGCCAAATTACTGCTTATAGCGGGAAAAAGATTTATGCAGGGGTGTTCATTGAATGGATTAATTCCAGTCGAATTAATCAAAATTTAATTAATTGAATTATTATTATTTTTTTATTTTCGTTAACTGAATCTTTAATTCAGTTAATTAACCGAATTTAATCAAAATATTTATTGTGTTTAGAAACCTGCAAACAAAATCATACTCTCAAATCTCAACTATGCAAACAGAGCATACAACTCAGCGGACACCAAACTCCAACATTAAACAATAAAGCCATTGCGTAGCGGTATATAGAGGCCGTTAATGGAATAGTTCGTCCAAGCTCAAACATTTGTGAAAGGCTTACCCGTGTCAATCCAAACTACCTCCCCATCTTCAGCATCTTTGCTTGCTCTTTTCCCGGAATCTGCTTCTCCTGATGATGGCAAAATTATTGATTGTTGCCTCTGGAACCACCATTGTTGAGTGGATACCTTAATAATCAAAGGTAGGCTCAAAAATCAAAGGGTTAGTTTATGTGATTTATGAAACAGACAAGTAAGAATGAGGGTTGAGAACTGTGTGTGTTAAGGGAAGCGGGAATGAGGCACGAAAATGATAAACGATGTAGGGAAAGCGATATGGAACTCAGAGGAAATTAGAGGGAAAAAACTCACGTCAGCTGGTCTTTCTCGGGCTTAGGAATTTCTCTGTCTTCTTCGATTTTCTCACCATTTTCTTGGCAAATCACATCAATATTTCACGGATTTTTTGCTGCTGTTGCTCATTACTGATCATACGTGTTGAGTGCATATTGTTCATCGGTTGATTGTAAATTTGTGATGAGTAAATTGGGGATTTCATCGGGACCAACTTCCGATTCAATTGGGAGATCTGAGATCAAAGGAGTTGGGGCGAAAATGGCGGACCAATTTGAAACAATCATGGAAGAGGTAACCGAAAGGAAAGAATGGATTGGAGGAATCTATCTGCAGTCTCAGGGGGTCAAGCATTGGAGTACTATCCCCTTTAGAAGACAGATGACAGAATAACTGTAAAACCTCCTGATGATGACCTCGGGGAAAGGATCCACCAATGGTTAATGTTTTATTGGGAAAGAGTGGTTTAGTTAAGATCAAGCATGCTGGAATGAATCTGTTTGTCATTCAATTCCCACATGAGAAAGCTAGGGACTAGATGAGAAAGCTAGGGACTAGGTGATAATGTTACAAGTTGAGACTCAAGTTCAAGCTCACGCGGCTTTAGGACCCAAACATGGATTCATCCGGCATTTTGGATCAGTCTAATTATCACGGATTATATTTTTTTGAGGTATTGTTTGTTTTAGCTCTTTTGACCTCACGATTTTATCTTACAAAAAATATCTTACAAGGGTGTGAACCGTGACAGTTAGGTTGATCTGAGACACCGGATAAATCCATGCCTAGGTCCTAGAGCCGTACGAGCTTAGAGGTTGAGTCTCGGCTCATGACAAGTAGTATCACTCCAACTCTAGGGGTATTAGAGATGTGCTACCAAGGATGGTGATCCCTTGTTGGAGTGGGGGAGGATGTCACAGCTTGGGGTAGAGCCAGGAATCCTAAATCGACTGTGTACTAAAGTTAGTTTTGGGATATATGGGTTCACACCGTCCTCTTCTTATAAGGCACCTTTTATGGGATAAAATTGTGAGGTTAGAGGGGTCAAAGTGGATAATACCTCACAAAGGTATGGATCTTAGGTTGATCTAAGATGTCGGAAGAGTGTATGCTCAGGTCTTAGAGCTACATGGGTTTGAAGGTTGAGTCTCGGCCAGTAACAATAAAACACGGACCATGGCATATCCAGATCAAATCATTAATTGTTTGAAAATCAGAGCTAAACTATCATTAGGGTTTAACATGGAGATGATATCAGTATAAGTGCAATTGAGCAATATACCACTTGAGTACTATTTAGAAAAAAGGGTTAAGCTATAAAGCTATTACCCTAGGTAATCCATTTATATGGATCATATCACTACGTTAAGGCTAGCATATGCAAATATTTGTATTGAGATGAAGGCAAGTATGAAAGTGCCAAAGTTGATTGATGTGGAAATGAGGGATGGATCAATTATGTTAGTTTCAATAGAAATTTCATGAATGCCATATAAATGCAAGCACCAATGTATATTTGGGCACAATAGTAAAACTTGTACAAAGAAAGTTAATATAAAAGCAATGGTCTGGGTGCCAAAGGATAAGGGTAGTGTCACTATGCAAGAGGCAAAGATGACTAAAGTAGATGAGATACAACCAAATAAGGCTATAAAAAAAATTGCACCCCAATTGTTAGAGCAACCTTTGTTAATAGATTTTTTATCTTAGAGGCTATACAAGAATCAGAACTGGTAACAGACGAAGGCAGTGTAGATCAGGGTTCAAAAATTGAGGCTGAAAAGATAATTTCATTTTCACTAAAGAAATAAAAAGCAAGTACTACAGGTGTTGCTGATCTAATGAAGGCCTTGAAAAGCAAAAATAAAGGTCCAATTGATAAAGGGAAGAAGGTTAGGTTAGGAACTATTGCCTTTAGATGTAGGAGATGTAGGACTAGTTGTTTTTCAACATGAAAATAATAATATGGAATATTAGAGGACTCAATGATCCTAAAATACAAAATAGTGTTGTAGATAGAATGAATAAAATAAAGGTAGATATTGTGTGTCTAATAGAAACTAGAATAAAACATCATAAAATGTGACCTATGTTGGAAAAGCATTTTCGTGATTGAGTTATTCTTCACAATTATGTAGCATCTTCTAATGGAAGAATATGGATATTATGGAAAGATCATGTGCAAGTTGATCTATTGGAGTTTTTTTAGCAAAATATTACTTGTATGTTACAGTATGAATCTAGGAAAGTTTATTTTTCTACCATTTATAAGAGTAACAATGGAGTTCAAAGATGGAACTTGTGGTTGAACTTATCTTATATTAGTGGTATTGTGCAAGACAACCTCTAGATTTTGGCAGGGGATTTTAATATCATAGTCCATCCTTCTAAAAGTTCATAGTTTGGTAACAATTTAAGATAATTTTCTCACTTTAAGAGTATTCATGAAGACTAGTGTTCCGCTCTGAAGAGGTTCTGTCGTCTGATTTGTTAATTTATTTTATTTTAAAAAAATTAGTAAAGTCTCCCAATAGTTTGGTAGAATTTACTTTGAGGTAGATCTCTCAATAATTTGATAAGATTTTATTGTAAAAAGATTTGTAAAAAATTTTATGAATTTCTTTAATCTCCTAATAATTTGATAGGACTTAATTTAAAACAATCATTCAATAGTTTGGAGGATAAAATTATCTTTTATTTTTTTATTTTTTGAAAACTAATTTATAAAATTTTCCAATAGTTTGGTGGATTCCATTGTAAAAATTAAATCTATAAAAATTCTCCAATAGTTTGGTAGAATTCATGAATTTATTTTGTAAGGATTTTTATTTGAAAAATATTTTTCTTTTTATTTTTTATTTACTAAAAATATTTTTTTTGTTTTTATTCTTTTTTTTGACTTATTTGAAAAGGTTTTTTTTTTCTTTTTTATATATAATCATTTTTTTTTTAAATTTATTTATTTTCAAAAATAAAATTACAAAAATAATTTTTACAAAATAATAAAATTTCTCAAAAATAAAACCAGAAAAATAATTAAAAAACTAAAAATAAAATGAGCTAAAAAATAAAATAAAATAAAATCAAAATATAAAAATAAAATGGAAAAAGAAAACCTTACGATCGGGTTGGGTCGAAGCACAGTTTGGCGTGCGGATCACTGGGTTAACACGGGAAAACCTGGGTTGTCCAAAATGACATCATTTTGGGCCGGTATAAGAGCCAAATTACTTGTGTTTTTTTTCGTAAACTCAGTCCCCTGTCTCTCTCTAACCCACAAAGTCTTTCCCTTCTCTCTAAATGCTTCATAGAGATTCAATCGGAAACTAGGTTTTTCGTCTGTTTTTGGAAAATTAGCCAAAATCATGTTGAAAAATTCAAACTTCCACTGAAAAATTTATCGGCAAATTCAATGTTCTTAAAAATAATCTAGATTTCCATAAGTTCCCAGAAAACCCCAAAGTTTTCTAGAAACCCAAATGTCAATCTAAACAAACAATCACACTCAAAATCCTTCTAGAATCATAGTTCCAATCCTTAGCCCTAAACCCAAAAGCTTAAATTTAAACCCAAGGTCGAAGTCCCAGAAATTCCCCTTACTAACCAAAATTTTCCTAGTTCTTCCCTTTTCCAAAAATCCCCATATAATTCTTCCACTTTGCCTCCATTTCTTGTGATTCTTGGTTCCATTTATGGGCATCTTGTAGTAAGATTTTAGAAATCGAATAGAATCAATCCAGGCTTGAAGCTTGGTATTAAATTCTGCCCGAGCATGATTTTAGGCTAGATTTCAGTAATCTGTCTAGATTAAATTTGAAGTTGATTACAAATTAAACCTTTGACTGCTAGAGGTTGGATCCCTTTGATTCGGGGAATTCAATTCTTTCATTCAGAAACTCTCATCACAATTCAAGAAAAGAAAGAAAAATAATAATAATAATAACAAAATAATAATAATAATAATATGATATAATACCATATAATATACTAATAATATATAAAAATATATATAATATAATATAAAACTTAGTTTGATTTACCCCAGACACATATAGGTGCTGCCCCTCTTTACATATTCCTGTTAGATAAGAATGATGCAAAGACCTAGACACCCACTCTATTCCAAGGGTCAACTTAATTAGCAAAAATGATTGAGACTGGGTCGCGAGTCAAAAAGATAAAGCAACTAGGACCAAGTCGATGTTGAAAATGGCTGACCGAGATGGAACCACAAGTTAAAAAATTATTTGGAGTAAGCTAAGATCGAATGATCGGGACGAAACTGCGAGTCTAAAAAAAAATGACCAAGACCAAGTCGAGGTTAAAAATGACTGACTGGGACGAAATCATGAGTCAGGAAATGATCTAGAATAAGCTAAGATCAAATGACCAGGATGAACCTGCGAGTCTAAAAATAAAGTGACAGGATCAAGTGGAGGTCAAAATAGCTGATCATGATAAAACCACGAGTCAGGAAATGATCTTGATTAAGCCAAGATTGAATGACCGGGACGAAATCGTAAGTCTAAGGATAAAGTGAACAGGACCAAGTTAAGGTTAAAAATGGCTGACTAGGATGAAACCGTGAGTTAAGAAATGATTTAAATGGAATCAAGATTGAAAGATCGAGATGAAATCGTGAGTTGAAAAGTAAAATGACTAAGACCAAGTCGAGGTCAAATATAACTGATCAAGACAGAACCACGAGTCAAAAAATGATATAGACTAAGCTGAAATCAAATGATTAAGAAAAAATCATGAATCGAAAAGATAAAGCTACTAAGACTAAGTCGAGGTCAAAAATAGCTAACCAGAATGGAATCGCAAGTTAGGAAATGGTCTGCACTAAGTCAAGATCAAATGAGTGATAAGTGATAATACGACACTGCAAATGCATGTCTTATCTAGGATATATATGTAATGTATATAGTGTTGATGCCATAAAATTTCAATTGTGGTGATAAGGTTATCAAGATGCCACCAGTCCTTTTTAGCTTTTCAGTATTAATGATCTCATAGTAAATTTTATCAATTATTTCACGTCTTTTTTTTTCATCTGATAATGATTCATTAGCCATGTCAACCAACTATCATTGAATTCATCATCGAGTCATCTTGTTTGCTTTCTTATAAATCATTTTCTCATGCTTATTTCATTTATCTCATCTTGGATTTCTTTTAAAAGAATGGAAAACTCTTTATGAAAAATGTCATTCGTTTATTTGCTATCATTCATATCAATGACAGACATGATACATTTCCTTGATTCATTCAGAAAATGCTTATTTGGTGAAGAATAAGAAAATTGAGTATTTATTATTGAGAAAACAAAAAGTAGGGTTAAGAACAACTCAAGGGTGAACAAAAGCACAATGCTATGGTTTATTCAAATATGATATTAACATCCAGAATAATGATCATTTAGACAATTTTGATCTTAAACCCAAGATCATCTTTCAAAAACGTATTTCATTAATATCATCCTCATTCTTAGAACCCTCATATGGAGCTATGTTTTCAAGTTTTCACCTTTACTTAAATTGCCATTTTGGGTTTTTGGTCTAAGTTTCCCTTTTTCCTCCTTTTTTTCTTCATTTTTTGTTTCTTTTTTGTTTTTTTTTGTTTTTTTTTTTTTTGTTTTTTTTTCACAACTTTTTTCATTTTTTTATTTCTCTTTCCCTTCTATTTATCAATGATACTTTAATCAAAGCTTCAAGCAATCCAATGACGAACTTGCCCTAATTTGATTTATGATTTTTCAAATCAAGAATTCACGTTCGATTAAAAAAAACTTTTAAGGGACGTAATGTAGGCTAGGGTAAAGGTTGCCAAAGAAATGGATAAAATAGACCTAAATTATATTTGTGGGGTAATCAAACCAAGGGTCATTTCCTCATATGGAGCACATTGGCATTTTGCCCTAACAATTTCTCTTTCATTTTCTATTTTAATTTTTTTCATGTTTATTTTTTTTAAAGGAGCACATTGGCACTTTGCCCTATCAATCTTCTCTTTATATATTTTTTTCATTTTCCCATTTGTCAAGAAAACTTGATCATAAAAGAGCTTTTGCCCCTACAAGATCCTTAAACTTTGCCCCCCAATATAGGGTGATCATTGGTTAGGGTTCTTCAAAGAAAATTTTTAACAGGCTCAAATGGGGTAACAATAGATAATTTTCTCTTTTTTTTTGGAAGAATAAAAAAAAGATGGCTATTTCTCATTTCGAACATGAATACTCTCAATAGATAATCTTTATTGACTAAGAGTAGACTTATAAATAAACAATTATAAAGGTCATGTATTGCATCACTTTCAAAATTCTTCACCAGATTTATCTTTTTTTATTTAATAGTCCCAATGAATCAACAATCTTCATCTATCAATCAAATCATCATGAATGATGTTTTCAAAATTGAATCTTGAATTATCATCATGATTGTCTAAACATTCATTATTTGAAATCAAAAAGACGGGTATGGGAAAAGGTATAAAAAGGTAAAAATAAATAATGGGTATTCACAAAAAAGAGAAATGTCATAAAAATTCATCATATCTGTCACTTTTATTAAAATAATGAAAGATAAGATGAAATCCAAGTACATAAAAGAAGATCACATTCTCAAAAGGTCCAAAATGATGAGTAATTCTAATAAAACTTATCCAAAATTATGCCCCCTAGATGATTGGGTGACAAGTTACCACTGACATTGGATGCCATATTTCCATCAGTATAGAAATTTATCAACCATTCTTTGATCAAACTTTGTACCATACGTTTCAAAGGGATGCAATTTTTTAATGGAATGCCCTGTCACCCCAAAATGGTAGTCACAGTGAGCAATGGAGTCATACCATTTAGGATAGAGAGGTACAAGTTATTTTGTAGGAATGGGAGAATCAAATGGTTCTTGTAAAGTTCTAGGTATAGTTTGATATAGCTTATGGGGATAGGGTCAAATGTACGTTTTTCTCTATTTCATGATTCTTGTGCACCATTCGTTGGGATAGTGGGATGAATAGAAGGCCTAAGAAGGGATGGATAAGAAGGTCATGGAGTTGATTGGTGGAGTATAGTAGAAACATGACTTATAAGAGAACGATATGTAGGATAGATTGGCTAAAGGTAGTTTCTAGATTGCTGTCTATCGAAACTCATAGCTTGAGTCTCATTTTCTTTTTTCTTGGGTATCTTTTTAGTAACAGAAGACTCTTCTTCTTCCAATTTACCGCTCTTGATTGCATTTTTAATGATCTCCCCTAAAATCACCATGTCAGTAAAATTTTTAATCGCGTTCCCTATCATTTTCTCGTGGTACGACAATTTTAGAGTACTTACAAATAGCACTATCATTTTTTCCATTAAGGGACATTGTGCCTAAATAATGACATCTAGCCATCTTTGAGCATATTTCTTGAAAGACTCATATGTTTTTTTCTTCATCCATTGTAATGAAAGGTGATCAAGAGCCATGTCTATGATATGGTGATATTAATTGATAAAAGACCAAGTTAGATATTTTCATGATTTTAGGCAAGTTTTGTCCAGCTAAACATACCACCTTACATTAGATTCAGTTAAGCTATCCTAAAAAACATGCATAAACAACTTCTTATTGCTAGCATGTGCCACCATCTTGCAACAATATATTGTGATATATGTAATGGGGCACTTCGTACCATCGTACATCTCAAAATCTGGTACTTTGAATTTTGGAGGAATCACTACATCTGAAACCATATAGCATCTATAGATCCATAAAAATCAATGCCTTTTACAGCCCTTAATCTTTTCTCAATCATGCTTATAGCTTGATCGGTCTTAGAGTATTTCAAAGATATAATCATTTGTAACTTCACTTATTCTTTGGTTTCATCCATTTTAAGAATTTGGATGGGCTCTTCTATCTTTTCAACAAAGACAAGATTTGTATAGCTCTAAACGTTCCCTTGACTGGGTGCATAAGGCATTCTGTAACTTGAGAATATAGTTTGCTGTGACTAAATACTTGAAGTAGTTTGGGTCTAATGTGGGCTAAATCCTAGTGGATATGGTGATTCGGTAACTTCATGCTAACCATCTTCTTCCACGTCTTTTTCTTTGTTTATCTTTTCAAAAGCATCTAGAATTTTGCTTAATTTTCCCTTAAGTATCTCTTGGGCCTTTCTATCTTTTTGAGATGACTTGCATTATCTTGGTCCATTTTTCTACCTCTAGCTTAAGTGTAGTACTAGTGTTGAGCTATCATTGAACCTTAATTCCCTATAATTATGGTACAAATTTAGAATGATGTTTATACAACTATCAGATTTTGTATGAGAATGAATGCAGTGATGTATGAATGCATGCATACACAATAAAAAGAAGGGTTAGTAAACGTAATATGTATGTTTATGAATATACACAAGAAGAAAAAAAATAAAATGAAGACAAGAAAATTAGTTGGTCACCTCAAATAAATAATAAACACTAAAAAACAAGTAAAATAATAACATGACCCTAAATTTTGGGTTAACAATAAAAGAGTGGAAGGACATGGCTCTGTCTATGGTTGGGCTCTTAAGATTAGCTATATGCAGTTTGGGTTAATTCTAAAAGGTTTTCAAATTATTCCTTACATCATCGTCCATCACAAACTAGTAAGATACCCTAATCTTCGCTTATTATAAGTTATAAGCGAAAAATGTTAAATCTAAGTAGGAATTTTCACAGGCCTATGCGGAGGCATGAAATCTCATGAGGGCATAGGTACTTCACTCCTCCTAAGGGTAGAGCTCGGGTGGAGAGCTTGATGTTATGTATATGCAATGAATGACAGATATACATACAATAAATAAATAATTGAACAAGTATAAGCAATGAAAATAAATAAATAAATAATTAAGTATAAGTAATTAAAAAAAATCTTAAATTTATTAAGCAAGGCTTAGATAATAAGAAATCATTTACTGGCTTGACTCTTAAGTCCCCAATGTAGTTGTCAATCTGTCATAACGTATAGATCCGTGAACTTACCATGAGACATAAATTAGAGAAGTTACCATTGATATTTTTTGGTTAGGTGTGATAAGCCACCTGATTGGATCTATCCTATTTAAATAAGAGTCCCAAGATTGAGTTAGATATCTTTAAATAGTAGATTCTAATCTACGAAATAAGAGTTTAGGTTAGAGAGTACGGTTATATGTGGAAAAAGTTATAACACCCTTACAATGCCCATCCCAATTATGGTACTAGTTTGATTCTAAATTATTTAAGCCTTAAAAATATTTATGTTTTACGAAAATAGTTAATATTGAAAATTAATCTTAAAATTATCTCAATAGTTTGATAACAATTTAAAATAATTTTCTCACCTTCAGAGTATTTATGGAGATTAGTGTCCTACTTTGAAAAAGCTCTGTCATTGGATTTGTTAATTTATTTTATTTCAAAATAATTATTAAAGTCTCCTAATAGTTTGGTAGGACTTACTTTGAGGTAGATCTCCCAATAATTTGATGATATTTTATCGTAAAAAGATTTGTAAAAAATTTTGTGAATTTCATTAAGTCTCCCAATAGTTTTGTAAAACTTAATTTGAAACAATCCTTTAACAATTTAAAGGATAAAATTCTCTTTTATCTTTTTGTTTTTTGAAAACTGATTTATGAAATTTCCTAATAGTTTAGTGGATTCCATTTTAAAAATTAAATCTATGAAAATTCTCCAATAGTTTTGTAGAATTCATGAATTTTTTTCTAAGGATTTTTATTTGAAAAAGATTTTTTTTTATTTTTTATTTATTGAAAATATTTTTTTTACTTTTATACACTTTTTTAAAAACTTATTTGAAAAGATTTTTTTTGTTTTTATTTTTTTGACTTATTTGAAAAGGTTGTTTTATCTTTTTTATATATAATTATTTTTTTAACTTATTTATTTTCAAAAATAAAATAACAAAAATAACTTTTATAAAATAATAAAATTTCTCAAAAATAAAACCAACAAAATAATAAAAGACTAAAAATAAAATGAGCTAAAAATAAAATCAAATCAAATAAAAAAAAAAGAAACCTTGCGATCGGGTATGATCAAATCACGAGTCGGCATGTAGGTCACCAGGTCAACATATAGATCCTAGGTTGTCCAAAATGAAATTCTGGGCCGGTGTAAAAGCAAAATTGCTTGCATTTTTTTCAGAAGCTCAATCACCTCTTTTTTTCTAACCCATAAACTCTCTCCCTTTTCTCTAAATGATTTCCAAAGATTTAATCGAAAACTGGGTTTTTTCCTTAGTGTTTAGAAAATTGGCCAAAATCCTGCCAAAAAATTCAAACTTTCCTTGGAAAATTCATCGGTAAATTTAACCGTTCTTAAAAAAAACCCAAATTTCTAGAAATTCCCAAAAAACCCCAAAGGTTTTCAAAAACCCAAATTTCAATCCAAACAAACATCCAAACTCCAAATCTTTTCAGAATCTTAGTCCCAATCCTTAGCCCTAAACCCAAACGCTTAAATCTAAATCCAAGGTCGAAATCCCAGAAATTCCCTTTACTGACCAGAATTTTCCCAATTTGTCATTTTTTCGAAAATCCTTCGCCATATAATCTTGAATCCCCTCTACCTCTATTTCTTGTTATTCTTGGTTCCATTTATAGGCATATTGTGGTAAGGATTTTAAAAATCAGACAGAATCAATCTAGTTTTGAATCCTGGAATTGAATTTTGTCCGAGCATGATTTTAGGCTAGATTTTAGTAATCTGTCTGGATTGAATCTGAAACTAATCACAAATTAAACCTTTGACTATCGGAGGTTGGATCCCTTTGATTTGGGGAATTCAATTTTTTCGTTTTCAAAATTCCTATCACAATTCAAAAAAAAAAAAGAAAAAAAATAATTATATCAAAATAATAATAATAATAATAATAATAATAATAATAATAATAATAATATGATATAATACCATATAATATACTAATAATATATAAAAATATATATAATATAATATAAAACTCGATCTTGCCCCGGACATAGATGGGTGTCTACAACAGCAACTACTAAACTTTATTGAGGAAGCTAAGGATCAGTACGAGCAAATTAAGCGTTTTTACAAGGGAAAAAATTATTAGACTTGATGTAAAACAAACTTTTGTGTAATAAATGAAAGTTCACTTTTGTTGAAATCTTTAAAAGAGCAAATATTTTTTATTTTTTTGTTTTCATATATTGCATTACATTCATTCATCATGTCAAATCATGTCAAATCAATTATTCTAGATTGTGATATTAAGGTGCAAGAATAGCTCAACATCTGTATAACACCCGAGCTCATGCTAGGAAGATGAAGCAAGATAATGCAAGCCATGTTGAAAGGTTGAAAAAGGCTCAAGAGGCAATTAATGGGAAACTAAGCATGATCCTTGAAGCTCTAGATAAGATAAATAAGGGAAAGGTAATGGAGGAAAATATTTCACATGAAGTCACTAAGCCACTATATCTTTTAGGTTACGATCCATATCTTTTAGGTTACGATCTATATCAGACCAAGCCACTCAAAGTTTTCAGCCACAACAAAATCGCATTTCCAAGTTACAACTACACAGGAATGCCCTATGCACCTAGTCAAGGAAATGTTTAGAGTTACACTAATCTTATCTTCACTGAAAAGGTAGTCAAGCCAATCTAAATCCCCAATCTGGATAAGGCAAAAGAAAAATTGATGTTGAAGATGGCTTTATCCTTAGAAGACCCTAAGACTGATCACATAATGATCATGATTGAGGAGAGATTACTTGCTGTAAAAGACATTGACTTTTATGGGTCCATGGATATTGTGGGGTTTTGTCTAGTGCCAGACGTGATGATACCCCCAAAGTTTAAAGTATAAGAGTTTAAGAAGTACAATGATATTAAGTGTTCTATTAAACATATCACGATGTATTGTCATAAGATGGCAATACACACTAGCAATGAAAAAGCGCTCATGAATGGGTTCCAGGATAGTTTAACTAGGTATATCACAAAATGGTAAGTTTAGTTGGATAGGGCTCGCATATGAACTTTGAAGGATCTGACTTGATCTTTCATCAACTAATACCGTCATATTATAAATATGACTCCTGATCGCCTCTTATTGCAACATATGAAAAAGAAAGCAACTGAATCCTTTAAGAAATATGCCCAAATATGGTAGGATATCACCGCTTAGGTGCAGCCACCATTAACAAAAAAAAAATAGCGGTGCTATTTGTAAACACTCTAAAGTTGCCATACTATGAGAAAATGATAGGGAATACGACTAAAAATTTTGTTGAAATGGTAATTTCAAGTGAGAAGATTGAAAATGCTATCAAAATTATTGTTGCTTAAGTGCAACCACCATTAACAAAAAAAAAAAATAATGGTATTGTTTGTAAGCACTTTAAAGTCACCATATTATGAGAAAATGATAAGGAATACGACTAAAAATTTTGCTAAGATGGTGATTTTCAGGTGAGACAATTGAAAATGCTATAAAAAATGGCAAACTTAAAAGTGGAAAGCCCTTTACTGTTAAAAGGATGCCTAAAAAGAAAGAAAATGAGACTTAAGCTGTGAATTTCGAAGGGCAGTAATTTACAAACTACCTTCAGCCAATCTATCCTACATATTACCCTACCATAAGTCATGCTTTTGCTTTCCCCTACCAATTAGCTACACGACCTCCTTATTAATCCATAACAAGGCTATTTGTTTGTCTAACCAACCTAATAAGTGGTGCACGAGAATCGTAAAATAATCGAGAAAATTTCACATTTGATCTTACTCCTAAAAGCTAAAAAGATGCCCAAGAAAAAGGAAAGTGAGACTTAAGCTATGAGCTTTAAAGGGCAGTAATATAGAAATTACCCTCGATCAATCTATCCCGTGTATTACCCTGCCATAAGTCATGCTTCCACTTTTCCCTACTAATCAGCTACACAACCTTTTTATTCATCCATAATAAGGCCTTTTTTTCATTTAACCAACCCAACAAGTGGTGTGCGAAAACCATGAAATAATCGAAAAAAACCCACATTTAATTCTATCCCCATAAGTTACATAGAATTATAACAAAATCTTCACAAAAATCACTTAATTGCTAACATCCCTGTAAAATAATTTGAACCTCCTTATCCCAAGTGGTATGATTTCTTTATCCACTGTGACTATCATTATGGGCTGACTAGCCATTCTATTGAGGACTGCACCTTTTTGAAACATAAGGTGCAAAGTCTAATTAAAGAATGGCTGATAAATTTTGACCCCAATGGAAACACAGCACCTAATGTCAATGGTAACTTATTACCCAATCATGCGTCAATACCTTGAATAAAGACATAAAGAAAATGAAAAGAAGAGTAAAGAAGGTTAAAGTGTCATTCAGTTAGTTAAATAAGGTTTTATATAAGGCTGAGATGATATAACTAGTGGCCCCATGCACCTATCATAAAAGATGTATCCCAAATCAAAGATATAAGTATCATGTAAGGCTTCAGGGCACTTCATTAGAACATGCAAATAGTTTCATGATAAGGTGAAAAGTTAATAAATTCTTACATGATAGAGTTATACGAAAAGATAGAAGTCTTATAAAAAATACTAAAGTGGCTATGACAGACAAATAGGTACCAAAATCGATCACTATATGTTATAATGAGAAGCCAAAATTAGTCAATGACAAATTTATTCCCAAGCCAGTGATCTTCAAAGTCCTAAGTCCATTTCCTTACAAGGATGAGAAGGCTGTACCATGAAAGTATGGTTATGAAGTAATAGTTTAGGGGCAAAGAAGTTAGCTTAAATCTGAGGTCGCTAACATAACCAGTATAGGTGGCATAACTAGAAGTGGAAGATGCTATACTCCAAAGGCATTAGAGAAAGCAAAGAATGAGAAAATAAAGCAAAGAAAGCAAAACAAACTAAGCTAGAATTGATCCAAAAAAAGACATCCTAAAATTTGTACTAGAAAAAAAGATTGTGACTTTTTAAAGTTGGTGAAGCAAAGTGAATATTCTATAGTGGAACAACTGAACAAGATGCTGTCCAAAATCTTTTTGTTGCACTTTTAAATTCAAAACCACATCACAATGCCTTGATGAATGTGCTAAATTAGACTTATGTGACACATAACATATCTATGGAATATGTAAACCATTTGACAGGGAACTTGGTGGTACCACATAATATATCTTTCAATAACGATGAGATTCATCCAAAAGTAAAAGAAGTACAAAAGCATTGTATATTACTATTAAATTCAAAAGCTACATAATAACAAAATCCTTATTGATAATGATTCGACTATTAATGTCATGCTTATGTCTATTTTGACAAGATTGCCTATTGATATGTTTCATATAAAAAATAGTCATATGGTGGTCTGAGCATTTGATAAGACCAAGTATGAAGTATTGGGAAACATTGAGATACATATACAAATTAGACCACATGTTTTCAATATAAAATTTTAAGTTATGGATATTTCTCTATCCTACAGCTATTTATTGGAGAAACTATGGATTCATATGGAAGGTGTTATTCCTTCTTTTTTATATCAAAAGGTCAAATTCAATATGGAAGAACAATTAATGATTGTGGTCAGAGAAAAAGACTTGCTAGTGACTCAACCTATAAATACCCTATATGTAGAAGCTGCAGACGAGTCATTGGAATGCTCTTATCAATCTTTCAAACTTGTTAATGCCATGGGTAGAGGATTTAAAATGCACTAACTAAAGTTTAGTAAAATCATGATAAGTCAGATGATTAATAAAGGGTGGAATGTTAGAGTTGGTTTAGGTAAAAGTCTGTAAAGGATAAAAGAACCACCAATGATTGAAGACAATAGTAGAAGATTAGGCTTAGGATATGAAATGATAGGAATAGAGATAATAGAAAAAAGGCAGAAAATATGCCAATGTTTGTCCCCTACCTATATAAAAACATTTAGTCTTGGAGGATATATGCACCTAGGAGGTGAGGAAAGCATCAAAAGAGAACTAATCTAGGAAGACGCTTTTGCTGAACTATCCATCCATATGGTAGACAAAGATAGCCAAAAGGAAAAAATATTGGTTTACCCATGCCCACTAAACTTTGAACTGAAAAATTAGAATGTCATTCAGATGCCTGCTATCCTTGATACTCTTTCAATGTAATTACAACTCTTAATTGCTTTACCCAAAAATATTGGGATGATCTCTTATGTATAGGCCTTTTATTATCAATTATTTCAATAAAAGATAGTAACATGCATTTTATCCATTTTTTCTATTCAATCCACTTTTTCATCAAAGCATTTTGCCAATATTTCCTATTTCACTCAATTTTAAGTTTCCAAATGAAATGAAGATAATCATGATAATGATCAGAGATTAAATTTTGAAAATTCAATTAATACTAAAGAACTCGACACTGAAAAGGACTCTGAAGAATACATTTTGCTTCCAAATTTAATAAGATTAATTGAATAGGAGAAAAAATCTATTGAGCCTCATTAAGAAGATACTAAAATGATTAATTTAGGTGATGCTAAGAACAAAAAAAAAATCAAGGTTGGTACCTCACTCTCAATAGTTGATAGACAATGATTAGATAATCTACTTTGAGAATTTATAGATGTGTTCACTTGGTCCTACCAAGATATGCTTGGGTTCAGCACTGAGATAGTAAAACATAAGCTACCCTTGAAGCTTGAATGTAAGCTAGTTCAATAAAAACTAAGAAGGATGAAACCAAAAAAATTGTTAAAATTTTTAAAAAAGGTAAAAAAATAGTTTGATGCAAGTTTTTTGCAAGTGACAAAATATCCTAAATGGGTGGCTAATATAGTACTTATCCCATGGATTATCACGATTTGAACAATGCTAGCCTGAAAGATAATTTTCTCTACCTTATATTGATACATTAGTGGATAATACAGCCCGACATGTGGGTTTCTCTTTTTGGATAGATTCTCTAGCTATAATCAAATAAAGATAGCTCGGGATGACATGGAAAAGACTACTTTTGTAACTATATGGGAAACTTTTTGTTATAAAGTTTTACCTTTTGGATTGAAAAATGCTAGGGTAACCTATCAAAGAATTATGGTGACACTCTTCCATGATATGATGCATAAAGATATTAAGGTGTATATGGATGATATGATCATATAATCTTAAAAATGAGAGGACCATGTAGCTAACCTCAAGAAATTGTTTGAGAGGTTAAGAAAATTTCAGCTCAAGTTGAATTCATCCAAATGCATGTTCGAAGCCAAATCAGGGAAACTATTAGGTTTTGTAGTTAGTGAAAGGGGAATAAAAGTTGACCCAAACAAGATTCGAGCCATTTAGAATTTATCCCCATCAAGTACACTAAAAGAAGTCTGAGGTTTCTTAGGCAAATTAAACTAAATCTTTCAATTCATTTCCTAACTTACTTTCAAATGCAATCCCATCTTTAAACTTCTTTGAAAAAATAATCTCGAAAAATGGAATATAGAATGTCAAGAGGCTTTTGATAAGATTAAGTAGTACCTATCAAATCTTCCAATATTAGTGCCATCTATTTTGGGAATACCATTGATTCTATATGTAGCGGTATATGAGAAGTCTAGGGGATGTGTGTTGGGTAGTAGGATGAATTTGGCAAAAAAAAAAGAGCTATTTACTACTTGAGTAAGAAGTTTACAGAGTACGAGTCCAAGTATTCATCATTAGAGAAAATGTATTGTGCTTTAGCTTGGACATCTAAAAGACTCAGGTAGTATATGCTTTACCACATAACTTGGCTTATAGCTAAATTAGACCCAATCTGGTATATTTTTGAGAAGCCATCATTATCAGAAAGAATCACAAGATGGTAAATAATGCTTTTAGAATATGACATAGTGTATGTGAGCCAAAAAATGATCAAAGGAAGTGCTATTATCTAATTTCTCACGGATTAGGCTGTTGAAGATTATAAACCCATGAAACTTGATTTTTTGAATGAAAAATGAAAGGCCATTTTAGGACTAAAAAAAGAAAATGATGATGGAAAGTCATAAAGAATGTATTTCAATGGGGCTACTACTGACATGGGGCATAAGATTGGAACAGTTTTTATATCTCCAAAAAGACACTACTACCCTGTTATAGCAAGATTGAACTTTAATTACACTAACAATATGGCTAAATATGAGGCCTGTGTTATAGGATTGCAAGCTACTTTAGATAGAAATATCAAAGAATTAAAGGTGTTCGGGGATTCAACCTTAGTTATTTATCAATTAAAAAAAGAATGGGAAACAAGGGACTCAAAACTTATCCTATACTATAAATACATCTTGGAGTTATGCAAACAATTCAAGGCAATCCAATTTTAACATTTGCCTCATGTAGAAAATCAAATCGTAGATGCCTTGGGCACCTTAGTTGTAATAATGCAAATTGGTAATAATGCTGAAATTCAGCCCATCAAGTTAGATGTCAAGGATATACCGGTGCATTACACCAACATAAAGGAGAAAAGAGATGGAAATCTCTAGTATTATGATATTCTGTGATATCTAAGGGATCAGTAATACCCAGATCAAGCAACAAAGAGTGATGAGAGAGTCATGAGGAGATTAGCTATGGGATTCTTCTTAGATATGGATATTTTGTATAAGAAAAGCAAAGCTCAAGTGTTATTGCACTATATAGGTGTCTCTGAGGCTAAAAAAATCATTGAAGAGGTTTATAATGGCATATGTTAAGCACATGCGAATAGATATATGGTGGTAAGACAGATTATGAGAGCTGGATATTATTAGTTGACAATGGAAATAGACTGCATTGATTATGCTCGAAAGTATCAAAAATGTCATATTTACGTCGACAAGATTCATGATCTACCCATTACTTTACATGTTTTGACACTACCTCAGCCATTTTCTATGTAAGGGATGAATGCCATTCATCTTATTACCTTAAAAGCATCAAACGGAAATAGATTCATTTTTATGATGATTGATCACTTCACTAAATAGGTCAAAATAACTTCTTTTATGAATATTAGTCGATTAGTAGTCTGCAGTTTATCAAAAAAAATAATTTACAAATATAGACTCTAAAAAAGGATCATCTCAGATAATGCAGAAAACTTGAACAACAAGATGATGCAAGAAGTATGTGCTTAGTTCAGGATTAAACACCATATCTCAGCTCCATACCATTCAAAAATGAATGAAACTGTAGAGGCTACAAATAAGAATGTCAAAAAGATTCTAAAAAGGATGACTGAAACATATAAAGATTGACAAAAGAAATTACCTTTTGCTTTACATACCCATCGAATGTCAACACATACCTCTACTAGGGTAACTTCATTTTCTTTGATTTACGAGATAGAGGCCATATTGTTAGTGGAATTAGAAATTTTATCTCTGAAAGTCTTAAGGGAAGTGAAGCTAGAAGAAGATTAATGGATCTAAGAGTGTTATGAGCAATTTAACTTCATTGAAGACAAGAGATTAATGGCGTTTTGTCACAGCCAATTATACCAAAAAAGAAGGATGAGAGCTCACGACAAAAAAATACGACCATGCCAATTTCAAGAAAAAGAGTTGGTATTGAAAAAAATTCTCTTGAGTTAACAAGATGATGGGGGATATAGACTCCAAATTGGAAAAGATCGTATGTTGTGAAAAGAGCCTTTTTAAGATAAGCCCTAATTTTGTCAAAAATGGATAGAGATGACCTTCTTAATCCCATAAATTCTAATACCATGAAGAAATACTTTTTTTTTTTAAAAAAAAAGAGTTCAATTTTAAAACCTGAAAGGGCGACTTGAACAAAAAAAAAAAGAGTTCAAGTTGAAAACTCAAAATGGTGGCTTGAACTAAATAGAGGTTTATCTAAGTTGAAAACCTATAAAGGCAACTTGGATAAGAAGGATATGGCATCATTCGATGGACACACCAAAATCAGTGAATTTCGAAGAGCTCTGAAGTGCTGGGGGCATTATATGATTGAAGTTTGGAAAAAAAATCCAAGATTTGTTGTCATGATTATTTGATTATTTGTCATAGGACATCGCTATACCAAATAGCCATCCTTATATACCTTTATTTTGTTCCTTTGCCATCATCTATAATTTACTTCTTCTCTAAATAAATGATATTCATTTCATCCTATTTATGTCTAACTTTAAATATTTGCCTTTCCTTTTTTATGTTTTGCCATGAATAAAAGAAATGCATAATTTGAATATTATATTTTGAAATTGAGATAATGATTAATGATTGAGTAATGTTATAAGAGATTGTGTATTACTTTGAAAGAATTGAAAAGGATGGGGGCAAAGATGAAATCTTCAAAGTATGATAAAGTTATTGATTTTGAAAATTTCCCTTGGGACAAAGATAAGTGCCTATTTTAAGTAACAAAGAATGGTTTGTAATCTTTTCACGAGAAGTATGTAGAGATGAGAATATGGAAAAAAATCATCAAAACTTTAGTACCATAATTGAAGTTTCATTTACATCCTAGATAGGGCATGCATTTGCATCGTTGCATTATCATTTATCACTTGTTTTGATCACAGTTTGAGTCAAATCATCTTTCTGACTCACGGTTCAATTTTAGTCACTCATTTTTTATCTTAACTTGATCTAGATCATTTTTTTGACTTGCAATTAGACCCCGGTCATTTATCTTTGACCTCAACTTAGTCCAAGTCAATTTAGTTTTTTGACCTATGATTTAGTCTCAGTCATTCGTTCTAATCTCGACTCGATTCAGATCATTTTTTTAACCTGTGATTCAATCATGGTCACTCATTCTGATCTCGACTTGATCCAGATCATTTTTCTAACCTGTAGTTTAACCCTCGTCACTTCTTTTGATCTCATATCGGTTCAGATCATTTTTTTGACCAGTGGTTCAATCCTGGTCATTCATTTTGATTTCAGCTAAGTCCAGATCATTTAAATTATTAGACTTACAGTTCAGTCCTAATCATTTTCGTTATTTTTGCTTACTAATTTGACTTTCATTTTTTGGGCCCGGACAAAATGGATATGGAGGTCTTTGCATCTTCTTTGTCTAACAGAGATGTGCAAAGAAGGACAGTTATAAACACCCATCTATGTCTGGATCAACTATTTATTATTATTATTATTATTATTATTATTATTATTATTATTGTTGTTGTTGTTGTTGTTGTTGTTGTTGTTGTTGTTGTTGTTGTTGTTATTATTATTATTATTTTCTTTTTTTCTTAATCGATATAATTAAAAGGAAATCAAATTTGCATAATCATAGGGGTTCTTAATTCAAAATCAAATCGATAGACAAATTTACAAAGACTTAAGCCTAAAATCACATTGGATAGAATTCAATACTAGGATTTAAGCCTATATTGATTCTATTCAAGTCCTAAAATCTCTACTAAGTACTAGCTATAAATTGGACACAAAATGCAAAAGAGGGTAGAGTTTTTAATGGAGGAAATATCTTTGGGTTTAAAGTTTTTGGGTTTAAAATTTATGGGTTTTGATATTCTGGGTTTAAAGCTCTGGGTTTGAAGTTTTTGGATTTAGGTTTGAATTTTTGAGTCTAGAGTTGAATTTCTGGGAAATTTTTGAAAAATCTGGAATATCTAAAATAAAAACTGGGTTTTTGGTTTGAATGTTCGAATTTTTAGGCCAAATTTCGATCAATTTTCTAGAAACCAATGATCAAACCCAATTTTTATGATTTGTTTTGGAATTTTCTAGAAAGAAAGCAAAGTGAAATTTTCTAGAGAAAAAGAAGGCTAAACAGTTTTGAAGAAAAAAATAAGAAGCTTGGCCTTTATACCTACACCAAACGACATTGTTTCTGAAGGCTTAGGATCCTCGTGAACCCATTTAGGATCCACATACCACCCGTGGAGCAACTCGACACAATCGCAAGTTTTCTTTTTTCTTTTTTTTCATTTTCTAATTTTAATTTTTAGCTTTTTCTTATTTTATTTATCATTATTATTTTACTAATTTTAATTAAGCAATTTATTACTCTTTAAAATACTTTTGTAAAATTCCTTTTATTATTTTATTTCAGGAAAACAAAAAAAAAAAATTCTCTTTTCAAATTAATTCATGAATCTTACCAAACTATTAGAGGATTTTTTATAAATTTAAATTTTATGGATTCTACTAAACTATTGAAAAATTTCATAAATTAGGTAATCAATAAAATATTTTGTATCTTATCTTACCAAATTATTAGAAGATTACATTTTAAGTTAAATCTTACCAAACTATTAGATGATTTAATGAATTTTCTCAAAAGCAAAATTTTATAAATATTTTACAATAAAATCTCATCAAACTATTGAGAGATTTGCATCAAAGTATATCTTATCAAACTATTGGAGGACTTTACTAACTATTTTCTTGGGTAAAATACATAAACAAATCCAATGATGGAGCCTCTTCAAAGTGGGACATTAGTTTCAATGAATACTCTTAAAGTGAAAAAATTATCTTAAATTGCTACCAAACTATTAGAGTAATCTTGAAATCAATTTTTAGTAGTAAATATTTTGATAAATTATAAACATGTTTAACGCTTAGATAATTTGAGATCAAACTGGTACTATCCTTCAGATGGGTATTGTGATGGTGCTATAACCTTCTTCATGTATAATCGTACTCTGAACCTAAAATCTGATTTCATATATCAGAATCTATTATTTAAAAATACTTAGGTCAATTTTGGGACTCCTCTTTAAACATAATAGATTCTATTAGGTGATCAATTACACCTAAACAAAAAATATTGATGACGATTCTTTTAATCTATATCTAGTGATAAATTCACGGATCTATATGTTATAATAATTATTTTAATATACATAATTATATTTGTATTTTAAATAATGTAATATTTAATTTTTAGTAATATTAAATATAAAAAATTTTAATTCTTAAAAATTAATTATTATAAACTAAATAAAAATAATTATAACTCAGAAATGATAAATTCATCTCAATGATTAAATCATAATAATAATAATAACATTAAAAATGATACGACAATCCATCCCTACTATTCAAAGAGGACTGAGGTTGTCTTATCCAGCCTGATCTGCACTTCCGTTTCACGAGTGGGCTGCTATTTGATCTGTTGTTTTTATTGGCATTTCTCTTAATCAGTTTGGAACTTTTTTCTGATATATATCACATATTACATGAATCAAATTATAATTGGCTTCAAATAACAGTGTCAGGACTTGCAGTCAGCACTCTGTTTTTTAGAATGGAGAATTCAAGAATCCATATCCAATGGTATTTTTCTTTTGACAATGCACTAAACACCCTCCTTTACAGCTAAAGGTCATAATAAGAGCCGGTTCAGCCTTTACCTTCAAACGAACTCCATGATCAATCAGCTCTTCTTTTGAATTTCTCACAATAGCACCAGCTGAATTCTTTATCGAAGTACTACAAACGCCAGTTTACCAACATTGCATGAGCCCTGACATATGCTCATTCATCCTCGGAAATCTACGTACAAGCGTTGAATGAGGGGTAATTTAATTATGTGATGGAGGTAGCTGGATCGGCCTGGGAATCATGAGTTACAAGAATTAAGAGATGGACCAGACCCATCTGATTGGTTGAATCAACAGCCAACAGCCCATCCAATCCTATAACGGAGTCAAACAGTCCCGTACGTATGTTGAATCGTTTTAATACAGCTAGAAGTATCATCTATATTTTGTTTGGGTTTAATTTCCTGCTCAGATGATATTTGTGTATCATCCAAACTTTACATTTTGTTATCTACATTCAAAATTTTATTTTTAAAATGTTCTTTACAAATATTGAAATAGACAAAAAAAAAATTGAATTCTTTCCTTTATCATTTAAATTAAATTTTGTGGGTGAATCGATCAATTTTTTGTTAAACAAAATATTTACATATATTTATGTTGATTTCTTAAAATATTATTTTAAGTTTCTTATCATAAAAGATAAAATTTTAATTTCTTTTTTTTTTAACGTTGATTAATCATTTAATCATTTTTTTTCAAGAATCAATTGAAACACAAGAATAAAGAACCGGTGATAAAAGCCGATCAATATTCCCTATTCCATCATTCAATCATTGAGCAAACCAACAAAACTTCCAAGAAACTGGTAAAAACTTGTGAGCCTAAAGTGTAAGTTGGAAACATAAGTGAAACGCGGTACGGGCATTGGTCATGATTTATAAGATTATAAATAAAATAAAATAAAATAAAATAAATAATAATTATATTATATTATATTATATTTATAATTAAAAAAATAAAATTATAAAAAAATTAATCATTTTTTTCATATAAAATGATTCAATTCTTTTAAAATAAAAAAAATTATTTTTAATCCATATGATTTAACTTATATATCTTATTATATTTTTAAAAATTATATATCAATAATTTAAATTATATAAATTTTAAAAAAATAACTTTGATCAATAAATAAATTATCATAACTTAATCTTTACATATATCAAATATAAAATAAGATAATATTATTTGATCTACTATGATATATAATATTATTTTTATCTTATCATATCATAATATTATATACCAAACATTTCATTACTTTCTTCCATAGAAAATAAACCATGTTGTTAATTAATTTATATATGTGGACATTAAAAAACCTTTTCATGTGGTACGTAACATTCTTAGAATTTAATTTATGAGTATTGAAATTAAAAATTTAACTAATCATTGATAAAAAAACTTTATATCTTTAGAGTTTAATGCTAAAAAGTATTCCTACTTACAAGTTGAAACCATATGTATCAATAATAAATAATACTAATAAGGCATATGATTTAGGTTTGTTTTAAATTAAGGACATGATTATTCATTTGGAATAAAATTATGACAGTACTATCTAGTATGTAGCATGAGCTATATATGTGCCAGATCTGGTTAGTCATTTCATTTACATATAGAATCATAGATTCCTAGTCATATAGCTAGCTGGCTTTGTTTTCTTTGGATCATTTTCAATCACAGAAAGACAAAAAAAAAAAAAAACATTAAAATAGAAATCACATAAATAGAATCCAGTTATAGTTTTTTGTTCACTTGTTCAAGTTCTAAAAACCAACAAACCAAAATGAGCAGAGAAGACATTCCCTCTCGTCCACAAACAGTAACCAGACAGACCGAACAAGATTTCCGCCTACAAAATCAAAGACAACTACACCCCACTTTCTTTAGACCCCTCCTCTAATTAAGTAATATTTAACCTGCACAAAACAAGGAATGTCACCTAATCATTTTTTTCATCTAATTAATGCACCTTTACAGCTCCAATTAATTTACTACTATATCCCCAGATATTCTTCATTTTTCAAGCAACGCTGATGATGCTATTGCTGTCACCACTTGACATGGCCTGAAAAGAAGACGAGTGTGCTGCTGCCGCCGCCGTTGACTGCTCATCGACCGATGGCGTTGAGAGTTTCAACGATAGAGGTAAAGGGTCAACTTGGGTTTTCTGGTTTAGATTAAGATCAGCCATATTTGATGATGGAGAAACTGGAAAAATTGGTATTGGACGGATAAGCTTTGGAGATGGTTTTGCTTTGGGGCTTGACCCTGTTGTGAGATTCTCCATGACCCTATTTTCTTCCGTGACTGGTAAAACTACAGGGCTTAAATTCACTGGAAACGTTGACATAGGAAATCTATTCATCTGTGGCTGTGGCAGTGGAAGCTGTAACGAAACGTTTTCTTGGTGGACTTGATCTTCTTCCAATATAGTTGAATTAATGAACTGCAAATTTCAGCACAAAAATCAAATAGTAACAAATAATTATAATTATATTAAAAAGAAGTATGAGGACAAATAATTAATTATTAAGCAAGAGAGAAAAAGTATAGATACCGAATCAGTTGTTATATCAAAAAGACTAGATCTACGGCGTCTCCGATTCTGGTTATTTCGCCTGAGAAAGTACTTCTGAGCATGACTTGCCACCTGAGTAGGCGTACGTGTCTTCACAAAGTTTCTCGAAATCCCTCTCCAATCTCCTTTCCCTACTTTCTGCAACCCCAATAAGAACAATCTATGCTCCTCCTCCGTCCATGGAACACCTTCACATTAAAAAAAAAAACAAAGAAAGTAAGAATAATTAACAAGATCAGAAACGTTTGACTAGAAATGTTTAAAAATTACCTCTCTTGCGCTCACGGCTCCTTCCAGATGCATGAACTACATCATCAGAAGCATACCCAGCATCTGCGTTAGAATCCTGATGGTGATCAAAATGAGAAAGATTATTCATGCTAACACTTTTCCTGAAAGACCCTTCCATGACTCGAACACCAAATAGCATGATGCCTTTCTCTCCTCCTCCGCCACGAGCAACCTCTTCGCATGTACGAGACATCATCCTTTTTCTATATCCAATATCCCTGCAGCTTGACCTTTCTGTTGGTTCAACTGAAATGAAAAATATATATATAATAAATTAAAGAGAGAAACAAAACTGTTTCACTCTATGCAAGAAGAGAAAGAGGAATACTTGATGCTCTAATTCTAAATGAAGAAGAGAAAAATGGAATATAAGAAAAGATAAGTGAACGGCTGCTTCGGTTGATAAAGTATGTAGGGTTTTTGTTTGTGCCAACAATGACATGAATGACTCGTTGAAAACTACATCATGTAACGTTGTTTTTGAACATCTACAATAAACTGATTTCCAGGATCATGAATCAGGACCGTCCAATGTGCCTAACCCCTTAAACGATATAAACAAGGCCAAGTGTTTTGGTAATATCCAATCTTAAAGAGGAAATTTATCGTGTGTTCCAAGCATTGAGAATTAAATTTAGGCCACATTCCAATAACGAATACTTTCTTTTTGTTTTTTTTTTTTTTTTTTGAGCAAAAATTCTTGTTTAATTAAATACTTTTACTTATAATTTAAGACGTGGGTATATTCTAAGTTTCCATCAATCCGGTTTTAGTCTTTGGCTGGTCCAGATTTAAATCATGTAGCCATTGGGTCCAATTATATCTAAACAATAATTTGAGAGAGATCGCAAGTTATACTAATTGGTGGGAAACGACTGCATGTTAGTGGAAACTATTCTTATATATAAATTATTAAATAAAAATTAAGGAATAAAATTGATAATTTAGACATAGTATAAAAATAATATTAAAAAATTTAAAATTTTAACATAAATTTCATAAATTTGATAAAAAGTAAAAAAAATTTCGTATTTAATATATAATCGACAAAAATTATAATATAATTATTTTTATATTATATATATTTTTTGTTATATCAAAAAGATAAAATCTTAATAAAAATAAAAGGAATAGAAGAGATCTGATTCCAAACTAAATTTTTTATCTCTTCAAGTACTTTTAACCGTTAAATTAAAGGTTTGAAAATATATTTTATATATATTTAATATAAATAAATACAATATAAATTATTAAGTTATTAAATTTAAATAAAAATGATTAAAAGAGAATGCAGAGGAACGGAGTGTTTCTCGACCGTCAACTTGGCATATTCGGTGCTGCTCGTAGAAGATTTGGTTGTCTCTAGTCTTTGTCCTCGACTACCCTCCTTACCTTGTTTAATCACCTATAGTGGTTCGTGATATTGTGGAGGATAAGAAAACATGGACCCCACTCATCACCCACATTTTTTCTTTTTTTGGTTTTCCTCTTATTTAACAACACCTTTTCCATTCTCTTTACCTCAACTTTTGCATGTGGCTGTGGTGGTGGCGATGGTAGATGGATAGACTGATGGAAGGAAGGATGGATGCGTTTCGCTTTCATTTTTCTTGTTTCGATAGGCTGCTTTTTCCTTCCTTTTCCTTCTATCTTTCAGTCCGATCGATAAAGCCATACACTGTGTTGCACCACCGTTGAGCTCTTCTTTTTGTGGTGGGTGACGGTAAAGGGGTTTGAGTTTAGAGTTGAAAGCACGTGTTTTATAATTCTTGATTGTTTGCCTGCTCCTGCATGCTAATTTGCTATTGATTTCCTAAACTTTTTGGCCTATCTAACATTGAAGATTTTTTAATGTATCGTGTGTGGGGGTGACCTGGGTCCGCACCTTGTTTTGTTTTGCTGTGTTGTGGGGTTTGTCATGTCACATCCTCCGAAAACGATGGCTACGTTGGATTTGGATGCCTACTTTGGAGCACACGAAAATTTTGTGGCGGCTAACGTTCCATTGCGTGCCTGCCCCTGGCCCTTCCCCTACTTCATCATTAAGATCATTTTTTTTGGATTAAGAATAATCAAAATGCGAAAAACTTAAAGGATTTGTGGAAATGATGCTGATTTGAGTCATTGATCAGTGATAGTTAAACAAAACCAGAATACAAAAATTATTTATTTTCACAGCCTAAATCCCATCATTACCAAATTACGAAAAATCCTTTGAAAATTTTCTTTTTCTCTCTACCTAATTCTCTCTTTCCTTGCCTCTTCATACGGTGATTTTTGCATTATCAGACAAAATGGGCAAATGCCGTTATTTATAACGAGCACAATGGCAGCGGTTGCACTTGTTATTACTAAAACAAACTGCCTTGTGATGGTTGCCAACAAGATCGGGTCGAGCCACCCATTATTGGCGAAACCCATGCCCCGTTATATATGTACTATTTTATTTGGGAGAAGCTGCCTAACTTAGCTAAATGAGGGCATTCACTACTTTTTTTTTTTTAATTTATATTTGATATATTATCAATATATAAATTTTATATACTGTCAATAAATTAAATAATATTATTTTATTAATAAATAAATATTAATTTTTAAAATAAATATATAAAAATTAATATATTTTTAAAAAAATTTACTCTTTAATAAAATGATATTATCTTATTCATTTTATTAATAAGATGACATTGTCCTATTCATTTTATTAATAAGATGGAATCAAATATAAATTTTTTTTTAAATTTTATTTTTAACCATTCACCTTTTAGTGCAAATGCTTAGCAAATTGTAAGTGGACACTGCATAGGGGACTAAATACATACCAAGATCAGCCATATGCAAAAGGATTCGTCAAAAATTATACTCTTAAATGCAAAACAAGGATATGACTAAATGTTGATGGTTGATTTCTCTTGGCAGAAGAAGGTGAAGAGAAAGGAAAAAAAAGAAAAAAGACATTTGTCTTTTAACATGATTTCTCTAGAACTGAATGGACGCAAACCAACCTTGAAAACGAAGCTGGGGCGAAATGATGTTAACCATCAAATTTACCCAATTATCCAAAAAAAAAAAATTAATACGACCGATAACTACAATTATTTCGTTTCCTAACAGTTTTTTTTTTTTTTTTTTTCCGTTCGGATTTTTTTTTAATCTGTAGAGTTAGAATTTTATATTTCTTTTATGAAAAAATCGTAATATAAATATAAAAAATTGTAAATCATAAATATTAAAATTTAAATTATAAATTTATATGATATTTTAATCTTTTAAAAAAAAATTACATCAAACAATTAAATTAAACTTTACATTTAAAATTTTATAATTTTTTTTGAAAGACAGAATTTTATAATCTTTTAGTAATATTACTCTTTGGTTGAGAAAAAAAAAGAAAAGAAAAATTAAAGATGAGGTGCACGATCTAAGTTTCACACATATCATGATCTTACATGTCACATAGCACTTTACCAACACAAACGGGTATAAACACATATATAAAAACAGATATATTTTTAAAGAATAAATATGCAAGTTTTTTATAATGAAAAATTAGTTTTTAACATAATACATTAATTTACTTTTATATCTATATCTATACATCCATATATATTGATCACTATATTTTTATTGGTGTTAAGTTTAACTATTTGTTTATTTGTTTATTTTTTAACCAATTAGATATAATTAGTGGATATCTGATTTGGTAAAGAAATTAATTAGACTTGATAATTTAAAATAAAATATAGTGATAAGGTATCAAAATGATAAGAATAAAAAAATAAAGTTAACATGGTTTAAAAATAAAGTTAATGTGAGGGATTATTTAAAACTATTTGTTTTTCATTTATCAAATCATCAAACTTCTTTTTTAAATTAATTTTTTTTTCCAAAATTTCAATTTTTTTTAGATGCTTTAAAATTCATTTTCAATTTATAATTTTTACTTTCTAAATCATCCTTTGTATTCATCAAAAATTATTTTCAACATTTAATTTTGAAATCATTTTCTTATATTTTAAGCACATATTTTCAAACTCAATTACTAACTCATTATAAGCATATTGTAATTTATCAAATGTGTATGCACAAGATTGAGATTGATTTTGAGAAGATGTTATCTCAAGATCTTCAAGGGCCATGAAACATAGTTTGTTTTGGTTTAAGGATTGACTTTCACAAGACATTTCTTCAACTTGCTCTTCCATCTTTTTTTTCTCCATACATGTCTTCAAGTTTCTCCCATATTTCTTTGAAGGTTGAGTAATTTGAGACCATATTTAAGTTGTAAGAGTCTAAAGCTCTACAAAGAACATACTTGGCCTTAGCATAATTTTTTAACTTCTTCAAATATTTGTCACCATTTTAGGATGCTTTAATGCCATATTCTATCACATTTCATACTCTAAAATCTTGAGCCATGATAAATATATTCATCCTTATTTTTCTTTCACAAAACTCATATTTTTCTATCTTAGGGGGCTATGAGGACTTCATTACCATCTTGGAAAATACATTAAGCGATAAGATCTTTTCTTCAAGGTTATTAGACCTACAAAAATAGAGTCTAAGATCTGATACCAATTATTAGCTCAAGTATAGATAACAATCCAAAATGGGTGAATTAGATTGTCTCAAATTTTTTCCCAAAAATTGATTTTCAAAAAAATAAAATGTAGAATGGAAAATATAAGAAATATATGAAATTAAAGCACAAATAAACAACAATGGATATAAAAAAGTAGGGATAGAGAAATCAAATAAAAAAATTTATAAAGGTTTAATTATTCTTTAAAGATACCTACGTCCTCTCCCTTAGCTTTATTTGCCAAGAAGTTCAATCCACTACTTGAAGAATCTCTTACAAGAAGAAATTCCTATCTGTTGAAAGCTTAGATAGCAACCCCTCACTCTCTATCTTTCTAGGCTAAAATAGCAACCTTTAATTTTCTACCTTTCTAGGCTAAGGTAGCAATCTCTAATAACTCAAAATGAGTTTCTATAAAAACTCCCAAAATCATTTAAGAGAATACGTCACCACTTGATTATAATTAAGCTCTAATATTTTGCAAACTAGAGACACCTCTCAAAGGTTTAGTGTTTGCATAATTTAAGTACAAAGAATGATAGATGAAGAACAAATAAAGTTTGGATACAAAAATTACAACAAGAATATGGAATTTAAGCATTATTGACTTAAAAGCTTTTGATTTCTTGAGAGAATGAATATAAAACTTGTTTATGTTTACTCTCTTCTTTCTCATTTTATAAAAGAAATAAGTTTGTAACTTTTAGGAATTGATTTATTTAAGAAATACCCATTGTTCATTTGAAAACTAGCCATTTGGGGCTTTTTAGGCAAAAATTGATCAATCCATTTTTGAAGGGGATCCATCATCTTTTGACCCGATCAATCTATTTGCTAAGGATCAATCAATTTTGCAAGTTATGAAATCATTTTGCATTCTAGATAAAAAAACTTATCGATATTTTTTCATAGGGAACCGATCCATTTTTAAAATGCTAAAATCGATCGATCCATTTATGCAAAATTCAAACTTGAAACCTTTCTGCCTAAAAATCAAAAGATCCATTCAAGAAAGGATCGATCCATTTTTCTAGGGGATCGATCTTGTCCACAAAGGGATTGATCCCTTATTCGTAGAATTGTATAAAATATATTTCAAATAAGGAAAAAAGTTTATTTTTTATCTTAAAAAAATTTCATGAGAAAGATTACTGGTAAAATTTTCTTTTCTAGTTTAAAGCACTTTGTTCTAAGTTTTAGCAAATCAAATATTACTTGGAAAAACATATTATTTATTTAGTACCAAAAACAATAAATCATAAGAATATGTACTAAATAAATCTTTTCAAGTCAAAAATCATTTTCCAAAATATTTTTCATTTCAAACATAATATTTATTTAGTATAAAAAATGATAAACTCTAGAACATATATTAAATAAATCTTCTTTAAAATCTTAATCAAGCTTGTTTAGCTTAATATTTCGTCATTTTAAAATAAGCACAAATTCAAGGCTAACATTAAGAACAGGGTGAAAAAAGAAAAAGCTCCCATAAATCTAATCCTTATAACACATTCTGAATTACTCCCTCAACTCATTAAGAGCCATTTGGAAGCACTAATATATTTGAGCCTTTGAACCTCCTTACACTGAGTGGTATGATGCTAATGCCACTTGTGACTATCATCTTGGGATTGTTGGCTATTCTATAAAAAATTGGATAGCATTGAAGTATAAAGTGTAAAGTTTGATTAAAATTTGGTGAATTTTGATCAAGAAGCAAGGCCAAGTGTAATTGGAAACCCTTTGACTAACCACGCAGGGGCATAATTTTAAGTAAGATTTTATGAATGCCTGTCACTTTAAGAATTTTAGGAAATAATGAAAGTTTTTAAATGTTTATGAATATTTGAAAGTTCTTTTATGTTAGTCTTTCATTTATCTTTCATCATTTCAATAAAATGACAAATGCATTTTCATTTCATTTCTTCTTTTGTTCCATTACCTTTATATGTCCTTTCATATTTCACCTATTCTCATATTTCAAATAATGAACGTTTAGACAATCATAATAATAATTTTGAATTCAATTTTGAAAGCATCTTTCATATTGGTGAAATTGATAAGTTGAAACTCTTAAACTATTAGGATTACTAGAGTAAAAGAAGACAGATTTTATGAAATAAGTTAAAACTGGTAAAGCGTTTCACTCAGTAAAAGATAAAAGTAATGCAATATGTGGTTTTTATGATGGTTTATTCACAAGTTTGCTCTTAGTCAATAGAGGTTCTTCATTGAAAGTATTCATGTTTAAAATAAGAAATGATCATATTTCTTTTCATAAAAAAAAATCCATTTGCTGTCTCTTTAGAGCCTAATGAATTTTTTTGAAGAAACCCTAATCAAAGATCACCCTCCACATTAGAGATAAATTTTAAAAAGTTTGTTCACAAAAAGAAAGTGAAGGCTCTTAATCTTTCTTGAAAAATGATGAAAAGTGCAAAATCAAAAGGGAAAGAGAAAAATATGAAGAAAAGATAGAAAAAGAAAAATGAAGAAAAGAAAAAAAAATTTATAGGGCAAAATGCCAAGATATTTTACATGATGAGAAATAATCCTTTGGTTTATAACCCTTCAAATACATTTTAGGCCTCTTTTATCCAATTTTTTCATAACCTCTCACCTTAACCTACATTACGTACTTTAAAAAGTTTATTTTTATTAAATGTGAATTCTCGAATTGAAAAATCATGAATTGAACTAAGGCAAACTTGTAATGAGATTGTTAAGGATTTTGATCGAAATGTAACTAATAGATTAAGGGAAAAAGAAATGAAAAGAAAAATATGAGGAAAATATGTGCAAAATAAAAGAAAAAAAAAGACTTAAATTTAAAATCTAAAAGGGCGATTTAAGTAAAAATGGGATGTATTTGAGATGAAGACTTGAAAAACAGCTTTGAAGATCAATATCATCTAAGGATCCCATAAGGTATGGATAATATTTGGATTGATGAGTTCAAAGTTCAATAATATCAATGGAATGAGTTCTTAAAAAAGAATTCAAAATTAATTTAGAATTGTATGAATATTCATTATCTTAAAAGTTATGAACTTTTCCCAGCACTCATCTTGGTAATTTACTTTGAAAAGGTTTTTTGCCCATTAATTCATTGCCAAACTCATTCTTATAATGAATATATTTTCTTTGGCTTTTCTTTTTCTTCATCATTTATTTTTTCTTTTCCCATGATGAATAAAAGAAATGTGATGCAAAATAAGAATGATGATGACTGAACAGATGACTGTTATGAAATATCCTTGTATTATTTAAAAAAGATAATTGAAAATAATTGGAGCAGATAAAAAATGAAATAAGAATGATGAAATAAGTTTAAAAGGATTATGATCCTTGTGGCTTACAAATGAAAGAAGAAACATTTCAAATGCTATAATCAAATGATGAAACTAGAGTAAGGAAATTTTAGGCCACCAATCGGTTGATACATTTGCTTGTTAGTTTTGAAAAAACTAAAGAAGAACATAATTGGAAGTTGAAAATGAGCGAAAACATAAAGAAAAGTCTTGAGAACCTTTTACCATAATTAAAAAGACAAATGAATTGCATTGCATCCATTGTATTCGTTACATTTTGTATGCATCATTAAGAACATTCATCACATCATTGAAGAAAATTAAATTTTGAATTGTGAGATTGAATTTAGTGTTAAGAATTTTGGAAAACCTTTTCATTGCATTGCATATGCTCGAAAAGTAAGAATGAAAAATTAAATGATGAGATTAAAGATACAGCTATTAAGATCAATGGAAACATTTTAAGGTAAGACCTTTTAGATCAAAATTTTTAAAATTTCAATGCTTTTGTTAAGAATGGACTTTTTTAAAGATGAGAATGATTTATAAGACATCAAGGCATGTTCTTTAAAACCTCTAGGTACCTTTTTTTTTTAGATTTTTCAAAGTTTCAAAGCTTTTGGTGAAAAGGGCTTTGTCATTTTCAAAGTTTTAAAGCCTTTGGTGAGGGGAGCATTTTAGATTTTCCAAAGTTTCAAAGCCTTTAATAAGGGTAGCATTTTAGATTTTTTTTTCAAAGTTTCAAAGTTTTTGATGGGGGGAGCATTTTAAATTTTTAAAAGTTTCAGTGCCTTTATCAAAGAAAAGCTTTTTCAAAGATAAGAATGATCTATAAAGCTTTTAGATATGATCTTGAAAACCTTTAGGTACCTTTTTTTTAGATTTTTCAAAGTTTCAAAGCCTTTGGTGAGAGGAGCTCTTTCATTTTCAAAGTTTCAAAAACTCAGTCGACGGGGAGCATTTTAAATTTTAAAAGTTTCAAAGCCTCTAATGAAGGGAGCATTTTAGATTTTCCAAAGTTTCAAAGTTTTAAAGCCTCTGGTTGGGGGAGCATTTAGATTTTAAAAGTTTGAAAGCCTCTAGTGATGGGAGCATTTTAAATTTTCAAAAGTTTCAAAGCTTCTGTTGAAGAGGAGCATTTTAGATTTTTAAAAGTTGCAAAGCCTTTGTTGATGGGGACCCTTTTCGATTTTTCTTAACTCGAACAAAATAGATGTCTTTTATCTTTATACAGTTCTTGTTTCATAGAAAATCTACAAATAAGGGCAATTGTAAACATTCTATTTTGTTTGGGAATTTATTCAACACTAAAATAGGCTTTGAATTTTATCTTAATGACGGATTGTAAAATTTTACAATTAGACTTTAATTGTAATGGTGAATTTTTGGCTCAAGATTAAAACCCAAAAATATTTTTTTATTTTCTTTTAGTTTCTATTTTAGTTTTTATTATTGCTATATTTTTTTTATTTTTTCGATTTTGGTCAAAAAGTTTAAAAACAGTTAAAAAAAAGAGAAAACCTAAGATCAATTTTGTAAAAAGAAGTTGGAAGATTTGATTTCTTTGATTATTTTGAAATTTGAGATTTAAGAATTACTTTTGGAAATATTTTGGCATCAAGAAATTGGCAAACGAAAGATCCAAAAAAAAAAAAAAGATCTTGAAAATTCTTCGTAGATTCGATTAAAATCAAAATCTTTTCAAATTGAAAAAGATTTGATCCTTATAAAAAGACCATAAATTTGTAATCACCAACAGCAATTAGCAAGAAAAAAGCAATACAAGCAATAATCATCAAGCAACACAAAACTTTGAGTTTTAATTGAAAAATTTTTTTCGACAGAAGAAGAAAGAATTAATAAAGGCAGCAGAGATCACAATAAAAAAAATAGCGGCCACATACTACCTCAATAACCATTTTCAGCATTGGACAAAGGGTATATAAGGTGGTTTGTAGACAATTTATTTTTAGTTTAGTAAAAAGAGACTAAGGTAAGCTTACCATTATAAAGAGAGAGGATAAGATGCTTTAGGCTTAGGTTTTATTGTCTTTGAATAGTGTTATAATTGCATCATTTCAATCTGAAGAAAAAGAAAAGAGTTATGAGTTCTAAATTTTGGGACTCAAATGTTTTAAGTTCGATCTCTAATAGAGCCGCCAAATTGTTATAATGTTCAAGGTCCAGAATTTAGTCTTATAACTTTTTTTTTTTGTATTATTTTTCCTAGGATTGAAATGATGCAATTATCATACTATTCAAAGCAATAAAACCTAAGCCCAAAGTATATTCTCCCCTCTTTTAATAATGGCAAGCTTGCCTCAGTCTCTTTTTACTAAACTAAAAATAAACTAGCTACAAGCCACCTTATCTACCCTTTTTTCTAATGCTAGAAATGGTTATTGAGGCAATGTATGCCAGTTGCATTTTGATTGTGATCTTTGCTATCTCTATTGATTCCTTCCTTTTCTGCTAAAAAAATTTCTCAATCAAAACTCAAAACTTTGTATTGTTTGAAGATTATTGATTGTATTGCTTCTTTCTTGCTAATTGTTTGTTGGTGATTATAGATCTAGGGTCTTTTATAAAGATTAAATCCTTTTCAATTTGGAATGATTTTGATTTCAACCGAATCTATAAAAACTTTTCAAGATTTTTTTTTGGATTTTTCCTTCGCCAATGTCTAGATGCGAAGTATTTCCAAAAGCAATTCTTAAATCTCAAATTTCAAAATAATAAAGAAATCAAATCTTTCAATTTCCTTTTGCAAAATCGATCTTGGGTTTTTTCTTTTTTTTGACTTTTTGACCAAAACCAAAAAAAAAGAAATAAAAGAAAATAATAACAATAATAAAATACTAAAATAAAAACTAAAAGAAAATAAAAAAATATTTTTGGGCTTTTAATCTTGGGCCTTAAATTCAACTTTACAATTAATGCCTAATTACACAATTTTACAATCCATCACCAAAATAAAATTCAAAACCATATTAATTGTAGACACCGAATTTTGTCCGGATCTATTGATGCATTAAATCATGTTTTGGTTTCTATTTATCAATATTAAACTATTAATAATAATAGAAAATTATTGATATTAAAATATTAATATTAGTTTCATATTGAAAAAAATACAAAAAGAAAAAAAATTAATAAAAAAGACAAAAAAAACAATGGGGCTGGTGTACGGCACTGCCACCCAATCCCATCAAACCAACCACCTTAGTCCCATCAGACCAGCCACGCTTGTGACCTAACCAGACTAGCCACCAGACTAGTCCCATCAGACTAGCCACCCTTTCATCAGAGCCCTACAAACACCTATAGCCACCTCTACAGCCTATCCTAGCCACATCTACAGCCACCTAGATCCCTAACTCCTTAAAGCCCCAGCTTCATCCTCTTTCAGCTGGAGGAAGCTCTCAAAAACACATACTCAAATGCCTTAAAACACTCATTTCCTTTTTCAAGCTGTGGTGACCTAGAAACCCAATTCTTCGAACACACCAGACACATTACCTTCAAACACCCAGAATCCCTCAACTCGATCACCAGACTCGAACCCCTCAACTCCTTTAGGACATCAATCTTCGAACACCAGAAAAACCTTCAGGCTCTCGGACACATTCCCCCACCAGAGACATTACCCTCAAACACCCCCTTTCCTTTTCAAGCTTCAATTACCCAGAAATCCAAATCTTCGAACATAAGACACCCTTAAGCTCAGATACACAGGCACCCTGCCTTTTATACCCCCAGGTGACCCAGCTTTCAAACACCCCATGAAACCCTTCACCTAAACATCCCACAAAACCTTCACCTACTAGAAAACAAAAAAACACAAAAAAAAATCAAAACAACAATAGTCCTCCATGCAGGGAAGAACCCAGCGCAAGCTACCTACAAAAGCAAGAACTCATCATTAGTTTCATTTAAAAAAAAAAAACAAAAAATCAGCTTTGGTTTAAGAAAAAAAGAAAGAGAAAGGAAAACAAAAACTTTGAACCCGATCTACATTGATCGAGGCTGTTTTTGGTAAAAGAAAGACCAGATCCAAAAAAAGTACATTGAAAAAAGTCTTTTGGTGTGTTTTAGCATTTTTCGACCGCTGGCAACCATTGACAGCGATCGTTGATGGTGACCCAAGTGGCAGCCAGCGCGATAGTTCGACACCGGACTTTGGGAAACCAGAGAGAATTTTTGAGGCTGAAACTTTTTTTTCTGAAAGAAAAGATGAAATGAAACAAAAAAAAAGTTAACTCTTATATAAAAGCCGAAGCAACAAAATGACATCATTTTGCTTGAGGAGAATATCCGTACATGGACCCGAATCTGACCCAGGATCCACGTATTTGACCTGCCTACCTGCCTTCTTCACAGCCCTGAATCGATTTAATTGAACCTGCACCGAACTGCCACTCAACCGGCTTAATCAAACTGCCTTTTTTTTTGCCCAGTCGAACCAGCATTGACCAATCCGGTTCAAGTTAAATTTTTTTTCAAAATTTTTTATTATTTTTATTGTTATATATTATTTATTTATATCATTTTTAACATTATTATTGTTATTTATATATGTTTTAAAACTTTTAGAGTTTCTTAGAATAAATTTTTGTTTTATAATAATAATAATAATTAACAATAATAATGATTAAATGACAATAACAATAATAATAATTCAAATGATTTTAAAATTTTAAATTCTTTTTAATATTTTTTAAATAATCCAAGTATTGAATAAAAAATAATAAAATATGCATAAAATGATATAATAATAAAAAAAACTTTTTCCTACCTAGATGTTAGAGGGAATACAATCGTGCTTTAAATAATGATAATTCTGCCTAGATGTTGGAAAATTATTATTAAAAAAATATAATAAATAATATTAAAACTAAGTAAACTAATATTAACTCTTTTTAATAAAAAATTTATTTTCTAGAAAATCATAAAAATTAAACTTGCTCCGAAAGTTTGGCTAGATGTTAGGGATTTTTAGAGATGTTCGCATTTTCTTTAAACCGAAACCCCAAAATCCAAAATCACAAACCCCAAAATCCAAAATCACAAACCCTAAAATCCAAAACCTTAAAATTCAAATCCAAAAATCCCAAATTTGGTATGCAACTCTGAACCATCACTAAAAAAAATTCTTCAAACTGCAAACCCCCTAAAACACTAAACCTATACCTTTAATTATTCCAAAATTTCAAGGATATGTGTGAAAATCTCACATGAAATGATTTGTTCTCGAATGCCATCTATATGATGTGGTATTTAGGAAACTTTATTTCATAAAACTTTTTTACACGAATTCTTAATTCGCATTAATAATAAGATTAATAAATAAAAAGTATAATGGTATAATGGGATCTTAAATATAAATAGTTTACACCAAAGCTCCACCTAGATGTTAGGGATTCAAGGTGGTCCCATTATATTTAACAATCCAATTTCAAATTTGTACTTCATTATCATACACAACATTTATTGGCTTACATACATTTATTTGTCACTATTTGCACTTGTTTGCATTTCTTTTTCTTTAATTGTTACTTGCTATCTGATAATACCATCATTTACTTTTTCGCACAAAAATGTTTTTTAATTTACTTACTTATAAAATTATGATATTATAAAATAAAGCAAAAATAACATTCTAAAGGAAATAATTCTTGGTACTCTGCCTAGATGTTGAGGAGTCACCAACAATTATCTTTCACAAAGAGTGTTATTTTTATTTTAAAGAGTATTTTGTTTAATCTTAAGCGAAAAAAGTTATTTTAAATTCTGCCTACATGTTAGAGAATTTTAAGATAATTCTTTAACTTAAAGACTTCAATATTCCTAAAAAAGAATTTTAAACAAAATTTATTTTTTTAAAAAGTAAAGGGAATTAGTGTTAAATTTCAAATTGAAACCATATTTATCCAACACCAAAAATAACGCGTAATTAAATGGCACCAATTTATGGGCGTTGTGGGGGTGCTAATATTTCCTCACACTAACCGACTCCTGAACCTAACCTAATTTTCGTAGATCAAAATTTATCTTTTTGATAAACTTTAAACCCGCTTTTATAGTTTTATTAAAAAGATAAACTTTTGGGTGGCCAATCACAACATAACAAAGATTGTGGCGACTCATTTCATTTTTTTTTTTAATTTTAAAATCCTTTACGTCTGCGGTCTCAAAATCGTTACGACAGCTTAGTGACTCTACTGGGAAATTTTGAGAGTTAGGCTAAAATTTTAATTATGCGCTATTAGAAATGGTTGGATTTAATTGGTTTTCTTTAATATTTAGTTTAATTCCCTTTATTTCAATTTTTCAAAAAAAATATATATACAAGTTAATAAACAGAATATGAGGCATGTTAGTTATTATTTTGATTTTGTTCTTATGATTTATTTATTTGGATTAATACATTGCTTTGCACACACTTTGCATATTCACTCACATGCATGAGCTCTATACCCGGGCTCTATCCCTTTTAAGAGAAAGTGAAGTAGCTATGCTCTCGTGAAGTGATAACCTCTGCATTTGCTAGCGAAACACTTCCACTCAAATTGAACCATTTCTGTTCGTAACCTGTAATGGGTAAGGATCAGGGTGCCTTACTAGTCCAGCGTGGACGCCAGTGAGGAACAATTTGGGAACCTTTAGATGAACAAATCCTCATTCAGCATATAGTGAATCTTAGGGGACCAGCCTTCGATAGAGCATTACCTTTTTGTAGAAATAAAAGAAAAGCACTTTTTTTAAAGATTTTTTTTCTTCTATCATTTATTTCATTCTTTTGGTAGTTATCCAAAATTTACATTTTCACAAAATATTTTAGAATAGAATGAATAATTTTTAGCATCATCCAACAATTAACAAAAAAAAAAAAAAACATTTTCAAAGATTAAAGGGTTTTCTCAAATTCTTTGTTTATTGGCCAAACAAAGATTAATTTTTAAGTCCTAGTTATTTTATTTTTCCTTCTAAAAAAAATTTGTATTTTGTTTCATCTTTTGCATTTCATACATCATAATAAATAATACATATATTCTATCCCATGCACATCATAATAGGATAATATGAGCATTCATCCCATCCATATCAATGGATAGTGCATGCATCCCATGTTATGCACTTGTTAATAAATAATACATGCCTTTCATATGCATCTTAATAGGTAGTGTGCACACTCCATTTTATTACATATTTAAAGGTAATGTCAGTTCATTAGGATGGCACAACACAAACATTGCATTCCATGTAAAAATATAACGTGCACTTGATAGGTTCATGCATTCCATACAAGTATGTTGCATTAGTCATAGGTATACATCTCATCATTCATGTAAGTATGTCATTGCATTTCATGCATATGGATTCATGACTAGTAGGGTCTTATGGAACATACATTGCATTTCATATCCCACTATCTCTGCAACATAATATCACATTCGTTGCATACATATTCATGGTTGATGAAAGTTTTCATTTGGGCCTTTGTATATATAAAATTCATTGCCTTAAGCATATATGCATTTCAGGACATTCATTGGCATCATTGTCACATTCATGAACATGCTACGTGTGTCATAAGCTAGAAATTATTTTGTGGCATTCATACAATAAAGGTCATAATCTAGAATTTTTGGTCTCAAGTCCCGGAATAAAATATCTATCTTGATGGAAATTAGAATGGCAAAAATGGGAGATTAATTGAAGGTAAGGATTAGTGCTTTGAAGTTAAATTAAGAAGAATTATGGCTCGAACTTTGGGAGATGAAACAACATATTGCTCAATTGATGGAAATGGTTAAAAGTAGCAGTATGGTTGAGTTGATTACATCTCAAGAATCGTTGTCACTTCCATCAAGTCAAGGTCAATTGGCTCCCATTAGTTCCAACACTATTCTATAGCATGCTAAAGCATTGGGTGATTTGAACAGCGATCAAGGTTTGGGCGAACTCAAGAGAGGAATGGGTGAACTAGACAAGCAGATGACTAAGCTCAAAAATCTTATTTCCAAAAAGGACTCACCTAGCTTCAAACAATCACCACCAACTATCATGAGTCCAAACTTGCACTTAAATCATTTTCATGACTACTTTCAACCTCCTTTCCAAGCACCTAGGATTAGGCCCTCAAATTTTACACAATCATTGAGAATTCCACACTTGAATCCATGTCCACCATCTTATATTTCACAATCACTTGTTCAGCGTGCTATCCCATTACCACTTTTGCAAACCAATCTTCGATCTAGAGTTTTTCAATTTACCTTAAGACTAACTATACCACAATTTTTTCAGCAAAGCAAACCAACCATAGGACAGAAGAACTCTAGCAACACTAAAAGAAAAACCCCTATTGATCCAATACCCATATCCTACACGGACTTATACCCATTGCTCTTAAAGAATTACCTTATCACCTCTATCCCTATTGAACCTCGCAAACCTCCTTTTTCTCAAATGGTATAACCTTAATGCTCGATCTGAATACCATTTTGGTGTCATGGGCCATTCTTTGAAAGACTACATAGCTTTGAAACATAGGGTGCATGGATTGATGAAAGTCGAATATCTAAGTTTTGACGTTAAAATGAAGTCAGTTGTTCATGAGAACCTTTCATCGATCCATGCTGAGATAGCAGGTAGTGCTATAGGCAACAGTAAAGTTGGTCGGGATGATGAATAAAAAGCTTTTAAAGCAAAGGTTTTTCTTCCCCATCAATCATAGTCAACTGGTTTTAGATTTTTTAGGTGAAATAAGGGGGAGTGAGAGCAGGTTTAGCACTTTTTGGCCATAGCCCTAGAATGATTCATGAAATGTAAAATTGATACTTTTGGAAATGAATGGAAACTTCTTTTGACCTGAATTTTTATGAATTGATGCATCTGTCCACTTTTAATAATTGTTTATCTAAAGGAGCTTATGAAAAAAATTGATGGTTGTGATTATGCTTTCACCAAACTTTTGAGGAGAAAGGAATGTGTTTAGATAACCCAGCCAAAATATAAGATGGAACTCAAGTTTTTCCCTCATTAATAATAAAATTTGACTTGCACATCATGCATCATTTGTTTGAATTCATTGTTTTCATGCTAGCTAAGGACAAAAGATGATGATTGTGAATATGCTTTTGTTAAACCTTCAAAGTCAAAAGATTTATGATAATAAAATTCATGTCATGTATTTTTGACTTCTGATAATTAATAAAAAGTTCAAGGATAGCTATCCTAGGAAATGAGATCAGTTAAGTCTACACACTTATAGCATTCGAGTCAATACCAGAATCATGTAAAATGATTATGCAAGTCAAATGGATAGAGTAGAAAAGGTCCAAGGAGATATTAGGGAAACAGTTATAGAAATGTAACAAAACGTGAATAGACAACTGGCAGAATTAAAACAGATGATAGTAGAGTTGATAAAAAAAAAAATTGCTGAAACGTATAGGGTAAGGGAGAAAACAACTATTGAGACACCATTGTATCCATCTGGGTTCACATATGTTTAAGATCCCCATATGTCGTAAGCACCTCAAACAACTCATCAACCTTATATTGGGCCTTCTGCCAAGTTGCCATCAGTTCAGACAAATGTCAATCTCGAGCGCACTCTTAACGACTCCACTGCTGTGCTTAATGTGGATGATCCTAAAAAATCAAAAAAATTAAAAAAAGGTGCTAGATCAATTAAGAGATACGATGATGGAGAAATTTTGATCTGTTAGAAGGGAGATTGAAAGCAATTGAAAGCCATGATGTGTACAGAAATGTTGACGCCAGTGAACTTAGTCTAGTGCTTGATCTAGTTATTTCATCAAAATTCAAAGCCCTAAATTTTGAGGAGTATGATGGAATGAAATGCCCTTTAACACACATAACCATGTATTGTCGAAAAATGACAAGTTACACTTATGATGGTAAGTTATTGATCTATTACTTTCAAGATAGTTTCACTGGGCCTGCAGCAAAATAGTATGCTCAGTTAGATCGAAGTAAGATTTACTCTTAGAATGACTTGGTTAGGGCCTTCCTAACACAATACAAGCATGTTGAAGATATGGTGTCGGATAGGTTGTCTTTGCAGAACATGAAGAAAAAGTCAACTGAAACTTTTAAAGAATATGCACATAGATGGAGAGACATAGCAGCTCAAATACAACTACCCTTGTCACAGAAAGAAATTACTATTCTGTTTGTCAATTCTTTGAACACTTCATATTATGAAAGAATGATTAGGAATGTTTTCAAAAATTTTTCTGACATGGTGATTTCTGGTGAAATTATAGAAAGTGCAATCAAAAGGGGCAGGATTAAGTTAAAAGATGTAATAGATGTTGAAAAGAGAAATACATCAAAAAAAAATGAAAAGGAAGTGCAAGCAGTCACAATGAAGAGACATCTACCCAATAACTTTATCCAATATAATCCACAACCTCATACCTTGTCACAGGTAATATCTCTCATAACCTATATCTTTGCCAACCAAGCCAGCATTTGGGCTTTCTAGCAAATTTTCATCCTCAAATGGCCATTCATGATTTTTTCCTTACATTTGAATCTACCACTCGACCAACAAAGAATAGAAGGAGGCCAAAAAATTATCGAGAGAAATTGTCAATCCCTATTTCTCACCTTTTACCTTTATTAATAGAAGGTCGATATCTCACTCCTATGCCTCTAAAAACAACACCAAATCCATCGACAATGAGTTATGATCCCAACGGCAAATACAATTATCATATGAGGGCAATCGTCACTCCACTAGAAAAAGTAGACAATTGAAAGAAAAGATTGAAGATCTTATCACGAGTGGCACTTTGACTTCAGAGGTGATAGAATAATAGAAGTTGATGACTCCATCCAATTGCCAAAAGTGAGGAGTTGAGATCAAGAAGGAGGGCTCGAGTTATGAAAAATCAAGATAGGATGATTTTCTTTTGAATCTTTTCACTATTTATGTATGACATATGCATGGTGTCCCTAGAAGTTATCTAACTTATTTTGGAAGAATGAATTTTTTAGATCTTTTTATGAAATTTCTCTTTATGCATTTGTTTGAATAAAAGTCTCACATAAGTAACTTTCAAAAACAAAAAAAAAAAAAGTTTTGTTCTGATGGAAGGATTCTTAAGAGAAATGGTGATTACTATTAGGAAAAAGCTCATCAAATAGCTCCATACCTTTTCAAATACTTTCATGCCCATAATCACTCAAATGATTGGACTCATCAACCATAACCCTTCAGAAAATGTAAGTTTGGATTCATACTTTAAAATGTCGATAATCTTTTCTTAGGCAAAGAAAAAAAGAGGCTAATTTTGAAAATTCATTTTGAATTTAAAAAAAATCAGATACTCTTTCAAATTTTTAATTGGTAATTCAATGTGTGTCAAAATTTTGCTATGACCATAGACAAAAAAATGCCTAAATATTTTCTCTTAAGTAACACTTATTTTATGTCTTAAGGCACATTGATTAAAAAACAAACTCTTTTTTTTGCCTAAGACTCATACCTTTATACTTTTTCTCTTCTTTTCACTAAAAATGCCAAAAATTTAGAGCCCAAAAAGTCTTTTTGAACTGTTCGATCGATCCTATACGACTTGATCGTCATTAGAATCTTGAGTTAAAAACAAGATGGGGCATTGCAAAAAAAATAAAAAATAAATAAAATAAGACATCTTCAATGATTTGCTCTTCTAACCAAGTGATCATGTTTGAAATGATGAATGGCCATCTTTCTCTATTCTTCTCATATATAAAATTATCAACTTGCTACCCATTTGAGCCTATCGGTTTTTTTTTAAAAATAAACCTTAGCCAAGGATTATCCTTTACATTAGGGGCAAAATAAGGATATATTCAAGACCAACTTCAATGTAAGTGTTTGTTATTGAAAGTGTCTAACGTGTCCTTCGGAGATGAGAGTCCAGGGTAAAAAGTGAATAAAGCTTCAATTGGAATCCCAAAAATTTAAGAGAGTAAATAGAAAAAAGATGAAGCTAGGTGTCTTCGAGAAACAAAATGCATTTTGGGGATAAGAATCTGAAGCTTAAATTATAATCCAAAAAATCCAAAACAAAAAAAAAGAAAAAAAGAAAAAAAAAAGAGAAAAGAGAAAACATGTACCTTGAAAACGAGAATTCAGGGAAAAAAAAGGTAGATAAAGTTGCTGAAATCAAAACTAGATGTTTCAAAAAAAAAAAAGAAGAAAAGAAAAGAAAGAAAGTCAGAGAATGCTCCCCAGGATCCCTGGCCTAATCACCCTGAATAATATATTTTTAGTCTATTTATCCATTCTTTCATAACCCCGAACCTTGACCTACATTATATACCTTGGAAAGTCTATTTTGATCAAATGTGGACACTTGGATTGAAGAGCAATGTCCTTGAATTTGTTTATATTTGTTGAATTCTTCATTGATAGAAAATATAGCTCTAAGGTGAAAACCCCAGAAGGGCAGTTTAGAGCTAAAATCATTCTTGATGCCCCAAATTGAATTTTAGAGTTTCAAGGTTCTATCCAGAATAAAAAAAAATTCTCGATACAAAACCTTTTAAAAAATCAATACCTATTAAAGACCTTACATTCCTAAAAAAAAAGAAAAAAAACCAGCCTTACTCTCTTCCCATATCTTGTTTGAAGGTAATGGCTAGCTTTGACACACATTAAAGTATCATGTTTTTAATAAAAAAAGTGTTTTAAAAAATTATCTCTTTCTTAAGCCTAAGAAAAATCTTTGCAACCCTCACCAAGCTCTCCATAAGATATACCCACTAGTGAAAAAATTGAATTGTCAATTACCCCCCATCCATAAGCCTTCCAAATAGTAATAATCAATTTCCAAGTGATTCAGAAGTCTTGAGTTTTAAATTTTTTTCATTTGATTGCAAAGATACTTTATTGGGGTAATTTTCTTGATCACTTTTGAAAATTTTAGAGATTATTTGAGTATTTTGTACATAATACGGAGATAATTTTTTTTTATTGAAAATGAAACATTGAAAATTTGAACAAAGATCTTTAAAAGAAAAAAAAGAGGGAGAGTCTTTGCATTTGCATCATAAAAAAAAATCATTTGTCTTAAAAAAAAATTCTTAGGTTGCATCACTTACTTGTGCATCATGATATTTACACGTGTATCATTAGAAAGATATTTGCATTCACATCTACATCACAAAATAAAAAAAATTCACATTTGTATCACTCGTATTCATACTTATGTGTGCATCATGAAAAAATTTACACTTGCATCCCTTGTCTGTGCATCATTAAGAGGCATTTGCATTTGCATCACAAGAAAAACATTTGCATTTGCATCATTTGCATTTGCACTTGTATAATACATTTGCATTTACACCATAAGAAAAATCTACATTTGCATCATGGCATTTGCACCCTAAGAAATTGTATGTGTAGGGGCATTTACATGAAAACAACATTGTCACTTGCATTGTGAAAAACTCAAATATATTTGCATCAAGCATTCACATCCTTGCATTTGTATTAACATTTCTATTCAAATCGACATTTCCATTAGCATCATTTGATGAGAATAGACATTTGTATCATGATTGCATTTATCAACTTTGTAGGTATTAAAAACAAAAAAAAAGAGAAAAAAAATGAGGGAACAAGTTTTGAATCAAGATTTCAAAGCCTCTATTTAAGAGGAACCTTCTTCAAACAAGACCTTTAGAGTATAAAAAAATCTCTGATCAGGCAAAAGCCATGTTCAAAAAGATTTTAAATTTTTTAAGTTTCATTGCCTTTGATTAAGATAAGCATTCAAAGATTTTGAGATTTGTAAGACCTCCGGGCATAATTTCGATTCACGATATTTTTTCGATTGATTTTTTATTTTTCGATTGTGGTGTTATCTCGATCAATTTTGTAAAACCTTTGGGCATGATTTCTAAAACCTCCATGCATGATTTTTAAGACCTTCGGACGTGATTTTTAAGACCTCCGAGCATAATCTTTAAGACCTCCAAGCATAATTTCGATTCATGGTGTTGTCCTGATCAATTTTTAATTTTTTGACTTGCGGTATTATTTCGGTCAATTCTTTAAGACCTCCGAGAAAAATTTTGATTTACGGTGTTATCCTAATCAATTTTTTATTTTTCGACTTGTGGTGTTATCCCAATCGATTCTATAAAACCTCTTAGCATAATCTTTAAGACCTCTGGGTATAATTTCGATTAGCGGTGTTGTTCCGATCGATTCTTTATTTTTTGACTTGCAGTGTTGTCCCAATCAATTCTGTAAGTCTTCCGGACATGATTTCTAGGACCTTCAAGCATAATCTTTAAGACCTTTGGGCATAATTTTGATTCACGGTATTGTCCCGATCGATTCCTTATTTTTTGACTTGCGGTGTTATCCAATCGATTCTTTATTTCTTAACTCACGACGTCACCTCAGTCGTTGTCTTTATCACTTGACTTGAGGTTCAATCACAAAAAAAATAAATAAAAAACAAAAAAAAAAACTCTTCAATTTCTTTCCAGATAAAATTGTTGCTTTGTCTTTGCCCTATTTCTAATTCTCAGTAATGTGCAAAGAGGGACAACTATAGACATCGAATTTTGTCCGGGTCTATTGATGCTTTAAATCACATTTTTGGTTTCTGTTTATCAATATTAAACTATTAATAATAATAGAAAAATATTGATAATAAAATATTAATATTAGTTTAATATTAAAAAAATACAAAAAAAAAGAAAATTAATAAAAAAAGACAAAAAGACAAAGGGGCTGGTGTATGGCACTGCCACCCAGTCCCATCAAACCAACCGCACCAATCCCATCAGACTAACCACGCTTATGACCTAACTAGACTAGCTACCAGACCAGTCCTATCAGATCAGCCGCCATTTCACTAGAGCCCTACAAACACCTACAACCGCCATATTGACACCTACAATCACCCTTACAGCCTACCCTAGTCACATCTACAGCCATCTAGATCTCTAGCTCCTTAAACCTCAGCTTCCTCTTCTTTCAATGGGAGGAAGCTATCAAAAACACAAACTCAGATGCATTAAAACACTAATTTCCCTTTTCAAGTTATGGTGACCCAGAAACCAATTCTTCGAACATACCAAACACATTACCTTCAGACACCCATAAACCCTCAACTCCACCACCAGACTCCAACCCCTCAACTCCTCTAGGACATAAATCTTCAGACACCAAAAAAACCTTCAGGCTCTCAAACACACTCCCCCACCAAAGACACTACCCTCAAACACCCCATTTCTTTTTCAAGCTTCAGTTACCCAGAAACCCAAATCTTTGAACACAAGACACCCTTAAGCTCAAATACACAGACACCCTGCCCTTCATACGCCCAGGCAACCCAGCCTTCAAACACCCCATGAAACCCTTTACCTAAACATCCCACAAAACCCTAACCCATCAAAAAATAAAAAAACACCAAAAAAAACCAAAACAACAATAGTCCTCCCCACAGGGAGGAACCCAACACCAAGCTACCTACAAACACAAGAAATCATCATTAGTTTCATTTTTTTAAAACAAAAAGGAAGGAGAAAGGAAGACAAAAACTTTGAGCCATGATCTACGTCAATCGGGATTATTTTCAGTAAAAAGAAGACCAGATCTAAAAAAGTACATCGAGGAGAGTCTTTTGGTGTGTTTTGGCATTTTTTAGCCACTGACAATCACCATTAGTGACCGTTGGCGATGACCCAGGTGACGGCCAGCGTGGCAGTCCGGCACGGGACTCGGGCGAAGCTAGAGAGAATTTTTGGAGGTTGAAACTTTTTTTTTTCTAAAAGGAAAGATGAAATGAAACAAAAAAAAGTTGACTTTTATATAGAAGTCGAAGTAGCAAAACAATGTCGTTTTCCTTAAAGAAAAGATCCGTGCGTTGACCCGAATCAAACCCGGGATCTACACTTTCGACCCGCCTACCCATTTTTTCACAATCATGAACCGGTTCAATTGAACCTGCGTCGAACTACCACTCAATCGACTCAATCGAACTACCCCTTTTTTTGGCTCAGCTGAATCGACGTTGACCAGATTGTTGACCTATCCGGTTCAGGTAAAAAAATTTTTCAATATTTTTTATTATTTTTATTGTTATATATTATTTATTTATATCATTTTTAACATTATTATTGTTATTTATATGTGTTTTAAAACTTTTAGAGTTTATTAGAATAAATTTTTGTTTTATAATAATAATTAACAATAATAATGATTAAATGACAATAGCAATAATAATAATTCAAATGATTTTAAAATTTTAAATTCCTTTTAATATTTTTTAAATAATCTAAGTATTAAATAAAAAATTAAAAAAATGTATAAAATGATATAATAAAAAAAAAACTTTTCCCAGCTTAGATGTTGGAGGGAATACAATCATGCTTTAAATAATGATAATTCTGCCTAGATGTTGGAGAATTATTATTAAAAAAATATAATAAATACTATTAAAACTAAGTAAACTAATATTAACTCTTTTTAATAAAAATTTTATTTTCTTGAAAATCATAAAAATCGAACTTGCTTCGAAAGTTCCACCCAGATGTTAGAAATTTTTAAAGATGTTCGCGTTTTTTTTAAATCGAAACCCTAAAATCCAAAATCTCAACCCCAAAATCCAAAATCCCAAACCATAAAATCCAAAATCCCGAACCCTAAAATTCAAAACCTTAAAATTCAAATCCAAAAATCCCAAATTTGGTACGCAACTCCAAACCATCACCGAAAAAAATTGTTCAAACTCCAAACCCCATAAAACACTAAACTAATAAAACACTAAACCTATACCCTTAATTATTCTGAAACTTCAAGGATATGTGTGAAAATCTCACATAAAATGATTTGTTCTCGAAAGCCACCTAAATGATGAGGTATTTAGGAAACTTTATTTCATAAAAAAATTTTTACACGAATTCTTAATTCACATTAATAATGGGATTAATAAAAAAAAAGTATAATGGTATAATGGGATCTTAAATATAAATAGTTACACCAAAGCTCCGCCTAGATGTTAGGGATTCAAGGTGGTCTCATTATACTTAAAAATCCAATTTCAAATTTGCACTTCATTATCATACACGGTATTTATTGGCTTAAATACATTTATTTGTCACTGTTTGCACTTGTTTGCGTTTCTTTTTCTTTAATTGTTACTTGCTATATGATAATACCATCATTTACTTTTTTCGCACAAAAATGCTTTTTAATTTACTTATGTTTAAAATTATGATATTATAAAATAAAACAAAAATAACATTCTAAAGGAAAAAATTCTTAGTACTTTGCCTAGATGTTGGAGAGTCACCAACAATTATCTTTCACAAAGAGTATTATTTTTATTTTAAGGAGTATTTTGTTTAATCTTAAACGAAAAGAGTTATTTTAAATTCTGCCTACATGTTGAAGAATTTTAAGATAACTTTTTTAACTTAAAGATTTCTTCAATATTCCTAAAAAAAATTTTTAACCAAAATTTATTTTTTTTTAAAGTGAAGGGAATTAGTGTTAAATTTCAAATTGAAACCATTTTTATCCAACATCGAAAATAGCACGTAATTAAATGGTACCAATTTATGGGTGTTGTGGGAATGCTAATCCTTCCCCACACGTAATCGACTTCCGGACCTAACCTAATTTTCGTAGACCAAAATTTATCTTTTTGATAAACTTTAAACCCGCTTTTATAGTTTTATTAAAAAGATAAACTTTTGGGTGACCAATCACATCCTAACAAAGATTGGTGACGACTCATCTCATTTTTTTTCAATTTTAAAATCCTTTACATCTGGCGGTCTCAAAATCGTTACGACATTAATGCCAAATAAATTCTTAGACAAAATGAGGTGTACACATAAGTATAAGAAAAAAAATTTCAAATTATAAATTTTGAATTATGATTTTATTAGATGCTTTTTTTCTTAAAGTGATTACTAAAAACCAATTAACCTAAACTTTACATTTAAAATTTTATAATTTTTAAAAGTTAATTTTATAACCTTTTAGTTGCTCTTTAATATTACTTTTTGGTTGGGAAAAAAAAGGAAATAAATTAAAGATGTGGTTCACGATCTTAATTTCACACATATCAGGATCTTACATATCACATAGCACTCTGCCAACACAAACAGATATAAAACAAATATATTTTTAAAGAATAAAATATGTAAGTTTTACAATGAAAAATTAGTTTTTAATAGAATACATGATTTTACTTTTATATATCTATCTATACATAATATAACAACTATCCCCAACTGCTTAACTTAACAATTTGGTGGCCACATCATTGTTATCATAAAAAATAATTGGAGGGGTAATTTGGAAAAATGATTTTACCTGAGAAGTTAACTATATGATATTTACTGAAACACAAGCAAGAAGAGTTTAAAAGCTTCATCCTTGAAAATGATTTAGCAAATATATATATATATATATATATATATATATAGAGAGAGAGAGAGAGAGAGAGAGAAGAAAGATAAAAGGAAAAGAAAATGGGAGTTGATAAGCTTCATCCTTTAGAAGCTCATGATTCTAAAAAAACAAAATAATGACAGAAAGATAAAAGGCAAGAGAATGGAAAAAAGAATCGAGCAAAGATTCATAGATTTAGAAAAATGAAAAGAAATAAGAAAGGGGAGGAAAAATACATAAGGATGGGAATAGAAAAGCTAAAAGTGTAAGAGGAAGACTATGGGTGATTGTCTAAGGATCTCATATAAAGGGTAGAGAAAGGGGTTCGTCTGGTGAGTTTTTTGCTTGAAATTTTTTCCTTTATTTTAATATAAGGTAAATTTTAGGTGGTTTGATGACAAGTTGTTTGTCAGGGTTGTCCAAAAATGAAAAAAATGGATTTTTTAGCCAATTTTTATTTCCTTATTTTTCAGTTTCATTAGTTTAACTTTGTAGATTCTTTTTCTATGTTTTTTTTTTTTTTTTTTTGTAGCATAAAAGAATTACATTATTGCACCTAAATTAATTTTTTTAAGATTATGGTTTCAAATGTCTATTAGATGAGATTTGAAGCTTAACAATACATTTTCTTTTATAATCATAGCAATAACTAATTACAAAAAATTTGGAGAACAAGAACAATCTAATAGGAATGGTACCATAACTTATATATGGGTTATGCGATTAATGTCTTGACTGTGGCTTAATAAAACTTTTTATAGAAGGGTGAAAATATCGTTTTGCATTTATGATATTTTAAAAGAGTTGCTTTACCAGACTAAATGAATGTCTAACTTTTTTTTTTTTTTTTACTTACTGGTTTCCTATTGAGAAAGTGCTTAAATTTGAATTTACACAGAATATTCAAGACCCTAAGGTAAAATTGGTGTATGTAAGACAGAGAACGTGTGTGTATGTTATATGATTATGCATGTAAGCTTCAAATTTGATTTTATCAACATTTGTTGATATGGTATTTTACATACTAAATTGGATTATGAGTTCGGTAAATAAGATTGATTCTTTTTTATGTTGCCTTATTGATTCTTTCTTACGTTGCCTTTTACACCTTTTAAGTAGGAAAGCTAATAAGAGGACACAAGGATTTGATATGACAAAAAGAGTTCCAACAAAAGCTTCCCAGGTACACAAAATAATTGATTAAAAGTCATTTTTAGTCATATACTTAAATTAGTTTATTTCAAATTAATAACAGTTGAGATTAGTTTATTTGAAATTAACAGGGAGTCGTATGATTTTCGTAGGTTGGAACATGTTGTATATGTCTATTTTTTCTCTTTCTTTTGGTTATGCGCTAGATTTTTCTTTTATAAAGCTATGATATTTTCAAATTTAGTGAGTTCTTACTCATCAAATGCTTTAGCTTGCTAAAATTTTTATCTTATTCTAGAAAAATATTTCAAATCATTCTTACAATAGTTAAGGTTATGGAGTCAGATGCCATTTCTAAAGGACTATTTCAAATTGTTATATTGATGTGCTATAGTTAAAGGTTGTCTTTCAAACACTAATAAATTATTTTGTGATTACTCTACATATTGACATGTTATTGGTTTTTTACAACTCCTATTTCAATCTTGATAAAATAAAAAAGCAATATTGTACTGTGAGATTAGATTGTTAAATTGTAATGTTAGCCATACAACTTTCACCTTCAATTCAAAGAGGAAAGTATGTGAGATGATCAAAAGTGTGAAGTCTTAGGATACTATTAGGTTATTTTGCATAATTCTTTTAATTATATAAAGTACCTTTTCTATTGCTTGAGTTGCTTAGTTGTTTTTTAATTTCTATAGAGAATCATTTTGTCATTTAAACCTCATATCTTTAATAATAAGTCCAACAAGATATGTCAAAATCATTCATATTAACTAACTTCTTAACTCTTTGTCAATAGCATATTTATTTTTGGGAATTCATATTATGGAATAAAAATGAATTTGCTTACACAACTTGGCTTATAAACATAAACTATTATATATATTCCATAAAGTTATAAATTTCACATGGAAAAGAATGAAAAATTGAGTTAGAGTTAAATCGTTTATTCATATTATTGGATCATAATTATGACTATTATTGTGATTCATTGATATGACTATGACTGTTGGCATTCTTTGATATAGCTATGAATGTTTATTTATTGATGTAGGTCATATCAAAGTTCAAGAGCAAATCATTTGAATAATAGTTTCTTATATATCTTATAGATTTGATTAATGTATTCACATTCTATTCTACATCAACCCCAATATTAATTGTATAACAACAGACAATCACCAAACATGATGTGTCATTTAATAACTTAAGTGAAGTAAAAAAAAAAAAAAAATTGGAACATATTCATGTTATTTTTTATTTATCACATTCTTTAACTCAAACTTTATTTCCCAACACCAGTGGTCAGATTCTCAAAGTTATAATGTGAGTTGAGATGGTTTTAGAGATAAAGAAAGAACAATACTAAATAGCACAACTAATCCTATTTTGATGTTTGCTAGCACGGCTGTCAAAAGCTACGAAGGTAACATTTTTTCCTTTCTTTCATCTAAAATGTGTGTTATGTTATATTAAACGCTTATTTTGCTAAACTTAATGTATTAACTCACCCATGTTTATTTTAGATGAGCTCTACCTATCATCTTACTTTGTAACAAAAATATATATGTACACTTAGATATAATAAAAACAACACAACTTAAAATAAAAGTATTTTATGTTTATCCATTTCTAAAACTAAAACTCGTTAATGCAAATCAAACATAGATATGTTAAAACAAACATAAACATGCAATAGATGCTCTTATTGACAGTGTAACTTTTTATTAACAATGTAACTGAATTTAGGAGTATAGATTTACCATAAGAACTTTAAATTATCCTTTTATTGATATTATGTGCTTTACATAAATGTTAAATAGATAATAAAATTACTATAGTTGCTCTAATTCTTGATCCTCTTAGAATTTTTGTAGATAGTGTAATTAAATTTAAAGATATAGTAGTTCAGAGTTGGAGTTTATTCTAATTAAAAAGTTGTTCATTGTTGAATATCCTAGGCTAGAAACACCATGAAATTTGAGGATTATAGAACATCCTCATTTAAGATTTCTATTTAGTTATGCATTTTAATTTTTAATCATCCTCATTTAAAATTTCTATTTAGTTATACATTTTAATCTTTAACCATCACATTCAAATGATAAATCCACGGTGAAACATGGGAATATTTCTAGTATATATAAATTGATACTATATTTTAATTGTTGTTAAGTTTAACTATTTGTTTATTTTTTAACTAGTTAGCTATAATTAGTGATATTCAGTTTGGTAATAGAAATTAATTAGATCTGACAATCTAAAATATGATAGAGTGATATGACATGAAAATGATACGAATAAAAAATATGAAGGTGACGAAGTTTAAAATTTTAACAAAAATCATATATGAGTTTAAAAAATAAAAATATATATTTTATATTTTTATATCAAAATAAATTGTGATACGTAATTTTCATATAAAATATAATATGAATATATAAATTATTAATATTTTATATAATATAAATACATAAATTATCATAAATACATAAATTATCATATCTAAAATTAATCAAGGAAATTCTAAATGTGGATGGGGGTTGAACTTAGAATCAATCGCCCTTTAATCAACAAGTTTTGATTTGTTTGGGTCCATCCATATATCATTTCCTCTTATTGAAATTAGTTAAAACTTGTGATGGAACACTGTCTGGGGATCGGCCAGCAAGAGCTACGACGATGACATTAGAGTCGTACAAGTCGATGGGAGTGATGAACATCATTTTTTTTTTCTAAGATGGAATTAGGATACGTATTCTACAGAAGGAAAAAGATTATTATTATTATATGCACTAACCACTAAACCACTTCTCAATAAATTTATTATTTTAAAGTTTTTAATCTAACTTTAAATTCCCTATCTTATTACATATTTAGCTAAAAACAATATTACATGCCTAAACTCTCTCGAACCCATAATTTTCGAGTGACAATTTTAATAACATATCAACTGATCAAAAGATAATCATCCTCACTAGACGTATTATTATGTACTAACAAAAAGTTAACTTCATTAACCAAAATAAACATATTTTAAAATTTTTAATTAATTAAAAATATTTAAAATAGAGGTTAAAGTTAAAACATTTTAATCATAAAAAAATTTTAAAAATTAATTCTAACAATTTATTTGAGACATAGTACCAACAAACAATTAACTTCATTAACCAATATAATATAACATACTTGTTTTAAGGACAAAGCTAGAAAATTTATTTTGGAGCTGAAATAAAATTGTGTGTATATATAATCAAAGTGATTTATCTAAAAAAGTCAAAATAAAAGAAAAAATAATTATAAGATACTAAATTATAATAAATATAAGTACAATGATAATATAATTATTACATAAGTTTTTTCTTTTGAATAAATTTGTAGTTTCAAATATTATAGTAATTCATATTTCACGTAAAAAGGATTCAATAAAAAAAAATAATCTGAACGTAGAAAAACGAATCAAGTCCAATTACCAACTAAAAAAGACATAAAATTATTCCTTTTGGCAGTTGCTTGCTCAAAAAAGATTTAATAAAAATTTAAAGAAAAATAAATATTAAAAAGCATTTCCTAAAATAATAATTAATTAAAATTAATTAGCCTTAGTTTTGGTCCTCACAAAAAAAAAAAAAAAGATTCTGACAGTTCATTCCTTTCCCTTTCTGCTTCCACATGCATTATCGTCAAACTAGGTAGAAAGAAACAAAGAAAAAAACTGCAACCATTCAATAAAATATGGCCCAAATTATCCCATCCTTATCCAATATGAAAATGAAATGAACCGATTATAGCTTTCATTGGCACACTCCACGACTAGAGAGAGATTCGTTTATTGAAAGAGCTTCATCCGAGAGGAACAGTTCAGCACATGAGGCCAAAATGTGGTCCTTTCCAACTTCCAAAGCTAAGTTTTTTTTTTTTTTTTTAAAATTTTTTTGCTAAATGAAAGGAGTGGGAGTGTGGGTATCATCGAAACTGCCAGTTTTTATTTTACTTTTGTTCTAGAAAAAGGGAACCATTGTTTGGGGTCGGTAAAGAAATAAGCTCAAACCACGGGCCACGGCACCTTGTCGATGTCAATGACAAAATTTTTTATTTTTCTTTCCATCTCAATTTTCTTAAATTGCAAACAATGGCACAACTTTTATTTTTCATCGTTCATATCAAACACAAGGAAAGAAAAAATGTTTTTCTTCTCTCTGTTTTTTTCCTATCAAATACAGCGTAAGAGTTTGCAATTAATTTTGATGGCAAATTAAGGCAAAGATCATTCTTGTTCTGAAAGCAAAAAATAATCAGCAAACTCCAAAGTGATGATGGCTAAAGTGAGTTGGTAGATTTTCTAGGTATTCTTTTTATCTAAGTGGGTGATGCAATAGTATGAGATGAAAGTAACACGTAAAGTGGCTAGGAAAATATGTGGAGTCTTTTCCTTGCCTGTTGAACAAGACATTCAATCTTATTGCAAAACTTGGATCATGTTTTACTTTCTTTATGTTTTGGCTGAGTTGATTTCTTTTTTTGAGAAAAGTCAATAATTATTCTGATTTTTCTCTACAATTGGCTTTACCTCATTTTTGAGTTGGCTTTGAAGTTCATTTCTAATGTCACGGTCTTGAAGTATGGTTGGTAAAATATCACCTCCAAGCGAATGCGTAATTTCATCCAAGCATGGAATTTGGGAGGGAAAAATATAACCCCCCAATATTACCAAACATCAATCAAAAGAAGATAATATCCGTGGATTAATATTAAGGATGTTAATATTATTTATATTCGATAAAGAATATGATTTTTTTTATCATAAGGATAGGAATTAGTATAAAATTTCAAGGATAAAAATAAAAATGGATATAATTTTAAAATATTCATCAAGTATGAAGATGTAAAAAGATATTATAATATTTATCTCATATCCATACATAATGTAAACACAATTGAAAATTTATGCCACATCTATTTACCCAATGTCAACCGTTCACATATATTTTATTTTTCACATCATTGTGCCATGTAAATGCCGGTTGTCATATAATCACAATTAGTGTTAGATTAAGTCAATTGGATTTTTATATAATTTCGAAATTTTATGGTTATAATTACAAAAATAAAAGAGGATAGACTTATTTGTGGAGTTTTTTCCGACAAAAGAGATAATTTAAAATTTTTATTTCTTCATAGGGATAGTTTTAAACTCATTTCCTTTAAGAAGATACTTTAAGCCACATCATATGCCGTGTCATATTTTTAATTTCTTATTTTTCTTAATGTATATACTTTACATAAATAAATAAAAAAACAACAATAGTTAGTAAGTAAAATAATAGAAACATGCTTTTTGCTCACAAGTTTAATTCTCCCCAAATCAAAGATTACACAAAAAAGCATGATTGAAGCTACAATGGGAATGATCTAGGTGGGTTCTTCGTCTATGTGCTTAATATTTTTTTTTTTGGTTTCATTATTATTTTAAATTTAAACTCTTGGACTCTTCATCTGTGTGCTTTTTTTTTTTTTTGGATTCATTATTACTTGAAATTATATAAACTTATTTGTGTTTTTTATTAATCATGTATAATTAGTTATATTGTAAAGAAATTTGTGATTAACACAAATGACTGAGTTGGGTTTTGTATGCAATCTGTTACTCTAGACTTTTAAAACGTAACTAACTTTGCTAGTTTGTATCTACCTACATGTATTTGTAATTATTCCTCAAGGGATATATGTGTTGGTTTAGTAATTATTGCTAGGATGCTGTAAATATGCTTAATTATTAATAATCAATGAGTAGATTATCTTTGTTATTCATAAGTAAAATTCTTTTCCTAAGATAAAAATTATTTGATTAATATCTTTTATAAAATGTGTATTGGTTTAGTAATTATTTCAGGGAGCTACAAATATGCTTAATTATTACCTAAACAATGAATGGATTATCTTTGTTATTAATGGGCCAAATTCTTTTTGTTCTCAAAAATAAAATTCATTTTGATTCATACCTTTATTGGATGTATGCAGTGTTCTTACTGATAGGAGTGACATCCAAGTAGCTTTATTTAACTAGCGTAATAATATTTTCTTTTTAAAACATGAATGTTTGTTTTCCAGTTTTATAAAAGTTTCATTATTTTGTTTTTCATTTATTGGTTTTATCTTTTAACTATATTATGAAAATATCGATTCTTTTGCAGTTTCACGGGTTTTCACATAATTTATTTAGAATAGAATAAAGCAAATATGATTTAAATTTTTTGAGTGTACCTAATTATCCACTTCTCATGATTCAACTGAAGATATATGTTTATTTCAAAGAAAATGTATATATGTTTAAATCAATAATAAAATCAAGTGCATATACATTGTTTGAAAGTTTTTGTATTAAACGACTCATTGTTTTATTTACCAATGGAATTTAAGAATACATCATTTAATCAATCAATTTACAAAGCTACAAAATAATATATTTCGCAACAAGAAAATAGATATTTAGCAATCGTATTTTATAATGATTGTAAATATCGTTGCGAAATCTTATTATATTTATAATAACTTTTTATAATCTTTACTTAATTGTATTTTCTAATATTTTATACAATGATAAATTTTATCATTGTAAATTCATATTATATTCGTAACAACAAGAAAAATTTGTTGCTAATACTTATTTTATTTACAATGATTTTTTGATATCGTTGCTTAATTCGTTTTTTTTTTTTTTTTTACATTTTATACAACAACAAAAAAGTTATTACGAAAATTTTTATAACATTTGTAATGATAAAATATTAATATTACAAAAACTTGTTTCATAAGCAAAGATTTTTCAATGTTGTTGCTTAATTTATTAATTTATTTTTTAAAAATGACAAAAAGTTGTTACAAAAATTTTTATCATATTTGTAATGATAAAATATTATTGTTACACAAGCTTATTTTATTTGCAATAAGTTTTCAATGTCGTTATTAAATAGCTTTTTTAAAAATTTTATACAATTACATAAAAATTGTTACGAAAATTTTTATCACATTTATAATGTTAAAAAATTATTGTTGAAAAACTTATTTTAGTTGCAATGTTTTTTCATTGTAATTACTTAATTTATTTATAAAAATATTAAAAAGCAATGCAAAAGTTGTTACAAAAATGTTTATCATATTTGTAATGATAAAAAAATTATTATTGCGAGAACTTATTTTATTTGCAAAGATTTTTCATTATCGTTAATTTTTTTTTTAATATTTTTATACAAGGATAAAAAAATTATTATGAAAATATTTATCATATTTATAATGATAAAAAGAATTACAATGAATTTTGATAGGATTTGCACCAACTATAACATATTTGGGGAAATAAATATGATGAAATAGAAAGTTTAAGTGCACCATCTAAAAACAATGGAAAATCCAAAAAAAAAAAAATTAAAACAATAAGAATTGACAATTATGTCTAAACTATATCTATTTTATTAAGATATCAAAAGTTAAAAGTAATATACTAAATATTACTAAATATTCAAAAAAAAATGTTGGTCTAATAATACAAATAATTTGTTTATATAAATGAAATCACATAAAGTAAACTTAATCATCAAACAAATATAAGTCAATATTGATATCCTCATCAGAGCCTTCACCTACAACCAAGTCCACAATAAACTTATCATTATCATCATTTGCAATGAACTCCCCATTTGATGTAATTGAATTCATCATTGCTTCTATTTCTTTTACTACTTCAACAGGAATTTTTTACAACATATGGTTTGATTGCAGACATTACCATTAGAGGTTTATTATCCTTATATGATTGTAATTAGGTGTAGTTATGGCAACAAAAACCAATATGCATAAATTTAAAAGAAAGAAAAAATTGTAGGTAAGGCACTTCCAGGAAGTTTTTAAAGGATAATAGTCTTTCCATTATAGTGCAAATAGATTTTTAGCGATGTAATCCTTATGATACAATGCCTACTGTGAAGAAAAAAGAAATTGCATATCTATTTCTCCTTGAACTCATTGGAACCAAAAACATAAAAAAAAAAAACAAGGAAAAATTGATTTTAATCTTTGTAACCATGTAAAGTTATTAAAAATGTGTTTAGAGAAGTATTTATAGACTTCAAAAAGGTGTCTCAAACAACCTTTTAGATAAAAAGATCATTCAAATGAATTGGTGCAACTCTTAGAATGCAAAAACACTTGCAACAAACATATTTTTTAGTTTTCAAGCACGGGTATTTGAATACCTAACTAGGAATTCAAAATTTTTTTTTCTGACTTACAATTTTTCATCCAAATAATTGGTATTCAAATACTTAATTTACGGTATTCGAATGCCTGCTTTCTAGAATGTGAGTATTTGAATCCTTAACCTATGGTATTCAAATGCTTTCTTTCAGACTTTCAATTCTTCAATCCAAAATGTAGGTATTCGAATGCCTAACTTCTAATTGTCAAATTTTATTATTTGGAATAGAATAATTGAATGTCCCTTTATCATTTCATTCCAAAGATTATTTATAATTTCTAAAACACAATTTTATCAACAAAATACATTCGACCTGATTTAGAAAACTAGCTTTCTTAATTAGAAAACATTGTTTTTTGGTAATATATACAACATTAGATTTATAACTTAATTTACTTTTTGAAAAAAGTCACATCATTCACTTCATGTTCAACTAAATTGAAAAATCAACATATTTCATGTTCATGTGCTTTTGTTATGACATTCATCTTTTGAAACATACACCTTCTCACGTCATAAAATCTCCAATTTTGGCTTCCTTTATTAAATTTCATTTTTCGCTAAATTCCATTTCACATTTACTTGAGAACTTACTCCTTTATCTTTCTCCTTCATTTCTGTGGTCGTCTCACCTAATTTAATAAAGTATGAACAAATAATAGATATATAAAAAAATAATATCTAATGTGAACAAATCATTGCAACCTAAGTTAAGATAGCAAAGCAATAATGAATTATTGCTAGTCACACAAAGTAAGACAAACAAAGACATTTGAACAAATTTAAATATCCAATTTCCTAATGACAATATCAAACATTTGTAGCAAGATTAAAAGTTTTCATGTATCAAATTACCTTTAGAGAGACAACTCTGATGAGTTGATAGTACCAAGCAAACCTAATATTTAAAATTAAAAATACATTAAATGAAATGTGTAGAAAACATATTTCTTAACAATTTCAAACTTTGTTTAACAAACTAAAACACTAACATAAAATCCAGGTGGGAAAGCATGAACTAAATGGAATGGAAAAGACTTGATGACAAAATGTCACAAATCACACAAAACAATCCTTTTAGTGTAAATTTTTTAAAAAGATTGTTGGAGTAGTAACTTGTAGATGAAAGTAAGATTTAACATCACTAAATGGAAGTTGTCATACAAAAGCTATATAACCATACTTGAAAATTCAATTAGAAAACATTACTTATGATTCTAAAAAGTATTACTGAAATTTGACATAAGTGTAAATTGACATTTAAAATAACCTTCCAATAGATATTTGACATACCTTTCTAGCATTGAATGTATATAAATAAGTTAACTTATTTTTTAATAATAGTATATTAAACTATATAAAGAAACTTTTCTAGAGCATATTAAAAAAAAGCAATAACAAGGTTACACATTACTAAACCTACCAACTAGTAAGTCAATAAGAATCATTGCAAGGCATTTGTTATTACAAAGTTTCTAAAATAAAATTAAGAAAGCCTATTGCAGGAAGAAAATAGTATAAAGAACATGCAGGTATCAAATGCTTAAAGGGATCAAGAGTTTATTGAATGCATAATAATTGTCTAAGTATAATGTGAACATAATTTAACTTTAACATATTTTTAAAACTGCAAACACACAATGAAATATTAATTTGCAAAATGTGAACCAATATAATAATAAAAATATAGATTGAAGCATAAAACAATGATAAAGTAGGGGGTATAAAACTTACTAGGAACTCAAAATTCCTAAGATTGTTAAAGAAAAAGAATTTGAAACCTTTATAACCATAATAATTGAAAAACATACATAACAAATGTGATAAATGAACAGTTATCAATAAAGCAATAAATTAACTTAGTAAATTATGAATGTAGGCACAAAATGTTAACCGTTTATCACAAACCATGCATTCACTAAATATGAACAAATGATCATTAATATAGCAATAACATTTATCTAACTATTCATTTCAAAAAGTTATAAAAGATCAACTTTAGCATTTTTAAAATCCAATAGCAATACCTTCAATTTTAACACATAATGACTTGGCTATGATTACTTTGTGATTGGCCTACAATTTGTTAGTTACTGTAGTTTATATAAAATTGAAATGTAATTGTGAAAAACATTGTCAAAGTTGGTTTTTCCTATAGATTTCATCTTGTTTTCCTACATTTCACTTAGTTCATCTAGTAATTAAAATGTAATTATGAAAACCATTGTCAAAGTTCATTTAGTATCTTTCTTTTAAGTAGCTTAAGTTAGCAAAGTAAATTGAAGGAACTACCTCAAATCTAAGAACCTTAAAAACATTGTTTGTACTTGGATATTGGACAACATTTCTACAAATGGTATGATTTGGAATGTTTCCAAGAAAAAAGGTTTTTGGTCTTGGAATAAACAGAAGCAATATAAGCAAAGAGTTTGCATTTTGCATAAATGATTCATTAGGTCAGGGGTTAGAGAATTATGTTTTTTAATGAACAAATTAAGTTGATTTCAGTTGTTTTTGGTTGATATATATGATCATACAACTATAATTAAGCTTACCTCCAAGCTTGCAAAAACAACACCAATATATATACCTATATATACTGTCATAACAATTTTTCATCCAAGGGGACTCGATTGTTAGACTCGGTAAAAATTTTCTAAATCACCATCAATCTTTTTTCTAGGGTGTGATTGGTCATACAAAAATATCATCTTTTAATAAAAATCTTAAAATTAATTAAAATTTACTAAAAGAAATTTAAGTCTGCAAAATTAGGGTTGCATCTGGGAGTATGGTTACAAGTGAGAAAAGTATTAGCACCTTTACATAGTCCATTCAAAGAATGGTACCAATTAAACATGTGTAATCTATTAATCTTGATGATATGATTTTTTTTACATTTAAATTTAATTTCCTAAAATTTATTTATGAAAAACATTGTTTGTTATGAAATCAATACTATTATTATTTCATATTCTACAAATTCTCTAACGCTTTAGCACAATTTATAAAAAATATTTATTTAAAAAATATTTCAAAAAAATTGATCATTCACAAAATTCTAGAAATTTCGTCATAGAATATTTTATTTATTAAAATGATTTTAGAAACATCCCGACTTTTTTACAATATCTCAAAATTTATTAAACAGATTTTATGATTATTTTGACTCTTCAAGGAAATCTAAAAAATTTTAACCAAATTTTAGAATCATCTCAACTTGCTTACAAGATCCTAAATGAAACCATTTTCTTTATTAATGATAATTAAAGGATTTAACTAATTAATTAATTAATTTTTATTGTGATTATTTTAATTTTTTATTATTATTTACTATTTACTATTTTTATCTTGTTTTAGTATTTAAATGAATAATTTATTTAGTAAAAAATACTTTTTTTTGTTTTGAATTATTCCAACTCTATAGTGAAATTTAAAATATACTTTTTATAATAACTAAGAGACTTATTTAAAGAAACACTTTGATTTATTTTTTATTTTTTATTATTTTTATATTGTTTAAATAAATATTTATTTTAGTAAAAATAATTTTAAGAATTTTCCAACTCTATGGTGAAATACGAAAAATATTTTTACTTGTAATAATTAAAGCAAATCAAACTCTTTCAATTTTCTCTAAAAATTACATTTAAAAAATTAACTTAAACAATTCATTAGTTTTCATATTTATTTTTTTATCGTTTTATTTAATTATTTTTGAGCAAAATTTATCTTTTAAATTGTCCTAACACTTTGGTGAAATTTAAGCAACATTTTGCTTTAAAATTTTTTTATTTTCTTAAGTAATTATTTTTGCAAAATTTTTTATTTTACCTAATCTACATTTTATTTTTATTTATTTTTACTAAATTCTAAAAAATGAATAATAATAATAATATTAATATCATTATAAAAAATAACATAAAATCAAAATAAAAATCAACATAAAATAAATAAAATCAAAATAAAAAAAAAAGAAAAGAGAAAATCTGCCAAACAAGTCAGATTAATACTCAGGTCACGTTAGAATCTTGGCATGGGTCGAGCATGGGTCAGATGAGCCAAACGCCCAAAGTAGTGTTATTTCACTCAGCCTATAAAAGGCTCTTTTTTGTTTTTTGCTTTTATTTTTTTCCTTTTCATTCTCTCTCTAAAAAACTTAACCCTTCGCTGGCTGTCGTGAAGCCTAAATTTCAATCGACTGCCATCATGCACCAGTGGCCAGAATCTTGAACGACACCAAAAAATGTAACAAATCCCAGTTTCTAGTGGATTTTCTAGATTTCAATTATCAAAAAATTCAAAGGTTGTCAAAATTTTAAAGTTTTTTACATTTCGGCAACCTCAAAAAAATTTCAAAAATTCCGAAAAAAAGGACAAAATGATCCCTATAAGCTCTTAAACACTTCCTTCATCCTAAATTTACCCAAAAAATCTTGAAATACTCATATCAAGATATATAGTTTCACTTTTTTTTGCTGGTTCCTCTGTGAACAGAGGACTGTGATCCCTTTTTTTTTTTTACAATGTTTGTGTATGTTTGGCCATGACCCAGTAACTGACCAAAAAAAAAACCTATGCTTGTTTTTTTTTCTTTTTTTTGGCGATGTTCTCCCTTCGGTTCTCTCTGTTCTTCTTCTTTTTTTTTTTTACAAAAATTGGCTTTATTTATAAAGCCAATTAGGAGATCAAATCCTAGATGCTTGTGGACTTTCTAGGATTCTTTAGTGGAAAATGAAGATTTGTCCGATGACTTTTGGTCTCCAGATTTCATGCTGAAAAATTAGACAGTTTAGAGGATATTTAGTACATTAAATGCACTATGACTTTATGTAAAATAAGAAGAAAAAAAGAAAACAAGTCAAAAAGAATATAAATAAAAGAAAACGACCAAAAAAACAAATGAAAAAAAATAATAGTAGTAGTAATAATAATAATAATAATAATAATAATAATAATAATAGTAATAATAATAATAATAATAATTTTATTTAAGTTAAAAAGAAATCGAACAAATAGGTGACTATAGTTGCCTCTCTTTACACATTGGTAAGAATCAAGAATAGAACAAAGACAAAAAGATAACAATTTTGCCCAAGTGATTTTTTTTTTAAAGAAAATTTGAAAAGCTCCTCTAAGCAGAAGCTTGTCAACTTTTGAAAATTTAAAAGCCCATCTAAGTAGAGGTTCAACAACTTTTAAAAACTTTAAAAGTTCCTCTAAGTAAAGGCTATGAAATTTTAGAATTTAAAAGACTCCTCTGACTAGATGCTAAGAAACATTAAATTCAAAAGGCTTATTTGACCAGAGGCTATGAAACTTTAAAAGAAAGCTCCTCTAACTAGAAGTAATGAAACTTTAAATAGCTCCTCTGACCAAAAGCTCTTAAAATTAAAAAACTCTTCTGACCAGAGGCTATGAAACTCTTAATGGCTCCTCTGACCAGAGGCAATGACACTTTAAAGAAAGCTCATTTAACCAAAAGTAATAAAATTTTAAATAGCTTCTCTGACCAAAAGCTCTTAAAATTAAAAATTCCTCTGACCAGAGGCTATGAAACTTTAAATGGCTCCTCTGACTAGAGGCAATGAAACTTTAAATTTAAAAGTTTGAGAGGCAACAATATTGGAAAGATTTCTCTAAACAAAGGGTTCACATCTTTTTTGCTTTTGACTTTTCCTTTCATTAGTCTTGGATTGTCCTAGACCCATATATCTATTATGTCACATGTATGCATGAATGACATTTTCATACTTTTACCGTGTCATGCAATGAATGATGATCATGATGCAAATACACTTATGATGCAAATGCACTTATGATGCAAATAAAGAGATCATCTTCTTTTTTTGCCATTTTCTTATAATCCTTAAAATTTTTCATTTTTTGTTTCCCTTTTCTTTTTGAATCCCTTGCATTTCAACAGCTAATTAAGTTTGAATAAAAAGATTTCCCTCCACATTTCTCATATTCAGTGTCTACCACTTTTATGACTTATAAACCTCTCATCTCATTGACCTTTGTTCCTTACTATTTTACTTATCATTTTAAATCTCTTTCAAAATAATATGTGTGTCTTTCATGGCATTGTTGTTCCCTCATCATCTTTTGAATTTCACAACAACTATAACACATTACACATTTCTCTTTTTAATTAGAGGGACAAAGGAAAGATAAACAAAAGGATATTTTATTTTAGTAAAAGGGAGAAATATTTCATGCATTATCCAAAAAGATATAAAAAAGAAAATAAGTAATCACATATTGAATATTCATATCATCATGAACTAATTCATCATGGATTTTTTTTGGAAACCTTTGATTGATGCCCCTTGACTTTTCTAAAACATAGCAAACCAAGCTAGCCCAAAACCAATGAGTTCTTCTATCACATATTGAGAATTGCACCACTCCATTCAATGCTTCTTTATATAAGTTGCCCTTTCAAGTTTTGAACTCAGATAGCTTTTTGGTTAATTTTGCTTTTTTACTTTTTTTTTAAGTATAGTACTGGATTTGGCAGATCATCCTTATTTATTCTTGCCAAAATCAATGACCTACCAGAAAAGACTTTTTCGTCATATATAGGCCTTTTATATTATGAGTTTATTTTTCTCGAGGATCTTATTGGTTAGGAAGAATCTTCTTCAATACTAATTCTCCTTTTCAAAATTGTTGGGGGTGAACTTTTTTATCATATCATTCTTCTTTGATACAGTTAATCATGGCAAAGTGCAGCTAGTCTCTTTTCTTCAATGAGATTCAACTGTTCATACCGAATGTGAACCCATTCACCTTTTTCCAACTCGACTTCTATGAAAACATGCAAAAAGGAAATTTCAGCTTCAATGAGCAACACTACTTTTATTCCATAAACTAATGAAAATGGTGTAGCTCCTATAGATGTGCAAATTGAAGTTCGGTAAGCATGTAATGTAAATGGTAGCTTTTAATGCCAATATTTATATACATCTTTTCAACAATTCTCTTTCTGTTCTTATTGGCCACTTCAACTGCTGCATTCATCTTTAGATGATAAGGCGTCAACTTGTGGTGTTTGATTTTGAACTGAGCACAAACCTCACTCATCATTTTTTTATTTAAATTAAGAGCATTATCTAAAATGATACCTTTTTTAAAGTCCATATCAGCATATGATCTCTTTCTTGATGAACTTGTAAACCACCATTCTTGTCACATTAACATATGAAGCCGCCTTTAGCTACTTTGTGAAGTAGTCAATAACCATTAAAATGAATCAATATCCATTTAAAGCTTTTACCGTAATGGGTCCTATCACGTCCATTTTTCACATAAAAAAAGGTTAAGGTGTTAACATAACATGTAAATATGTTAGAAGAATACATCTTGTCTGTATAAATTTGACATTTATGACATTTTTTAGTGTGTCAATGCAATCTTTTTCCATTTTTAACCAATAGTACTCTGCTCTCATAATTTGCTTAGTCATCATGCGACCATTTGTATCAGTTCCACAAATACCTCTATAGATTTCTTCTAGCAACTTTTGGGCTTCAATAGTATTCACACATCTTAATAGTGTTTGGTCTTACTTCTTTTATATAAAACTTCCCCATCAAGAAAGAAACCTATCACTAGTCTTCTGAAAGTTCTCTTATCATTTATTGATATGTGCTCTAGGTATTGTTGATACTTGATATATTATAATATGTCAGAATACCATGGTTTCCATCAAATTTTTCCTCAACATTTGAACAGTGGGTTGGTTTATCTCACAAGCTCAATATAATAGGTTGGACTTCAGCATTTTCATTTAGCTTGAACATTGTCGCTAATGTAGCCAAAGATCAACCGTCTGATTCTCTTCTCATTGTAAATAATGAAACTAAACATTCTTAAATTTTTGATCAATTTTTATATGTACTTTTGGTATAGAACCAACTTGGAATCTTTGATTTCTCATTCTCCTCACAACTAGTATATGACCAAGGTAGAATATTCATAAACTTTCAATGTATAAGCCTTCATTTCAAGAGTAACTTAAAGCCCCCAATCCCATATTGAAAGAATGTATGGATAAAGAATGATATATATAGAGAGATCTAAACCTAAATCTATGAGACAACTTTTGTAGGATAAAACCATGAGACTTTCAAGTCAAAGTAAATAATACTTCATAAGTTGGATACGGGTCTCCATAATTAGTATTAGAACGGTTACTAGTTGGCAGGAATTAAATGATGCATCGTATAAGTCATTAAATGCTACATGATGGGGCTATGGGAGTCACTAAGTGCTATACGTAGGAAGCCACCTCTAGAATTCTAATATCTAGTGTGATCTTGGTCATGTGATTAGACTCAGCTAGACAAGGACAACAAGCTTTAAATATGGAAAGATTGTAACGCCTCTAATCACACATTGAAAGAATATGTAGATAAGGAATGATATATATGTAGAGATCTAAATCCAAATCTGTGAGGTACTTTTTGTAAGACAAAATCGTAAAATTTTTAAATCAAAGTGGACAATACTTCGCAAGTTAAATGTAGGTCTCTACAAATGATTATAATGCCCTCATTCCCATATTAAAATAATATGTTGATAAGGTATAATATATATGTAGAGATTTAAACTCAAATCTATGAGACACCTCATGTGGGATAAAACTGTGAAACCTTTATATCAAAGCAAATAATACCTCACAAGTTGAATGCAGGTCTCTATAAATGGTATCAGAGCGGTCACTAGTCAGTGAAAATTAAGTGCTACATCATGGGAGTCATTAAATGCTACATAGTGGGGCCGTAGGAGTCACTAAATGCTACACGATGGGGAGCTACCTCTAGAATCCCAATATCTAGTGTGATCTTAGTCTTGTGGTTGAACTTAACTTGACAGGGATATCAACCTTTAAAGATGAGAAGATTGTAACGTCTTTAATCCTATATTGGAAGAATATACAGATAAGGTATGATATATATGTAAAGATCAAAATCTAAATCTAAATCTGTGAGACACCTTTTATAAGATAAAACGTGAGGTTTTTGGGTCAAAACAGACATTACCTCGCAAGTTGGGTGTAGGTCTTCACACCCATAACACTTGCTTCATAATTTATCACATTATTAGTGCAATCAAAGCTTAGTTTTACACTGATTGGGTAGTAATCCCCTTTTAAAGATATCATAACTACTTCTATACCATATCCCAAAGCATTCGATATGCCATCAAAATACATTTTTCATGTATCTTTATTAGGCTCTTTTTCATCTATGTGCAATACCGACATTAAGTTTTCATCTGAAAAATTGAATGTCACAAACATATAATCTTCGTGAATATGTTTTGCAAGAAATTTATTAATAGCACTTCTTTTGATTGTTTTTTGGAACACATATACAATGTTATATTTAGAAAGTAACACTTACCATCTTGTTATTTTTTCTGATAATGAAGGTTTTTCAAAGATGTACTTAATTCGATCCGGTTTCGTAATGAGCCAAATGGTATGATACAACATATACTGTTTGAGTCAACAAGTCGTCTAAGCTAGTACATAATACATCTTTTCTAATGATGAATACTTGGACTCGTAATTGATGAACTTTTTGCTCAGGTAGCAAATGGTTTGTTATTTCCTTTTTATTTCATCATGTTGCTCCAACACGCATCATATTGATTTTTCATTCACTGTCAAATACAAGATAAGGGGTCTTCCAAGGATAGAGGACATTAATACTGATGGGTTTGATAAGTATTCTTTAACAGTTTCAAATGCCATTAGACAATCTTCATCCCATTCTCCTGACCTATGTTTCACAAAATCTTGAATATGGGGCACATTTGGCTATAAGTTGAGAAATGAAACGAACAATATAATTCAACCTCTCTAGAAATTTCCTTATTCTTTTTTTGCATGTGCAGAGGTGGTAGCTCTTGTATGGCACATATCCTATTTGAATTCACCTCCATTCTTCTCTTACTGATAATAAATCCTAGTAATTTTTTTAAGGTCACGCCAAAAGTGCATTTAGCCAGATTGAGCTTGAGCTAAAACTTTTTTAATCTTTTAAATTATTTTTTGAGATTAGCCACATAGTTTTTTTCTTCGCGGGATTTGTCAATCATGTCATCCACATACACCTCTATTTTTTTATGCATCATATCATGGAATAAAGTTACCATGGCTCTTTAATAAGTTATTCTAGTATTTTTCAAACCGAAAGGCATGACTTTATAGCAAAATATTTCTCATAAGATCATAAAAGTAGTCTTTTTCATATCTTCTTGTGCGGTCTTAATTTGATTATAGCCTAAAAACCCATCCATGAATAAGAATCAAGAATGCTTAGCAGTGTTGTCCACTAAGGTGTCAATATGAGGCAATGGAAAGTTATCTTTTGGACTTGTTCTATTTAGATCTCAATAATCAACACACAACCTTACTATGCCATCTTTCTTGGGTACTGCAACTATATTCACCACCCATTTGGGATATCTGGCCACTTCTAAAAATCCTGCATCAAATTACTTTTTTACTTCTTTTTTATTTTCAACAACATTTTAGATTTCATTTTTCTTAACTTATGTTTAATTGGTTTGCAATCAGGTTTCATAGGTAGTTTATGTATTATAATTTTAGTATCCAACCCTGGCATATTTTGCTATGACCAAGCAAATACATCTTACATATTCATGTAGTAACTTTATTAGCTCCTGTTTTATTGGTGATGGCATTGAAGTATCAATCTTAACCTTATTTTTAATTTTTTTATCCTTCAGATTCATAACTTCAATGGCTTATTGATGAGGCATGATTTGTTTCTCTTCTTGTTCCATTAATCTCAATAGTTCTAGAGATATTGCATGATCTTCCATATTCTCTTCATCATTGAGTTCACCAATATAAATAGAATTTTCAAAATGAAAACCTAGAATATTGTCATGATGATCTTCACATTCATTATTTAAGTAACTGAAAGTGAATGAAATGGATAAAATATAGAGAGATGTATAGTAATGTGAGGAATTAAAATGAAAGAAGCAAAAAACATGGACAAATACGCTATGCTTGTTATTTATTGAATTGAAAATAAGGAAACCAAAAAACATAAGATATTTAATGCTTTTAACAAAAGCATTTAGATTAAGTTCAACACATTAATCTAAAGAAAATTTAAAAACAACATGAAGCTCCTTAACATGCCAATTTTTCAATTTTGCACCAAGAATAGTAAGATACACCCACAGACATCCTAAATTTTTTTATTTTCCGTTCACCTCTTCACCTACCATATCTATTAAAAATTTAATGAAGATATCTTCTAATAATAGTATGAGCCTCTTTTCTATATTTTGTGCTATATCTAGATAAATATATCAATTAAAATAAAAGTCTTGTACAGGGAAAAAAAAACAAGCCTTTAGTTTCTACTTCTTACCCCATAAAATGAGCCAACATTTTTTTTTCTCTATGAACTTCATTTTTTCTTTTCAAGTTGGCTTGTGCCCTAGACTAAATCGATCATCTTTTTTAGGTATCATCCATGTTTATTTTATCCATTGCAAGTCAATCCACACTTGTTGCCCTTTTTCTACTACTTCTTTAAGGGCCATCCTAAAACCTTTGGATAGACATGGAGTTGGCACTTTTGATCCTTCACCCACATAAGTTGCATTTATAAATTCAAAGGATTTAAAAGAACATTCTAGAGCTTCCTCAACTGCTTCAACATATATTATAATGTATGGTTTAGTAACTAGCAAATTTTTTTCACCATGACCACTTTTTCATCAATTATAAATTTCACCTTCTGATACAGAGTGGAAGGGATAGGTCCTGCCATGTGAATCCATAGCTTGCCTAAAAGACAATTATATGAAAGAGCAATATCCATAACCTGAAAGACTATATCAAAAGTACATGGGTCGATGTGAATTTGTAGCTCAATATTGCCTATCACTTCATGGTAAGTTTCATCAAAAGCCCTCACTATCATGTGACTCATTTTCATTTAAGACATGTTAACTAATATATATAGTGTAGTCATAGGCATGACATTCAAAGAAGATCCATTATGATAAGAACCTTGGTCAGTGTATGATCCTTGTATCTTGTGAAAATATGTAAGGCCTTCACATCACTCTTACCACCAGGTGAAATCTCATCATCGCTAAATGATATAAAATTTTCCATTATGATGTTTATCACTATGCATTAAGTTTTTTCACAGATATATTATGAGCTACATAAGTCTTATTGTGTACTTTGCATAAGGCATTTCTATAAAGCTCAAAATTTAACAATAATAGAAGCATGGAAATTTAATCTGGTAAGTGATTCCATTGCTCCACCACATTATACTCATTATCCTGAAGTGAATGACCAATTGTCTCCATATGGAATTCACAAGTTTGATCAGAATTATTTATGAAATTATCATTTTTTGTGTTTTCAGGTATTAGGGGAATCATATTGGCTTTCAATAGAGCAACAAATATTTAATCCATAGGGGTTCTGATCTCACTTACTTCTTTTTTAATGTTTTAAGTTGTCTTGCTACTCAAGCATTTACCAATCCCTACTATAATTGGGTAACGAATTGGCCTCAACACTTAGTTCGACCTTTGTTGAAATTCAAAATCCCATTATCAATTAAACCTTGCACCTTACATTTGAAAGCTGTACATTTTCCAAAAAGTGGCCTTGATTCCCATAATAATAGTTACATAAAGCTTCAAGATTATACCACTTTGGATATGGAAGTTTTAAAACCTCTAAAGGTTGTCAGGCCATCAAGTGTTTCTAGAATAAATGAGAGAACAGTTCCATGTAAGTCATAAAATTTGGATCAAATTGTTGTTGCTCTTGATTATTTCGAGGTTTCCTTCAATTAAAGTCTGTGGTGTTTGATTAAAGGGAAGGTCATGGTAGAGGTGCTTGGAGACAAAAATTGATTTGAAAGGTAGGTATCAAGGTTTACACTGGTTGGTAATGGTATGGGTTTTGGGAAATGTTGGAAATAGTTAGGTAAAAAAGTTGGTATATAGGATATAAGTGGTATAGGATAAAAGATCTCGATTTTGGTTTTTCAATGGTGATAGCTTACACTTCTGTTTCTTTCTTCTTTGGTGGTCTTCCTTTCTTTGATCCAAAAACATCACCCTCTTCGATCTTTCCATTCTTAATGGCATTTTCTATTATCTCACTTATAATCACCTTATTAGCAAAGTTTTTCATGGCATGACTAATGAGCTTGTCATAGTATGAGCCTCAAACGGTATTGATTAATAGAATAATCATTTTTTTTATGGTGTGAGGAGGCTAAACTTGGGCAACAACATCTTGCCATCTCTGAACATATTCTTTAAAGTTTTCATTAGCTTTCTTTTTTATGTTTTCCAATGACAATTTATTTAGAGCTATATCTATTACATGCTTGTATTGAGTAATAAATTCTTTGACCAAATCTTTTCATGAATGAATACGACTCATGTCTAATTGAATTACCATATGATAGCTGATCCAATAAGGCTATCCTGAAAATAATGGATGAGCAACTTGTCGTTATTTGTATACCTAGTCATTTTTTAACAAAACATAGTGATATGTGGTAAGGTACATTTGGTTCCATCATATTTTTCCATCATATTTTTTAAATTTTAATACCTTAAAATTTGGTAGGATTACCAAATTTGGAACCAAACGAAGTTCATTCACATCAATTGTGCCAAAAATATTCACACTTTTAATAACTTATAGCCTTTCTTCCAAGAGATCTAATTTCTATTGCATCTTTATATTCTCAAATTGTTCAGACATCCTTTCTTAAATCTCTCTTGTTCTCTTGGATCATCTAAATTTGGAACCATAATGGGCTCGACATGACTTGCCACAATGTTTAGACCAATGTGTCTTTGACTCTATGGTTGAAAAATGAAAGAAGATAAATTAAACTAAGCATGTGGCTACCTTTCAAGCTATGTCATTTGTGGATGCATTTGATGAGAGGTTTGAACATAGAGTGGAGTGAACCATGGTGAATACAATGGATTTACTCTATCACTAGTATTTTCTTAGGCTTAAAGCTTTTTCTCAGTGGTCATTTCTTCAACTACCTTTTTTTCCATGGTAATTTTCCTTATCATGTCCATCATTATAGCCATTTCTTTTCGAGTCTCTTCTTGAGACCTAGTCATTTGTTCTATCAACTCTTGTTGAGACCTAATCATATGTTCCTACATATCAAACTAATCTCTCTCCAATATTTCCATTCTAAATGCTTGCTCATTTTTCATGATTTTGACTTGTGAACGAGTGTTGTAAAAATGACGAGTGATCTAATCTATGATTCCTGAAAACTTAATTATCCTTGCACCTGATCGAGTTTGGGAAACTTTTTAAGATTTATTGTTTCAAGGCCTCTTTTTTTTTCTTTATGATTTTTTTTAACATTGGATCAAACACATATATGATGCATGAATGCAAAGAAAGTGCTTGTTATGTATCCAATATTTTTAAAAGATTTTAAGTCTAAATTGAACCACCATATCACAATGTCACTTTACTCAAATTACAATATTACAACTTTGAGTTAGCCATACTATCACAATATTACAATATTAAAATTTCAAAAGAAATGCCCTACATACTTGTACTGTTTGTAAGCACTATCTAGAAAATTAATCAATAGTTGGCTATGTTGTCCTTGACAAACTTTTTCATTTACTTGTTTAGCTTATTTAGCGATGTCTCTTGCTTTGAAGCAAACTTCTCTTATTTGTTCTACCAAGTGAATGGCTTGAGATTCCTTCAGCAGACATTTTTCCTTCCAATACTGGGCTTCTTTAGTTCTAAGTTCAAATTGATTTTGTTCTTCTTTCAAGACTTCAATGGCTTTATGTTGATAGTGTATTTGCTATTTCAAGTCATCCACAAGACTTTGCAGTATCTTTTTTTCTTCTACAAATTTGCTAAGCTCTTCTTTCTTAGACAACAAATTGGACTAAAACTATTCTACATTCTTTCTAAATTCTTTAAGTTCAACGGTCATCGAAACTGTGGATTTATGAAAGCTTTCAGACATTTCTTCTTGTTTTCCTTTAAGCTTCGCAATTTTACTTCATTATCTTTAGTTTTATCTTTCCACTTATTAATCTCATGCTAAAACTTTTTATTTTCAAGGTCTCATTTTTCTTTCTCTTATTTAAATTTGTGCTTCATAATTTTTATGTTTTCAAGACCACTTCACGATAGGCATCTTCTTGGTGGCACGATCTTTCTTCTTTGGGATCAATTTAACTTGTGATGCATTAAGTCCTTTATATCAAATATTCAAGTGTGGCTTTATCTGTATACCTTCCATGATCCACTTTACGGGTTTGTTTTCATTTTGTGATAATCACTTTCACATTTTTAAGAAATCCTAGCTCCTCGAAAAAGAATTCTAATTTTCGAAGCCTATACTCATTGGAACGAATTACTCTGATCTTAATTGTTGATGAACAATTACGAAAGCATAGTTTATACCTCCCCACAATCCTAAGAGTCAAAACCATGGCCTGCCACCACACTTGTACAATATAGCTCCGTATGGCATCCATGGAGCCCTCTATATAACTTGAGTGCTAGTGAGATTTTACAAAATCGATATCCACTCTTTCTTGAACTTTGATTTTGGCTTGTCAACATTGCAGAATTCTTCAATTGCCTACTTTTATTACTATAAGTATGATAAAATTTACTCATAGAATGTTGAAGATGACTTTTTACCCAACTATAGAGTAATTATGCACATTCTATGAAGCATTTTCCTCTTCTTCAATAGTAATTCAATTATCTAAAAGTTTTTATCAGTATAGAAGGAACCAAATTGATTTTATTGTCCACTTGCTCGAAGATGTCAATTACTGATAACTCAATGTGCCTCGAGACCTTTGGGAAAATGATCAAGCCATAAACTGCCAAAGCTATCATTTTCATGCTTCGTTCATTCTTTAAGTGTTTGATGATGTAATCACGCAAGATTTCTCATGGCATGGAATCACTTTTGCCTTTTGTTTGGATATATGTGTTCACATTTTAAGTAAGAACCTCCATCATATAGGCAAGTTGCTTTTGAGATCCAAGTTCTTGACCTTATCAATAGATTTTATCTGGATTGGGAAGATGTAACCATAGTAGTGTACTATGCTCTTTGATTGTCAGAGTCATATCTATCTTGTTTAACATGAAACTTCTATATGCAAGGTCTCAAAACTAGACTAAAGCTCTTATCAGCTAGTTTTTCGAAGGCACCTCAAAGAGTGAAGCAATATGACTATATTTTTTCTTGAAAGCCATCTTCCTAAGAGTTGTTACATGACGGCGGATCTCAACCAACTCAAAGATGTCATTTTGTTGAAGCATTAGTTTGATTTCTTCAAGCAAAGTTTCCTCTTCAAATTCTTTTAGATAGTTTCCATTTTGCTTTAGGTTTCTAATGACAGAGTTATTACCACATTAGTCTCTTCACACATGGTAGGTTTCGAAGTTGAAAAGATCATGATGGTATTTCTGAAGCAAAATAAAAAATCTTCAAACTAATATTAGCACATTGACAAGCACATCTCATATACAAATGTTTATGATGATGCATGATCATGAAACAAAAGGTAAGCAAAACATATTACGGTTAATAATCATATTAAAATAAATAGTCCCTCATGTGTCCTAATTTAGGGTGTAATCTACAAAAATGGTATGGCTCTATCTAAGGTTGGTTTTTTAAGGTTCATTATATGCACGACTTAGTATTTAACAAAGGCTAAAAAGATTCCTAAATTAATCCTCACTATTGTCCACTCTGGACTAGTAAAGCCCGCAATCCTCACCCATAATGGGCTACCGATGAAAAGAGTTCAACATGAATGGAAGTATTTCACTGGCTTAAGCGGAGACATTAAAACCTTACAAAAGCATAGGTACTCTACTCCCTCTTTAAAAGAGATAGATTCGGGAGCTCAAGTATAGAGCTCGTGCATGAATGCAAATGTGCACATGTGTGAGGGAATGTAGCAATTATTAATCAAAATAAAATTAACAATATAATTAGCAACAATATAATTAGCAACAATATAAAACAAGTAAAATAACATAACAAAACAAAATGAAACCATCAAATTCTTTGCTTTTCTTTATTTTTAAACATATCTTTATTTTAAAATGAGATAAGGAATTAAAATTAAATATTGAAAAGATCATAAAATCAAAGTTTGGAAGACATAGGTTTAAATTTTAGCTTAACTCTCTAGCATCTCCAGCGAAGTAGCCAAGCTATCATAACAATTTTTTGTTCGGAGGGACTCAATTGCTAGACTTGGTGAAAATTTTCAGAGTTGTCACCAATCTATGTTTTTTAGGATATGATTTGCCACCCAAAAATATCAACTTTTAATTAAAATTTTAAAATTAATGAAGATTTACTAAAAGAAGTTTAGGTTTGTGAAATTAAGGTTAGGTCCGAGAGTATAGTTACAAGTGAAGAAGGTATCAGTACTCTTACATCGCCCATTTGAAGAACGATACCACTTAAACATGTGTAATCCTTTAATCTTGATGATGTGGTCTTTTTAATATTTAAATTTAATTTCCTAAAATTTATTTATGAAAAACATTTTTTGTGATGAAATTAGTATTATTATTATTTTATTTAAAAAATATTTCAAAAAAATTCACCATTCACAAAATTCTCAAAATTTTATTATAGAATATTTAATTTATTTAGTTATTAAAATGATTTAGGAATATCCCAACTCTTTAGCAAGATCCCAAAACTTATTAAATAGATTTTAGGATTATCCCAACACTTCAATGAAATCTTAATAATTTTAAACAAATTTTAGGATCATCTTAGCTTTTTGGCAAAATCCTAAATGAATTCATTTTTTTATTAATGATAATTAAGGGATTTAATTAATTATTTATTTTTTATTGCGATTATTTTAATTTTTTTGTTATTATTTACTATTTATTATTTTTATCTTTTTTTTATTATTTAAATCAATAATTTATTTAGTAAAATAATTTTTTTATTTTTTTTATTTTGGATTATCTCAACTTTTTGATAAAATCTAAAAAATACTTTTTGTAGTAATTAAAAGATTTATTTAAAGAAACACTTTGATTTATTTTTTATTATTTATTGTTTTTATATTGTTTAAATAAATATTTATTATAGTAAAAATAATTTTAAAACTATCCCAACTCTATGGTGAAATCTGAAAAATATTTTTACTTGTAATAATTAAAGAAAATTAAACTCTTTCAATTTTTTCTAAAAATTACATTTAAAAAATTAACTTCAACAATTCATTAATTTTCATATTTATTTTTTTATCTTTTTATTTTATTTTATTTTAGCAAAAATTATTTTTTATTTTACCCTATCTACATTTTATTTTATTTTCACTCATTTCCAAAAAATGAATAACATTAAATTAATAATAATAATAATAATAATAATAATATCATCATAAAAAAACATAAAATCAATATAAAATAAATAAAATCAAAATCAAAACAGAAAATAAAAGGCAAAAGAAAAGGAAAAACTTGCCAAACGAGTCAGGTCAACACACAGGTCGCTTACAGATCTTGGCGTAGGTCGGATGCAGGTCAAACGGGTTAGGCACCCAAAACGACATCATTTCACTCAGCTTATAAAAGGTTTTTTTCTTTTTTTTTTTAGTTTTTCCCTTTCTTCTCTCTCTAAAAACCCAGACCTTCTCTCTCTAAAAAACCCAACATTTTGTTGGTCACTGTAGAGCTCAGATTGCAACCGATTACCGCCATGCACCGGTGACCAAATCTTCAACGACACCAAAAGATGCAACAAATCCTAGTTTTCAGTGGATTTTTCAGATTTTAGACACCAAAAAATTCGAATCTTGTAGGAAAATTTAAAGTTTTTCAAATTCCTGCAACCTTAAAAGAAATTTCAAAAATTAAAAAAAATAGCCAAAATGATCATTATCTAAACACTTCTCTTATCCTAGATTTAGCCAAAAAAATCTTGAAATGCCAATATCAAGATTTACAGTTTCATTTTTTTTTATTGGTTCCTTTTTTAGCAGAAAATTATGATTCTTTTTTTTTTTTATAGTGTTTGTGTATGTTTTGGCTGTAACCCAGTAGCTAACCCCAAACTTTTTTTTTTTGCAATGTTCATTCTTTGGTCTCTTCTGTTCCTCTTTTTTTTAAACAAAAATTGGCTCTATTTATAGAGCCAATTAAGAGATCAAATCCCAAATCCTTATGGATTTCTAGGATTTTTTTGTGGAAAATGAAGATTTGTTTAGTGACTTTTGGTCACCGGATTTTATGTTCCCAAATTAGCCAGTGTAAAGGATATTTAGTGCATTAAATGCACTATGATTTTGTGTAAAAGATGAAAAAAAAAAAAAAAAAGTGAAAAGAATATAAAGAAAAGAAAAAGTGTCAAAAAATGAAAGAAAAAACAATAATTTTATTTAAGTTAAAAAGAAATCGAACCAAATGGTGTCTACACATGGAAAGCATTTTTATCAACTTTCCAAAGATGAATTACAGCCTCATAATCAATGAGACTAAGCATTTTTAGTTACTCCTCATCTATGAAAACATTGAATTACTAATGCTATGTTTGGATAAATATTACTAAAGGAAAGGAAAGGAAAGGAAAAGAATGGAAAAAAAAGTTTTTTAAAGGAAAGGAAAGGATACATGTCATCCTTGTTTAGATAATTAAAATAAATAAAGGAAAAGAAAGGAATTTTAACAACCATTGTTTGGATAAAAAGTGAAAAACAAAGGAAATGATTCATTATAATAATTTTTTCTAATTATAACCTTTTATTGCCTGTGATTTTAGAGCACTCATAGACTACGATATGTTTGCTATCTTGTCTGACCTCACAATTGTTGCTATATCAATGGTTTTTAATCAAGTGAAACATAAAGATATTTTACAAACATGCATTGATGGATTTTGAGCTAGTCCATCATCTCATAAACCTAAAAAATATATCTATTTATATTCAACCATTCATCCAAATCAAATCATCAAAAAATTTTAAAAATTTTTTATATTGGAAGAGATATGTGAAACTTACTTGAAAAAAGAGATGGCTTTGATAAAATTACAGGATAATTATGATCTGCTTAGGTTTTTTTATTAGGTTTTTAGTATTAATAAAAAGATGGACATAATAGTCTTTTATAAAAAAAAAATTCAACTTTCCTTTCCCTAGTTTTTCTTGCAAATTGGGGTATTAAAAAAATTAGGTTTATAAGAGAAACTAAAGGTTATTTGGTTTCTACCTCTTTCCCTTTCCTTAAATTAAAAATTTATCCAAACAAGGGAAGGGGGTTTTTTGTTTCCTTTACATTCCTTTACTTTCCTTTCCTTCCTCTCTCCTCAATCCAAACATACTATAATAAAGATAACTATACCATGGTGTTTGAACGTTAAATATGGCTACTTTTATCAAAAACTCATAGGAAAAAGTATCATATGATTCAATTTTAATAAAACAAAAACTAGGTTTTGAATGGCATATGAGAAATAACAATAATAAAAATAAATTAAAATATCAATCATGTTTCTTTTTAGGTGGATTTGGATGTCACCGGAATGTCATTTTAGTTAATTTAGTCTTTTTTTTTTTTTGGCAATCATATCAAGATAAAGCATTTAGGTATTAGGCTATGACGTAATTGCCATGAAAAATTCACACTAGAGGTGAAATTTTGGATTAAAGGGTAAAGGGTTTGATGGAATTTTTCATTCCTACTGTAACTTTTTTTCCAAAAACCCATGCATCAATTCTTTTTTTCTTTTTCTTTTTTTTTAAAAACTGTTAGCTCAAAGACTTAGAATAAACCAAGAGGAGGGGTGAATTGGTTTTAATAAAATTTTGAAAGATAATATTCAATAACCACAAATTATTAAAATAGATAAGCACAATAGATGAATATAAACAAGAGATAGGGTTAGAGAATTTAGCACCAAGATTTATAAAGGTTCGATCCTTTCGTAGGCACCTACGTTCTCTCCCTTAGCCTCTCTTGCTAAGGAGTTTAATCCACTATTAGATGAAGATTACAACTAAGCTTTCACAAAGCTTTACAAACTCAACAACATACACTCTTAAGGGTTATCCTCCCCTTTAAGCTTACACACTCACAATACAGAAATTTAGAAGTGTTTGGCAAACTTTAAGAACCTCACAAAGGTTAGGTGTTTGCTAAGTTAAAGTACACAGAGGTATAGATAAAAAAGTAGAGAAAAACTTATATGAACTCTACACTTTTTCTTTTTTCAACTTTGAATGCTTGAGCAGATTGGTAGATGAATAGCAATAATTTTCTTTAGCTCTTATTTTTCTTAGTCTGTAGTGGAATGCTTGATTTATAGTTAGAAAGAAGTTAAGACCCGTTGGAATGCATTTAATGCTTCAAACCTGTAGAAATTTTAGCAAAAAATAGCCGTTGAGAGTTTCTGACCTTCAGGGGATCGATCCCTTCCCTTAGGGGATCGATTGGTTCATGTTTGAGAAGGCTCGATTTTGTGCCTGTTTTGCCTTACTCGATCGATCCCTTACTTTAGGGGATCGATTTGTTCTTTAGGTGATCAATCCCTTATGTGGGGGGATCGATTGGTTTTCTGGGTTTCAACACTTAGGGAGCATTTTGTTTGAACAACCGATTAATCCCTTTAAAAGGGGATCGATCCCTTACCTTAGGTGATCGATCCTTTATGTAGGGGATCGATCCCTTTTTTAGAAAATTTCAAGAAGAAAACATTCTATATGAAAAGTGATTAATCCTTTGATTGAGGGGATCGATCTGGTCATCTTGTAACCTCAACCAATTGATCCTTACAGGGAGGGGATCGATTGGTTTTTACCAAAACTTGAAGGATTTTTGGTTCTGAAAGAAAACAAGATCGATCTGGTAAAGAGAGGATCGATCCCTTCCCTTAAAGGATCGATCTTTTCCATCACAGCTTGCACTAAACATGTTTTGTTCTGAGAATTTGACATATTTTGGTTTTCAAATTGATTCTGGCAAGATAGAAGGGTGAAAAAATGTTCATTTCAAGCTTTGACAAGGTTGATTCAAATTAGGCAAATTTTTGTTTTGTCAAATCAAAATTCTTGATTAATTCAAGGCCAACAATCTCTCCCTTTTTGATATGACAAAACCAAATAAAAAATTTGCATGAAAAACATTTTTCTTTTTGAAAACAAGTTCCCCTTGAACTTATGAAAGGTAAACTCCCCCTGAATTTAGGCAAAAGATGTAAGGCAACTAGGCAAGAGCAATATCACCATAACCATCAATATCAAAGCATCATCAAATTTTCATACCAATATTTCTCTCTTTTTTTGTCATAGCAAAAAGAATGAAGCAAATCAAAATGAGAGAATAAGCAATTCAAGGCCACCCAAGTGCACTTCAAACATCAAACCACACAACAATGCCATAAGCCACAAAGTTACAAGCCACAAGAGAATAAAAGATAAGTTGCATTAATATAAAGATCAAAGTCTACAAATGATAATGCAAAGTTATATTTACAAAATATAAAATATGTAGGAAAACACAAGGGATGACACTAGTGAAGCTCATTATGGTGAAGTGAAAAATGGGACAATTGATGAAGATGAGGAGAGTGAGAAGATGGCTGCCTCTTGGGTGACGATGTAGACCTCATGTTCTCAACATCAGCTCGAAGATGGCAAACTTGTGTTACCAACTTATGTTGAGTTTCCTTTATAGTCTCCAATCGAGTATTTATACTGCCAACCATTGAATGCAAGCTATTTATCTAAAGTAAGAGCATCTTTAAGGTTCTTTGAGGGTGGGATGGTTAGGTAGGGGGTTCATTTGGTTGTTCAGGCATACCTATAGGGTCTTGTTCTTCCCATCTTCTTATGCAGCTCTAATGTCACCCTTTTTGACCCACAATCTAGCTGTATTTTGAATATACCCCATGCTATGCAATGTAAGAGCTTCAAGAACACTAAAAGGGTTATTGAAGGTCATTTTCTTGTCTCCTCTAGTATTTATCTCCAAATACCTCAACAGATTACTGATTGCATACCCATAGACCAAAGTAATATCTTTGTTTTAGACTACCCTCATCATATCATGAAAAATGAAATACATCAAATTTGGTTTCTGTCCATTCTTGATCTTATACATCGACCAATAATTTTGCTTTCTAATGGTGGAGTATTATGTCCCAAAAGGTGCTAGAACATGGGTAACTATGAAGTGAAGCAATCTATCATGTATGGGTAACCGAAAGGCTTCAGTGGGAGTAACTAGGAGATTTGGATTACTAAAGATATATTGTGCAAGTTGCACCATATCACATCTAATGTCTGTTTCTCCCACATCATCTAGCTTGAAGGCTTCAACTAACATTTGCTTGGTGACTAAAATTTCTTTTGCCATCACATAAATTCTAAACTTATCAAGATAATGCCTATTTGTTCCTTCAATCCAAATACAGCTTGCATTACTATAGAAAACTCTTACTAAGTTCTCAAATAACAGGCCCTCCATACATAAGTAATATAGCCAACCAAATGCCTCAAAGACATATAGGTAAAAGAAGTCTATGGAGTGAAGGAAATCTAAGGAAATTACCTTGTCGTGTTTGACTTCTTGATAGGCAAAGTTCATCTCGTACTGATCCTTTACCTCTAGATTGTTGAAGTTTTGATTAAAGAAGGGCTTCATCGTGGTGCTTGATGCCTCATTTGGGGGGTTCCTTCATCTGACAGTAACTTTGGTTCTTGGGGCCATTTTAAGGTGAAATTGATGGGTTTTAGGGAGAAATTTTGGTAAAAGATCAAGTTGGAGTGAAGGAATTTGCATAAAATGGAACGAGGGAGGAGCAATTTTGGGTGAGAAATGTTTAGGGTTTAGAGAGGATGAAGAGGAAATCTGAAATGATCAAAGGAAAAAGAAAGACCAAACTTTATTACACTCAAAAAGTATAACCCGATCGATCAGTTGAAGCAGGGGATCGATCGATTATGGGTCTTTGCATGGAACCGATGGATCTGTTTTGAAGGGGATCGATTGATTTTGCTAATTTCAGCCTTCTTATAGCTACTGGTTGAATACTCGATCGATCCTGTCCTAAGGGGGATCGATCGATTCCCTATGTTTTCCCTTTAATCTAGCTACTTAATGAAGGGTCAATCGATCCATTCCCAAAGGGGATTGATTGGTTTGAGCTATAGCATTTTTTTTAAAAAAAAGATTTGAAAAACATGGAATATGATCATTCAAGCAGACAATTATGCACAAATAATAAAAAAATTTAGATAAACACACATTAGAACAATCAAGAGTGCCAATTCATCATAACATCAAGAAATTCACTTCAAGGAATATTCATCATGCCAAGTTCACCTCTAATTGCATAAAATCTATCTTTATCAAAAGGTTTTGTGAAGATATCAACTAGTTGATGCAAGTATCCACATATTCAAGTACAATATCACCCTTTTGAACATGATCTCTAATAAAATGATGCCTAATTTCAATATGTTTGGTTCTAAAGTGTTGAATTGGATTTTTGGTGAGATTGATGGCACTAGTACTACCACATTTAATGGAAATATGATCTATGGTTATTCTAAAATCCTACTATTATTGCGTAATCCATAAAACCTGAGCACAACAACTTTCGGCCGTTACATATTTAACTTCGGTTGTAGATTGAGCAACACTATTTTATTTCTTGGAAAACCATGATATGAGCATATTCCCAAACAATTGACAAGTACCAAAAGTGCTTTTTCTATCAATTTTGCACCCACCAAAATTTGCATCGGAATAGGCATGTAAAGTAAAGAAAGAGCCTTTTGGATACCATAATCCTAAATTTAGGGTGTCCTTAAGGTATCTAAAAATTTTTTTGACAGTACACAAATGTGTTTATCTAGGAGATGATTGAAATCCAGTACATAGACATACACTAAACATAATATTAGGTCTACTGGCAGTAAGATATAGCAATGAACCAATGATAGACTATATAGTTTAGAGTCAACACATTTACCTATTTCATCTTTGTCAAGCTTTGTTAAAGTTCTCATTGGTGTTAAGTAAGGCTTTGATTCTCCTAATCCAAACCTTATGAGCAAATCCTTGATGTATTTGGCTTGATTAATGAAGGTGCCATCCTTTGTTTGCTTTACTTGTAGTCCCAAGAAGAATATGAGTTCTTCTATCATGCTCATTTCAAATTCACCTTGCATAATCTTAGCAAATTCTTGACAAAGAATTTTATTAGTAGTACCAAATATAATATCATTAACATAAATTTACACTATGAGAATGTCTTTACCTTTTGTTTTAATAAAAAGTGTAGTGTCAACCTTTCCTCTATTAAAATCATTTTCAATAAAAAAAAATGACAATCTTTCATACCAAGCTCTATAAGCTTGTTTTAAACCATATAATGCTTTTGTCAATTTATAAACATGATTTGGAAATTTTGGATTTTCAAAACTGAAAGGTTGCTCTACATACACTTCTTCATTTATAAAACCATTAAGAAATGCACTCTTGACATCCATTTGAAAAATCTTAAAATTTTTAAAACATGCAAATGCAAGCAATATCCTTATGGCTTCTAACCTTGCTACCGGGGCATAAGTTTCCTCATAATCTATTCCTTCCTCTTGCCTATACTCTTGAGCTACCAATCTAGCTTTGTTTTTAATGATATTCCCATTCTCATCCATTTTATTCCTAAAGACCCATTTGGTGCCTATGGTGCGATGATCACTAGGCCTAGGTACAAGATTCCATACATGGCTTCTTTCAAATTGGTTCAATTCCTCTTGTATAGCCAAAATTCAATGATCATCTCCTAATGCTTCATCTATATTTTTGGGTTCAATATGGGATAAGAAAGTAATATAATTACACACATTAAAAGAAAATCTAGTTCTTACCCCTTGAGTTGGATTACCAATGATTTCACTATCTTTTACATACCTTCTTTCTCTAAGATGACTTGGCTCTCTCTCTTCTAGAAACTCATCTTCTTTCTTTTGATTTTTCTCCTTAATGTTATAACGTGCATCATTGATCCATTCTTGAAGTATACCTATATCATCATCATCAAGAAACACCTTTTTCAGAGGTGGGTTAGACTCATCAAAAATAACATGTATAGATTCTTCAACCACTAATGTTCTTTTATTGAAAACTCTATAAGCTTTTAAGTTCAAAGAATATCCTAGAAAAATTCTTTCATCACTTTTTGCATCAAAATTTCTAAGATCATCTTTTTCATTGTTCAAAATAAAACATTTGCAACCAAAAGGATGAAAATAACTTATGTTAGGCCTTTTTCCTTTAAAAAGTTCATAGGGGGTTTTCTTCAAAATTTGCCTAATCATAGCTCTATTTATAATATAGCAAGAAGTATTTATGGCTTCTGCCCAAAAATATCTAGGTAAATTGTTTTCACAAAGTATGGTTCTAGCCATTTCTTCAAAGTTTTATTTCTCCTTTCTACTACCCTATTTTGTTAAAGAGTTTTAGGAGCAGAAAAATTGTGGCTAATACCATTTTCACTACAAAATACATTAAAGCAAAGCCTAGATTTTCAAATTCATTTCCATGATCACTTCTAATACTAGTAATTGAATAACTTTTTTCATTTTGTATTTGTTTGCTAAAAGTGATGAATTTTTTCAAGGCCTCATTCTTTGAATGCAAAAAGAGAACCCATGGGAATCTAGTAAAATCATCAACAATAATAAACCCATATTGTTTTCCACCAATACTCATTGTTCTAGTAGGGCCAAAAAGATCAATATGCAATAGTTGAAGAGGCCTAGTAGTTGAAATGCAATTCTTAGGTTTGAAAATTCTTCTATGTTTCTTGAGCAATGCCAAATCACAAACCTTGTCATTTTCATATTTCAACTTTGGGCAAACAACAACAATTATGAACAAGTTTTTGAAATTACATGCATACTTGTATGTCCAAGCTTCTATGTCAAATCCAACTCTCATTTTCTTTTTGAGCCATAAAGTAAACATTTTTAGAGGATAGGTCATCTAGATGCACTACATAAATGTTTCCTTGACGGTGTCCAACAAAAACAAGCTTGTTAGTTTTGACATCAATTACTTGACAGCATATGGATTTAAACACAACCTTAAATCTTTTATCACATAATTGACTAATGTTAAGTAAATTATGCTTGAGACCTTTCACAAGTAAACATTTCAATATAAGTAGAGGAATTGTTACAATGAAGCCAATCCTTCAATTTGGCCTTTTGAGTTGTCACCAAATGTAACATCTCCTTCACTTTTCGCTTTCAAGTCCTGTAAAGAGTTTTGGTCTCCCGGTCATGTGTTTTGAGCATCCATTATCAAGGTACCATGATTGGTTCTTGCTGAATTGGCTTTGTAGCAATGTTCATCTACCTACAAAACACAATAAATTTTATTTGGGTACCCAATTATCTTATGGTCCTTGAGAGTTAGTACTAATAATTTTTGTGCCTTTGGAATCCACTTCATTAATAGCCTCAATCTGAGATTGCTAACTCTTTTTGGAAATCCACACTTTCTAATGAGCTTACCTCTATAAGTGATTTCTCAAGGAACAATAGTGATAGAATGACTCCTAATTTATGATAATGTGGCACACATGCTAGATAAATCATTTGGCTTAACAAGAAAAATTCTTCAAGTGAGTTTCTTTGTTGTCACCATTATAACCTAGGTCCATCTTATCAAAGAAAGGCTCTTGTGTTTTTAGCATGGTCATTGAGCTTTTGATGACCCATATAAAATCTAAAAAATGAATTATGCAGATTTTCATTTTTCTTAGTCAAGTCATTGACATTTACTTTTAAGGGCTTAACTTTCTTTTCTAAGTCTTCTTTTGCTTTAGTTAATGACTCATTTTTTAGTTTCAATTTAGTGACCATTTTTCTATATTTCATGCTCATGTTCTCAAATTCTATAACTAATTCATCATAGGTATCTTATAGTTTATCGAATGAGTATGAATTTAAATCACATGGATTAGAGGTTACTTTGGGCTCATCAAGAGCCATGAGACATAGGTTGGCCACTTTCCCCTCATTTGATTCATCATCGAAGAAGTCACTATCTCTCCATGTTGCTACCATAGCTTTCTTCTTTGGCTTGGTCATGTTTTACTTTTTCTACAAAGGATAATCAAGTTTAATGTGACCTAATTTATTACATTCATAGCAAATAATTTGATCCATTTCTCTTCTACTTGATTCCCCTTTAGTCATCTCCCTTTGTGGTTTTCTCCTACTTGAAAACTTATTCATTCTCATGAACTTCTTGAATCTCTTTGTAAACATGGCCATCTCTTCATCTTCATTATCCTCCTATTAAGCAAAATTTTTTTCATCCTTTTGAAAGGTAGATTTGAGAGCAATGCCACCTTTCTTGACTGGTTCTTATCCTCTTTTTATTTTCATTTCATAAATGAGGAGAGAGCCCATTAGTTCATCCAAATAAAGTGTGTGAGGATCTTTGGACTCTTCAATGGCTGTCACTTTGGCTTCCCAACTCTTTGATAGACTATTAAGAATTTTCTTCACCATCTACATTTGAATATGTCTTTCCAAGAGCCTTTAAACCATTAATGATGTCGGTGAAACGATTTGACATCTCACTAATGGTTTCATCGGGTTTCATCTTAAACAACTCATAATCATGAGTAAGCATGCCTATTTTTGTCTCTTTCACTTGGTTTGTACCTTCATGGGTGACAACCAACTTATCCCAAATTTTCTTTGCATTTTCACACAAGAAAACTCTATTATACTCACTTGGTCCTAATGCACAAAAAAGTGTGTTTATTGCTTTGGCATTAAGTTAAGCCATTTTCATGTCATTGACATGCCATTCACTTTCTAGCTTTATCACCTCTTTATCATCCACCATCTTTATTGGAATTTGAGGACCATTTACAATGACCCTCTAAACTTCATAATCATTAGCTTGAATGAACAACCTAATCTTAGTCTTCCAATTGGAGTAGTTGTCACCAGAAAATAGAGGGGGTCTGACAATTGAATACCCTTCACTTCTAAAAATTGTTACAATTGTTTCATTTACCATGAGACACACTTATTGTTGGTTAGTATAGTTGTTGTAGCTTGAGGATGGTTCTTCCACATTAATTATCATATTTCTTTGAGCCATTTTCAGGATCACTCTTGGGCTGTTAAACCTACAAAAAAGAGTACTAGCTTTGATACCAGTTGTTAACTCAAAGACTTGAAATAAACCAAGAAGGGGGTGAATTGGTTTTAATAAAATTTTTAAAGATAATATTCAATAACTATAAATTATCAAAACAGATAAGCACAATAGATGAATATAAACAAGAGATAGGGTTAGAGAATTTAACACCAAGATTTATAAAGGTTCGATCCTTTCTTAGGCACCTACATCCTCTCATTTAGCCTCTCTTGCTAAGGAGTTCAATCCACTATTAGATAAAGATTACAACTAAGCTTTCACAAAGTTTTACAAACTTAACAACATATACTCTTAAGGGTTATCCTCCCCCTTAAGCTTACACACTCACAATATAAAAATTTAGAAGTGTTTGGCAAACTTTAAGAACCTCACAAAGGTTAGGTGTTTGCTAAGCTGAAGTACACAGAGAAATAGATAAAAAAGTAGAGAAAAATTGATATGAATTCTGCACTTTTTCTCTTTTTTCAGCTTTGAATGCTTGAGTGGATTAGTAGGTGAATAGCAATAATTTTCTTTAGCTCTTGTTTTTCTTGGTCTACAGTGGAATGCTGATTTATAGTTAGGAAGAAGTTAAGACTCATTGGAATGCATTTAATGCTTTAACCCTGTAGAAATTTCAACAAAAAAATAGCCATTGGGAGTTTTGACCTTCAGGGGATCGATCCCCTCCCTTAAGGGATCGATTGGTTCACGTTTGAGAAGGCCCAATTTTATGCTTGTTTTGCCTTACCCGATCGATCCCTTACTTTAGGGGATCGATCTGTTTTTTAGGTGATCGATCCCTTATGTGGGGGGATCGATTAGTTTTTTAGGTTTCAACACTTGGGGAGCATTCTGTTTGAACAACTGATCGATCCCTTTAAGAGGGGATCGATCCTTTACCTTAGGTGATCGATCCCTTATGTAGGGGATCAATCTTTTTTTAAGAAAATTTCACGAAGAAAGCATTCTATATGAAAAAGTGATTGATCTCTTAATTGAGGGGATCGATTTGGTCATCTTGCAACCTCAACCAATTGATCCCTACAGGGAGGGGATCGATTGATTTTTGCCAAAACTTGAAGGATTTTTGGTTCTGAAAGAAAAGAGGATCGATCTTTTTTGCTAAAGATGATCTAGTAAGGAGAGGATTGATCCCTTCCATCATAGCTTGCACTAAACATGTTTTGTTCCGAGAATTTGACATATTTTGGTTTTCAAATTGATTCTTGCAAGATAGAAGGATGAAAAAATGTTCATTTCAAGCTTAGACAAGGTTGATTCAAATTAGGCAAATTTTTGTTTTGTCAAATCAAAATTCTTGATTAATTCAAGGCCAACAAAAACAATATATGTATATATGTTATTATAAATTTTTTATAAAAAATCACTTGATATGTTAGGACTATTTTATTAATTTCCAAACATTTATGAACAAAATTATTATTTGATACAAAAATAATTTTAATAATTTTTAATTATATAGTAATTGCATACATATTAAACAATTTAAATCTTTTACTTTGTAAAAATTTTAATTTAATATCCTTAATGGTCATTTTTTATTTTCACTACACTTCACCTCATTGACACCATAATATTTGAATTTAAATATATATTCTATCACTGATTTTAATCTCATCATTACATTACTCAATCTTACTACTTTAGTAATTAATTTCACCGTCACTGTTGTTTTCAATTTCACCAGATCCAATCTTACTCTCTATCCAACTGGATCTTTAGTCAAACGAAATCATCACAAAATTCTAACTTTCTTTATTAATTTTATCCTCTAATCGAGATAACAAAATAAAAGGATGAAAATTGAAGAAGAAATGTAACATATTAAGAAAATGGAGAAAAAAATTACCATAAAGATAACATAAAGTTTCTTTCATGCATATGATATTTTTCTACAAAAATAGAAACCCATAAAAGCAGCAACGGTACATATCAAAAACCAATTTGTAATGAAAAGAACAAATATCAAGAGTAAAGTTGCAAGAATCAATGTGCTAAATTATCTTAAAAGGAACTGCTCCAATAACTTTACAACACCAACCAAGTAAAATGTTTAACATTATAAAATGATTAGAACAAAGGTGAAATTATACATATTTATCATTCATTGGAAAATTTATTTTAAAAACTAATTTATAAGTATTAAATACAGCTATCAAAACAATATTTACACAAAATAAAAATGGCTAATATTTTAAAATGTCATAAATTAGTTTCAACAATCCTTTCAATAACATGTGAAATGCAACGTTAACATGATTGCATGGAAAATAACATACAAAATTATTTATACATTAGTCAAATTTTTGAGAAAACATTAATGTAAATTATTATTACCAAAGTATCATTGAAATATGACTAAACATTTGTGTAATTTGACATTTCCAATCACTTGTCAAAAGATATTTGATGTACCAATAATAGATCAAGCTAAATTTTTAATAATTTAACAACAATGCAATAGAAGGCCTATTAAAAGGTGGTAAATTGCACAGAAAAGAGGAAGGAATCAACTATTTATGGTGAATCAAGAATTTATTCAATGCATAACAATTAGGACTAAAAAGGTAACCATTATTTGGATTTTTAAAAATTCTTTTTAAATAAATAACATAGTTAAACATTAAAAAGCAAAGCATAATTTGAAAATCAACCTAAAAAAATAAAATTTAGCATAAAAAATGATAACGTAGGGGAGCATGAAATTTACCAGGAACTAAATATGCCAGAGATTGCAAAAGAAGATTTTGAAATAACTGAAAACAGAATCATTGAATCATATCAATAAATAAAACTCAAATTTATTGCAATAAATATCAAGTCTTTTACACTTAAATTCTAAACTTATATCTCATAATTTTATTACATAAAACACAATAAACTTTTGATTGCCTAATATTTATATGGATTCTTGACTTTTGATTTTCTTCTGTTTTTGTTCTTTAAAATCATTATTTATTAAAATTTATTAAAACCTTTGGTTTTCTAACGTTTATGTTCTTTTCTTTTTTTTTATGACTTATGTGTTTTCCAACATCTTTGTTTAGGATTAGATTATGGTTTTCTAACTTTTTTTTTCAAGGGTGAGATGCTTATATAAGTGTATTTCATATCAGTATTACATTTTTTATTCCGAATCATGAGGTTTATTTTTTATCGTATTTGTATTTTATAATTTTTTATCATTTAATCATGATTTTATGATTTTTTTTATTTGACATTTCAATTTTTTTAGCCGATTGGTGTTCTTTTTAGTGTTTGTATTTTTATTTTTTTTATTTTTTTTGTCATGATTGTATTTTTTATTTCAAGTTTGCATTTTAGTCAATTAGAATTTGTCACAATTGCTAAATTAACTTTTGAAAAAGATGAGAATGTTCAAATTTTGTGTTTGTCAGTTGTGGGGATATTTATAATTATAAGAGTAAATAATGATTTAGCATAGAAATAATGTTAGTTGATAAAAATGTACATAAATAAATTTATTTTTGTGTTATATTTGTGTTTCTAGTTTTACTTTCTGATTTATTTTGTTCTTCATAAAGATTTTATATTCATGACATTTTTTAGAGTTGTAATGCATACTTATTGAAAAATAGAATTCATGATGAGGGTTTATATTATATAAAAAAATTTCTATTATAAAATATAAAGATGATTATCATCTAATTGCTGCTAAAGATATGATTCATTCTCTTACTAATATTGAAGACATGCTTGATGAAGTGTAAATATTCTATGATATATTTTTCGTTCATAACATATGATTGTTTTGATAAACGTTCAACTAAATGCTTAATACTTTTATTTTTTGATAATTTGTTATGAATTTTGAGTTTTTTACCTTTTTAAAATAATTTTTTAATTAAAAAATTTTCATTAAATGTTATTGGTGTTGTTGTTCACACAGATTTCTCTCATCATCAAATTATTGGTGACGAGTCTATAAATTATGTGATGTTATACCTTCAAGATTTAAAGTATTTTTTTAATATTTTTTATATTGACAATATTATAAAAGCGATGAGTTGTTTTAAAAAATAACTTTTTTATTGCAAGTAAATATCATTTTGATCATTTCTTTTTTTTTAATTTATGTTTTTGGTTTCTTATTTTTATGTAATCTTTTTTAACTTTTTAATCTTATTTATTTTCAGCTTTTAAGAATTTTTTATTCTTAAAGTTAAAAGTATAATTTTTAATGCCTAATCTCTTATTTATTGCCTTTTTTTTAAACAAAAGTTATTAATAACATGTTCTTTTTTATGAATGAATTTGTGAAAATAGCTAAAAAAATTTATATTATTTCTTAGTTTCTTATAAAATTCATATTGAATTATTTTATATTAATTTTTAAGTTTTTATATTCAATAAATTTTCATATGAATTACATTAGATAAGTAAATATATACATTAATTTAATTGAAAATAAAAAGGTATAGTTTTACTCACATATTATTTTACAAGTTCTATGTTGAAGCTGTTGTTTGATATTATGTTAGTTATCCTTTCTTATTTTTCGCAATGTAGTTTTTATTTTATTTTTGGTTATTTTTTGTGTTAATTTTTAGATTTCAAGTAGTTTTAATCAATTTATGTAAGCAAAATTGTTAGATTTCAACTACTTTTTTATGTTTATTGTTAGATTTCATGTAAGAAAAGAAAATTATATCAAAATTAAAATTTTCAATTTTCACACTTTTTGGCAAGAAATTTCATTTATTTGTAGTAACTATAAAACATAAATTTATTTTTATTTTAAAAATTATATCATGTATAAAAAAACCCTTATGCTATATACTTTTTATCAGCTAAATAAATAAAATTCTCACTTTGATAACCTAGCTTTCATTTCGTCAAACACTTAGGTACTTTAGACTAACACTGTTAATAAAGTTGCTTGACATTAATACCAAAAAAAATGACACATGGCATAAATGTCCATTCATCACCCCATTATCTATTTTTCATGTTATTTTTTTAATTTTTCATTTGAAAAATCATATCTTATTTTTTATTTTTTCAATTTTTTGCTGACATGACAATAGTTTACATGATGATAATTGACCATTTATTACACGTGACATTATTTTATTAGGTATTCATGTCACACGTCAACCATTGATAGTAAGAGTGGAAGGTACCAAAGTATATAATGGAATAAATGTTTTCAGTATTAAAGTAATAATTTTATTTCTTTATGTTCCAAATTGGTATAAGATATATAACACATGGGCCATTTTACATATTAACCTTTATTGTTATTAAGTTATAATTAAATATTGGTGATGTTTGAGGTGCCTTGAATTTGTCATTGGCTCCACCATTTATAAATTGTAATTATTATTTTTTGCCTTCTTGAATTTATTTATTTGTTGAATATATTAATTTGTTATTTAGATTTGTTATTAAGTAGTGCTATATGTCAAAAATATTAGTTTAATATACTTTCTTAATTATTAATTTATAATTTCATTGGAAAAAAAATCGTAGCGTGTACCTTGCCAAACCATTTCTAAAAGAAATATAGAAGGTTGTTGTGAATAACATTATATTAGAATATATTTCATAAAGATAATGTTGTGAATAATATTATATTAGAATGTATATCAAAAAGATAATGATCTTAATAATTTATGGTTAAGATTATTTATTTTAAAAAAATAAAGTAAATAATTGATATTGATTCAAATAAATATATTAAAAATTAAAACTTAAAATATAGGTGTTACTCATGCAAATAAATCATGACTTTTTGTAGTTCTTTTTTTTTTATCATTTTAATTAAAAAAGTTAAGCATTAAGTAATTTCAAATTGGTAACTAATAATCTAACACTAAATAATATTATTTCTTTTTATTTGCTTTAAGAACCTTACAAAATAAGTTATATTTAAACAACAAGTTATAATAATTAAAAATATATTCTTCTTTTAGTTTGTTTATGTAGTGCACTATTAAAAATAAATATTTTGTAAAAGTTAAGGAAATAATAATTATAATAATTTATGATTCTCTAATATTTGACTTATTAATATTACAGTGAGTTTTATTAAACTTCTAAAATTTTCATATAACAACATTAAAACATTAATTGAAATGAATAAATGCTAAAGTTAAAAGGATATTTTAATAAACCTAAAACTATATTTGGATAAATATTAGTAAAGGAAAAGATAGGAAAGGAAAGAAAAGAAAAGCAAGGTTTTTTAGAGGAAAGAGAAGGATACATATAATCTTGTTTGGATAACTAAAATTAATAAAGAAAATGAATCATAACCACCATTGTTTGTTTAAAGAGTGAAAAGAAAAAAAAAGGAAATGATTAATTATAACATTCTTTTTCAATTATAACTTTCTTTTTATAAAATAACATATAATATCAAATTAAACTTTTTTGGTCAAATATTAAACTAAAATGCAAAATAATGTAAACTATTTTTATATTGTAAAAACCAAATATCTTTTAAAAACTCGATAAAAAATAAATAAAAGCTTGTTTGGAATATAAATAATAAGGGTATAATAGTTATTTCAAGTTTTAAAAATTTTACTCTTTTTTTCCCTTCGTTTTCCTCCAATTTAGGATAGTTAAAAAATGAGAAAATGCAAAAGAAAGCAAGAGTGTTAAGCATCCATCTCTTTTCTTTAGTTTAATTTATGTGAAATCCAAACAAATGAAAGATAAAGAAAGGTTTCTTCATTTCCTTTCCATTACATTCCCTTCACTTACCCCAAACCAAATATAAGCTAAAAGTTTTCATTTGAAATTGTTTCATTACACATTTATACTATATGTAGACACCCCATTTTGTTTGAGAATTTTTTCGAAATTGAAAACAGGTTTCAACCGTAATTGAGAGCTTTTTGGGATTTAATTCCATAATCAATTCACATTAAAATGATGTTGAGAGATTTTTTAGATTTAATTTTAGAATCAATTCACATTAAAATTAAAATCAAATAAAATTATAGATTTAAGGAGAATTGATTAAGCATGAATTTATATATAAACTATGATCAAAGCAATGGGGAGCATTTAGCAAAAAAAGATTATGCAAAAACCCTTGAGAGCAAAGATAGAAATTTGTTTAGCAACCAAGAGGTTTTAGGTTCTAGGTTTGATTTGTTTAGATTTTCTAGAATTGGGATTAGGTGTTTTTAGGTTTGAATTTCTATAAGGTTGTGCATCTAAGGACTTTTGGGTTTAGCTTTCTAGACAATTTGTTAAGTTTTTGGAAATTCTCTGTCAGCTTTTAGGATTTATTCATCAATTTCTAGACACCTATAAATCAATTAGAAAGAAGACAGAAGAATGATCATTTTAGAAAGAAAGGCATACTCAAACACTTCTAAATAAAAGCTTAAAATTTGAGGCACCCAGATCTATGTGTTTTACCATGCACAAGTCGACCCGATTGCAGGTATTCTATTTCCTTTTTTCACTTCATTATTAGTTTTGATTTTATTTTTCTTATTTTATTTATTTTATTTTGTTTATTTTTATTTACTCTTATTATTTCTTATTTTAAATTGAAAAAAAATGCATTACTTCTTATTATGATTTTTTTTCTTTGTACTTATTTATGAAAAAAAAATAAAAAAATGTTTTCAAATAAATTCATGAATCCCACCAAACTATTAGAAGACTTTTGATGAATATAAATTTTATAAAATCTACCAAACTATTGGAAAATTTCATAAATTAGTTTTTTAAAAAAATATTTTTATCCTACCAAACTATTGGAGGATTGTATCTCAAGTTAAATCTTACCAAACTATTAAAAGATTTAATGAATTTTCTCAAAAGAAAAATTTTATAAATATTTTACAATAAAATCTCACCAAACTATTGGGAGATATGCCTTAAAGTAAATTCTGCCAAACTATAAAAGGACTTTACTAGTTTTTTTGAATAAAATATATTAATAAATCTGACGACAGAGCCTCTTCAGAGTGGGACACTAGTTTCCATGAATATTCATAAGGTGAGAGAATTATCTTAAATTGCTACCAAATTATTGGGTAATTTTAGGATTAATTCTCAACCTTAAATATTTTGATAAAATGTAAACATATTTAAGGCTTGGATAATTTGAAATCAAACTAGTACCATCTTTTGATGGGTGCTGTGAGCGTGTTATAACCTTTCTCACACACAACCATACTCCTGAACCTAAAATTCAATTTCATGGATCAGAATCTACTATTTAAAAATACATAAGTCAATCTTAAGACTCATCTTTAAATAAGACAGATTTGATCAGGTGGTCAATCACACCTATACAAAAAAGATTGGTGGTGACTCATCTAATCTATGTCTAGTGATAGGTTCATAAATCTATACATTATGATAATTTGGTGACTCCACTAAGGATTTGGAGAGTCAGGCCAGTAAATGATTTCTTATTATCCAAGCCTTACTTAATAAATTTGAGATTGTTTTCTTTCTTTCGTATTTCTTTCTTTTCATTGCTTATATTTAACTTAATTATTCGTTTATATATCTATCATTCATTTTCATGTGCATAACATAAACTATTTATCGAGCTCTACCCTTAGGGGAGAGTAAAGTACTTATGCCCTCGTGAGATTTCATGTCTTCGTATGGGCCTACGAAACACTCCTACTCAAATTGGACCCTTTTTGCTTATAGCCTATGATGGGCGAGGACTAGGGTGTCTTACTAGTTTGTAATAGACAATTATGTAAGGAACAATTTGAGAACCTTTTAGAAGTAATCTAAAACACATATAATTAACTTTATGTGCCTAACCATAGGTAGAGCCATGTCCTTCTACCCTTTATAGCTAATCCAAAATTTAGAGTCATGCTATTATTTTGATAATTTTATAGTGTTTATTCTTTATTAAGATGACTAACTGATTTTTCTATCTTGTTTATTTCTTTTCTTCTTATGCATATTCATAAACATACATGCATTGCATTACATTCATTCATGACTATTTATTCATCATGTCAAATCATGTCAAGATCACTTATTCTATATTATGGTACTAAGGTGCAAGAATAGCTCAACATCCCTATAACACCCAAGCTAGAGTTAGGAAGATGGAGCAAGATAATGCAAACCATTTTGAAAGGTTAAAATTGACTTAAGAGGTAATTAAAAGGAAACCAAGCAAGATCTTTGAAGCTTTGGATAAAATAAACAAAGAAAAAATAGTGGAGAAAGATATCTTGCATGAAGTCATTGAGTCACTATTCCTTTTAGGCTTCGATCCACATCAAACCTAAGCCACTCCAAGCTTTTAGCCACCACAAACCACATTCCCAAGTCACAACTACCCGAGAATGCCTTATGCACCTAGTCAAGTAAATGTTTAGAGTTATACTAATCTTGTCTTCACTGAAAAGGCAATTGAGCCAATCCAAATGCCTAATCTAGATTAGGCGAAAGAAAAAGTGAAGTTACAGATGGTTGCATCTTCAAAAAACTCTAAGACAAATCAAACAATGAGCATGATTGAGAAAAGATTACAGGTTGTAAAAGACATTGACTATTATGGATCCATGGATGCTATGAGGCTTTATTTGGTGCTAGACGTGATGATGCCCCCAAAATTTAAAGTGCCAAAGTTTAAAAAATACGACAGTACTAAGTGTCCTATTACACATGTCACAATGTATTATCATAAGATAGCAACACATGCCAGCAATGAAAAACTGCTCATGCATGTGTTCTAGGATGACTTAACTGGGTCTGCTACAAGGTGATATATTTAGTTAGATAAGACTTGCATAAGATCGAAAAAGGATTCGACTCTATCTTTCATCAACCAATACCATCATATTATAGATATGGCTTACGATCACCTTTTCATTGCAAAAAAAAAAAAAAAAAAAAACATTGAGTCCTTCAAGAAGTATGCCCAAAGATGCCAGAATGTCACCGCTTAAATGCAACCTATTTTAACTAAAAAAAATGATGATTTTGTTTGTAAGCACTTTGAAGTCACCTTATTATGAAAAGATTATAGGGAACATAACAAAAAATTTTACTGATATAGTGATCTTAGGGGAGATTATTGAAAATGCCATCAAAAGTGACAAGCTTGAGAAAGGAAAGATCGATACTGCTAAGAAAGGTAAGATGTATAAGAAAAAAGAAGATGAAGCCCAAATGGTGAGTTTTGAGGGGCAACAATCCATAAGTTAAGCTCCATATCCACCATATGTTCATCCTACTTACTATCCAGCTGCTAATAATGTTACACAAGTTTCTTACCAACCTTACTTCCTAACAATGAATAATATCGATCCAAGTTATCATCAACTAGCTTTTCAAGCACCTGCATATGGGCCTAATCCTATTACTACACCAGTTTCAAGGCCTAACAATCAAGCGAGTGATTTAAAAAGATCTAGAGGTAATCAAGAAGAACTCATATTGATCCTATCTCTAAACCTATACTAAGCTATTTTAAAAACTGATCAAGAATGACTTAATATCTCCAATCTTTTTGGAACTATTAAAGCCACCTTATTCCAAATGGTATAATATTAATGCCACATACGACTACCATAATGGAAATGTAGGTCACTTTATAAAAACATACCCTGCTTTCAAGCATAAGGTGCAAAATTTAATTTGAATAGGCTTATTAAGCTTCAATGAATTAGAGGATCTGAATATCCATAAAAACTCTTTGTCCAGTCACCCAAGGGTATGATTTTAGGGAGGCTAATTGAAACTAATTATCATCTTAGGATTTTTTGAGAATATGGATCTCTTTTATGTACTTGGATTTCATTTTATTTTTCATCATTTTAATAAAAGTGATAGATTTAACGCATTTTCATGACATTCCTCTTTTGTGTAAATCACTATCCTTTACCTTTACTTTCTTATACTTTTTTTTTCATATCCATTCTTTGATTCAAAATAATAAATGTTCAGATAGTTATGACAATAGGATTTGATTTTGAAAGCATCATGATGATTTGATTAATAGATGGAGATTGTTAATTCATTAGGACTGCTGAATAAAAAGAAGATAAATTTGGTGAAGAGTTTCAAAAAAAAAAGTAACACATAATCTTTGTAATTGTTTATTCACAAGTCTGCTTTTGATTGATAAATGTTCTTCATTAAAAGTATTCATGGTCGAGATAAAAAATGACAATCTTTCTTCTACCCTTCAAAAATAAGAGTAAAATTATCCCTTGCTACCCTATTTAAGCTTGTTGAAAATTTTTTTAAAAAATCCTTAATCAAGAATCACCCCCATATTGGAGGCAAAATTTGAAAAACTTGTTTATTTCAAGGGCGAAGCCCTTTTGTGCTCAATTTTATTTTTGAAAAATACAAAAATAAGAAGAAAAAAAAAGAAAGGAACGAAAGAAAAATAAAGAGAAATTGATGGGGCAAAATACCAACGTGCTCTACATGAAAAAATGATTCTTGGTTTGATAACCTTTCAAATATAATTTGGGCTCGTTTCATCTATTTCTTTGATAACCCCTCACCTAGTCTACATTATGTCTCTTAAAATTTCATTTTGATTGAATGTGAGTCCTCGAATTGGAGAATCATGAATTGAATTAAAGCAGTTTGCCATTGGATTGTTTAGGACTTTGAACAAAATGTCACTGATGGATAAAAAAAAAAAAATGAAAAAGAGGTATGTAAAAAAAAAGAAAAAAAACCAAAAAAAAAAAAAAGAAGGAAGACTTAAACTAAAAACCTGAATAGGTGGTTTAAGTAAAGATGAAAACTCAAAGAAACAACATCATGTGAGGGTCCCTAGAATAAGGATGATGATTGACTCAAAGACTAAAGATATTGATGGAATATGTTTTTGAAAGATAATTTTGAGTTGAAGCTCAAAATTGTCTGAACAATCATTATTTTGGGATGTTGATATCCTGTTTGAACAGTGAAAATATTTTACCTTTATTCACCCTTGATTTGTTATTAACCATATTTTTTTCAACAATAAAGACTCATTTTTCTAATGCTTTACCAAATGTACATCCCCTAAATGAATCAAGGAAATATATCATGCCTGTCACTAATTTGAATGATGATAAATAAATAAATGACACTGTTCATAAAAGATTTTTCCATTCTTTGAAAAGAAATCCAAGATGAAAGAAGTGAAAGAAGCTTGGGAAAATGATTTAAAATGGGCAAACAAGGTGACCCAAAGATGAATTCAATGATAGATTGGTTGATATGACTTGTGACTAAATGAGGAAAACAATATAGATTGAATGATGGGGTTTGTTCAGAGATCATTAATGCTGAGAAGCTGAAAGGATTATATCATATGGTGGAATCTGAAGGACCTTGTAACCATAATTGAAACTTCATGGCATTGATTTAGTAACATCTGCACTATATACATTGTGTTTATATTGTATTTGCATCCTAGATAGGACATGCATTTGCATCATTGCATCATTATTTATCACTCATTTTCAATCTCAGCTTAATCTAGATCATTTTTCTTACTTGTGGTTTAATCTCTATCATTTGATCTCAGCTTAGTCTAAATCATTTTTTTGACTTGTGGTTTAATCCCAGTCATTCGATCTCGGCTCAGTCCAAATCATTTTTCTAACCCGTAGTTCGATCCTGGTCACTCATTTTTTATCTCGACTTGATCCAGATCATTTTTATTTTTTTTGACCCACAGTTTAATCTCAAACACTCGTTTTCAATCTTGACTCGATCCAGATCATTTTTCTTACCTTTTTGAAACTTGAAATTTTATGACACTTTCATTCTTGTGAATCTAAAAGTCCTTGCAAACTTGAATTTGCAAATCTAAAACCTCTGTAAAACTTGAAATCTTATGAATCTTTAATTCTTGTCAATATAAAAGTTCTTGTGAACTTGAAATCTTTGCAGATCTAAAACCTTTGTGAAACTTGAAATCTTGTAAATCTTTCCTTCTTGCAAATCTAAAAGTCATTACGAAGCTAAAATCTTTACGAATTTAAAACCTTTGTGAAACTTGAAATTTTGTAAATCTTCCATTCATGTGAATCTGAAAACCTTTGCAAATCTTGAATCTTTGCAATTTTGTTAAACTTGAAATATTGGGATCTTTCAACTTCTGTTATAGAACCTCACAAATTTTTTAATGTCCAAATTATAAATTTTTGGATTTATAGTTGAATTTTTTAACCTTATTTTTTTAACCTATGGTTCAATCCCGATCACTCATTTTGATCTCAGCTTAGTCCAGATCACTTTATTTTTTTGACTCGTTCAATCCCAATCACTCGTTTTGATCTTAACTTAAACCAGATCATTTTATTTCTTGTTTTATAGTTTAGTCTCGATCATTTTCCTATTTTTGGTACACTTCGATCACTTTTTAAATCTTGACTTTCAGACCTCGAACAAAATAGATGTCTTTTATCTTTGCACAATTTTTGTTCCATAAGAAATGCAAAAAAAGGGGCAACTGTAGACACCCCATTTTGTCTGAAAATTTTTCTGGAATTGAAAATAGGCTTTAATTATAATTGAGAGATTTTTAGGATTTAGTTCCAAAATCAATTCACATTAAAATGATGTTGAGAGATTTTTTGGATTTAATTTCAGAATCAATTCACATTAAAATCAAAACAAATAAAATCATAGATTTAAGGTGAATTGATTGAACATGAATTTCTATATAAACCTATGATCAAAGCAAGGGGGAGCATTTAAAAAAAAAAGATTATACAAAAACTCTTGAGAGAAAAGAAAGAAATTTGTTTAGCAACCAAGAGGTTTTAGGTTCTAGGTTTGATTTATTTAGATTTTCTAAAATTGGGATTTGGTGTTTTTGGGTTTGAATTTCTGTAGGGTTTTGCATTCTAGGAATTTATGGGTTTAACTTACTAGACAATTTGTTAAGTTTCTAGAAATTCTCTGTTAGCTTTTGGAATTTATTCATCAATTTCTGGACACTTATAAATCAGTTGAGAGAAGACAGAAGAATAATCATTTTAGAAAGAGAGGCATACTCAAACATTGCTGAATAAAAGCTTGAAATTTGAGGCACCCAGATCTGTATCTTTTACCATGCATAACCCGACCTGATCACAGGTATTCTCTTTCTCTTTTTAACTTCATTATTAGTTTTGATTTTATTTTTTTATTTTATTTTGTTTATTTTTATTTACTTTTATTATTTCTTATTTTAAATTGAAAAAATACATTACTTTTTATTATGATTTTTTCTTTGTACTCATTTTATGAAAAAAAATAAAAAAATCTTTTCAAACAAATTCATGAATCCCACCAAACTATTGGAGCACTTTTTATGGATTTAAATTTTATGGAATCTACCAAACTATTGAGAAATTTCATAAACCAGTTTTCAAAAGAAATATTTTTATCCTACTAAACTATTGGAGGATTGTATCTTAAGTTAAAACTTACCAAACTATTGGAAGATTTAATGAATCTTCTCAAAAGCAAAATTTTATAAATATTTTACAATAAAATCTCATGAAACTATTAGAAAATATGCCTCAAAGTAAATCCTATCAAACTATTAGAAGACTTGACTTATTTTTTTGAATAAAATATATTAATAAATCCGACGATTAAGTCTCTTCAAAATGAGACACTAGTCTCAACGAATACTCTAGAGGTGAGAGAATTATCTTAAATTGCTACCAAACTATTAGGTAATTTTAGGATTAATTCTCAACTTTAAATATTTCGATAAAATATAAACATATTTAAGGCTTAGATAATTTGAAATCAAACCGGTACCATCTTTTGAAGGGTATTGTGAGCTTGCTTTAACCTTCCTCATGCATAATCATACTCTCGAGCCTAAAATCTAGTTTTACGGATCATAATTTACTATTTAAATATACCTAAGTCAATCTTGAAACTATTTAAACTGGTATCATCTTTTGATGGGTGCTATGAGCATGCTATAAACTTTCTCATGTGTAACCATACTCTTGAGCCTAAAATCTAGTTTCGTGGATTAGAATCTACTATTTAAATATACCTAAGTCAATCTTGAAACTCTTTTTTAAATGGGACAAATTCGATCAGGTGACCAATCACACCTAAACAAAAAAGATTGATGGCGACTTTTCTAATCTATGTCTAGTGATAAATCTACAGATCTATACGTTATGACACTATATACATGATTATCTGGTGATAATTAGGTTATTTTGAATAATGAGTTTCTTTTTATTTTTACTATTTTTAATTTACTACTTGTTTTAAAATCTTTATTTTATCAAATAAAATAATACATATATTTCGATATTTAGAGTGTATTAATAACTACTCAAGTTTTTTTTAACTAAAATTAGTTTATTAAATTTTGAAAAATGAAGAAATTAAGTTGAAACTCTTTTTACACTTTTCAAGTTTTTATGCATTAAATGAAAAATATATATAATATATTGCATAAGCAATAAATTTACATCTTATTACGCATGATATGCTCCATAATTTAAAATCACATGTTTGATTTATTTGTCAAATTAAACCTTTAATCGTTATTTTTAAAAAAATAATGAAAAATAAAATTGTTAATCATTCTTAAATCATATTTTTAAAAAATTCATGAAATCACTTTGCAATTTAATTTAATTATTTTGGACTCGTTAATTTTAGGATCTAAAAAAGAAAAATATAATATTTTCTTATATTTTATAAGTATGAATATCTAATTATTCATATTATTCATATTATCAACAACCTTATATTCTTTGTAAAGTCACAGTTATAAATTAAATTATTAATAATCTAAAATAAAAAAAAAAGTTCCAACATGGATACCATTTTATTTTATTTTTTAGAATAATTATAATAATCAACAATTGTCTTTCTAATGAATAATTAACAACTATTATGTAACATAAAATAACTAACTCAAGTCTCAAGGAAATGTTCACCTTAACATTTAGAAATTTTAAAAGTCTGAAGTGCATCAAAAGAGTTACTTTATGAGATAGGAGATGATTTACTCTCTTTTTTGTAGTTTAACAAATAATAAGCTTTCATGAATGCTGAAAAAAAAATCCAATATTTGGAATTGAAACATAAGTATAAAGACATGATGCATAACTTTATTTATCTATTAATAAGTTTTATTGTAAGTTTCTTATCGACTTCCATGCTTTACGATATCTACTTTATAAAAAAAATTAAAAATAGATGAATATTGAAGATTAAATAACATAATAAATAAATAAATAATTTAATATTTACTTCATTTAATATGATGGTTCATAATAACATAATTGTCATTTTTGTTTCATATCTATCAGTTAAAATATTGGTTTTAAAAGATAATTTACATATGATAATGAAATTATCATTTTCATTTTAAATTCTTACTTTTGAATATAACATATATACAAAAAAGAAAATGAAAATCTATCTAAGCTAAAGATATGTAAACTTACCTTTCTCTTAATCTTGATGGCTACATACACATATCATCATCATCATCATTAAGATCTTTAATTTAAAGGCTACCAAAAGTGTAAGAAGATATGTATGTACTTGATAAAATATTAAGAATTTAATGAAAATTGATCCATCTGATCCCATTATTGAAACCATGGTAACTAGCATGCTTAAGCTTTGAAAGATAATTCATTACATTAGAAATTTCATATAAGTTTCCACTTCTTGGTACGTACAAAAAAAAAATGATCAATGTTAAAAATGATCCATGAACTATAGTGAAATGTTCAATATGATACATGAACTTTAAAAATCTCTAATGTGATACTTGAACTATCAATTTATTAACTAATATGATACTTGAATGGTGGTTTGTGTGTAAGTGTTGCCATTTGGAGCTAGCTATATTAAGGGTAAATACCACATTGTTAACAAATTCATAATTCAGATACTTAATTAGATATTTTAAAAATTCAAATACCACACTGGAAATTTCATTATAATTCAAGGACAGATCATAATATTAACCCAAAAAATTAGTATTAAGGGTTTAATGTCAAATTAATAGAGCTCATGGCTATCTAAATGTATTTATTTATTTAGATTTCCTTTTCAAAATAATTTTTTGTCAGACAACACTTTTATTTAGTTAATGAAATGATTCCTTTAGTATTTTTTAACACCGACCCCTTAAAACATGAGCTTTATTGATATCATATATTTTAGAGACTACAAACATAAACAAGAGATAAAAAAATTGTTAAAATTTTAGTTGATTTAATATAATAAAAACAATTAATTGTCCATTTATTTCTGTTTAATGATAGGTTTTCACACAATAAATACAAATATTAAATGATTTTATCTTTTTTAGTGTATAAATTAGTTGAAATAAAAAATCATAGTATGAAAAGTCATCATATTAATTTCAATGTTTGCAAGTATTATTTGTTTGTTAATAAATTAACATAAAAATAAAAAAGAATACAAAGAGTTAGCATATTTATTTTTATATATAATTAGATTTCGAATAATAAATATGCCCATTAATAATGCATATAAACATATATATATATTACATATTAAGTTGTTAATTCAATATTTATTTGAAGTAAAAAGTAAAATACGAAAGGTTAGAATATTGATTTTTTATATTTTCATATTTTAATAATTAATGATTTGAAAACAAATATTTAAAAAGAGAAAAAATATAAATAAATTCAAACTTTCATAATTTCTACCACCAAAGCAAATTAAAATGATAGAAAAAAGAAAATCTATAAAATATTATCTTATTAATTTCAATCTTTTCATAATCAATATATTTTAAAAACTTTCCATATTTTACTAACAATTGAATTTAGAAAAAATGACAGAGATACAAAAAGTTACGAAAATATTATATTAATTTTAATAAAAAGATCAAAATTACACAAGTGTAAAATTAATTTGTTTTAAACCATTTTATAACTTCACATATGATAAATGTTTTTATAAACCAATCATTAGATTTAACAACATATTTGTCCGTATAGTTCACATAATATTTCAAATCAATTCAATATTATTATCATTTCCATTGAAAATAATATTGTTTCTATATATACTAATGATTAATATTTTATTATTATCACACAAATAATTATATATTTTAAATTTATTTGAATTTTGGCAAGGATATTTTTTTTGAATAGTGCATAAAATTTAATGGTTGGATTATCAAATATAAATCATATAAAAAGATATAAGATGGTGTAAAACTAATTTAGTTTTACACATATCTAAGTAGATCGGTTTTCATTTTGAGTTTTCATATTTTATTATTTAATGATTTAAAAATAAATTTTTGAATAGGATTATTTCAATTTTTTATTTATATATTAAAATTTAGTTTGTTTTTTATTTTAGTTTTTATTTCAATAAAGTAATATGAATAGATTGTTTTTAAAGAAAAACTTTTCAAAATTTAGAAAATTTATATCTATATGTGTGTGTATATATATATATATATATATGTATACATATATATTTATGCACATAAATATTATTTAAATATTTTTTAAAATAAAATCCTAATTGTGCGGAACATGGATGAAAAAACCTGATTTTTAAAACTTTTCACCAACTTATTGCAATCCAATACATTGCACCAATAAAAAGCGAGAAATCTGATGGGAATAACAAATACTATACGTAGGACGTACCTTTATTTTAAATATTAAGAAATAATTATAACTTTGGAATAAAATTTAATACTGATCATTCCAAGAGGAAAAACTAATGAGACCAAAATTTGATTCAAAACATTTCTAATATCATACACTTAGATTAGATAATTTTAAATGCCATATGATAACACATTATAAAAAAATACGAAAACAATATATTTTAAATTTTAATAATATATTTTTATATTTAATGTGTAAATACAAATTATAATATAATAATTTTCATATTTTACACATGTTAAATACAAAATAAACAAAAATAAATGCATTAATTAGCAGGTTTACATGAACTTTTATAATTCCATTTCAATCCCTTGTCACCAAATTATCTATAAAAAAATTTAATTACAAAAAAAATTTTTGAATAATATATAATTTTAGATTAAAATTATTGTCTATTTTTCTTTTAGTTTTTATAAAAAAAAATTATTTGATATATTGTGAGTGGAGTTTTTTAACTCTATTGAGGTTAAAAAATTGATACATATCCTACTTCTTTTTTAATTAATTTTTTTTTATTTTTTAATATATCTTAAAGGGTTTTTGTCAATCAAGGATGGCAATAGGTGGGTTGGAGTGAGTTTTTACTCGATCAAACCCCTTAATATTCACACCCGACTGACTCGACATTAAAATATTTTTTTATTCTACTTCAAACTGATTTGTATATTCATAAACCAAAATTAATTCAAACCGAATTGAAATTATTTTAATAATTTTAATTTAATATAATATTCATAAATATTATTTTAAATATAAATTACATCTTAATCATACAGAAATATAGTATTTTTATTAAATTAATATCTTAAATTAAAGTATTAAATAATAATTTTATTAATATAAGGCATATATAAATATAAAATTGTTGGCCTTGAATTGATTAAGAGTTTTGATTTGACAAAACAAAAATTTGCCTAACTTGAATCAATCTTTTCTAAGCTTAAATTAAACATTTTCCACCCTTCTATCTTGCCAAAATCCATTTAAAAACCAAAACAAGTCAAATTCTCGGAACAAAACCTGATTAGTGCATGTTTTAATAGAAGGGATCGATCCCCTCCTTACTAGATTGATCTCCTAGCAAAAGGGATCGATCATGTTTTCTTCTAGGATCGAAATTCTTCAAGTTTTGGTAAAAACCAATCGATCCCCTCCCTGTAGGGATCAATTGGTTGGGGTTTCAAGTTGACCAGATCAATCCCCTTATTCAAGGGATTGATCACTTTTTAATACAGAAAATTTTCTTCATGCAATTTTCCAGAAAAGGGATCGATCCTCCCACATAGGGGATCGATCACCTAAGGCAAGGGATCAATCCCCTCTTAAAGGGATCGCTCGGTTGCTCAAACAGAATGCTCCCCAAGTCTAAAAATTCAGAAAAGGGATCGATCCCCCCACATAGGGGATCGATCACCTAAAGAACGGATCAATCAGGTAGATTACTTGATCGATCGAGTAAGGCAATTTAGGCACAAAATTGTGCCTTCTCCAACATGAACCAATTGATCCCCTTAAAGATGAGATCGATCCCCTGAAGGCCAAAAACTCTCAATGGCTATTTTTGTCTAAAATTTTTACAGGTTTGAAGCATTAAATCCAATCCAACGGCTCTCAACTTCTTCATACCTATAAATAAAGCATTCAACTGCAGATTAAGGGTAACAAGAGCCAAGAAAACTCATTGTTATTCACCTACCAATTTGCTCAAGCATTCAAAGCTGTTTCAAGTCAGAAAAGTGCAGAATTCATATCAGTTTTTCTCTATTTTCTTGTCTAAACTATTGTGTACTTTAAATTAGCAAACACCCAACCTTTGAAAGGTTCTTAGAGTTTGCAAAACACTTCAAAAATTCTATATTTTGAGTTTGTAAGCTTAAGGGCGAGGATAACCTTTAAGAATGTGTAGTGTTGAGTTTGTAAAGTTTTGAGAAGCTTGGTTGTAATCTTCAAATCGTAGTGGATTAAACTCTTTGGCAAGAAAGGTTAAGGGAAACGACGTAGGTGCCTAAGGAATGACCGAACCTCTATAAATCTTGGTGTCAAATTCTTTAGCCATATCTCTTGTTTACTTTCAATTATTGTGTTTATTTGCTTAGATAATTTGTTTGGCTAAATTTGTGCTTATTGAATATTGTTTTGAAAATTTTATTAAAACCAATTCACCCCCTTTTTGGTTTATTCTAAATCTTTGAGCTAACAATTGGTATCAAAGCTAGTACTCTTTTTTGTAGGTTTAAAACCCAAAAGTGATCCTAAAAATAGCTTAAAGAAATATGTTAATCAATGTGGAAAAACCATCCTCAAGCTATAACAACTATAGTGGCCAATAAGAGGTGTGTCTCATGGCAAATGAAATAGTTGTAACATCTTTTGAAAGTGAAGGGCATTCAATTATAAGACCCTCTCTCTTTATTGGTGACAACTACTCTTATTGGAAGACTAGGATGAGGTTGTTCATTCAAGCTAATGATTATGAAGTTTGGAAGGTTATTATAAATGGTCTTCAAATTCCAATGAAGATGGTGGATGGTAGGGAGGTGATCAAGATAGAAAGTGAATGGGATGTCAATGACATGAAAATTAACTCAATGCCAAAGCAATGCATACACTCTTTTATGGATTGGGGCCAAGTGAGTACAATAGAGTTTTCTTGTGTAAAAATGCAAAGAAAATTTGAGATAAGTTAGTTGTTACTCATGAAGGTACAAATCAAGTGAAAAAAATGAAAATTGGCATGCTCACTCATGATTATGAGCTATTCAAGATGAAACTAGATGAAACCATTAATGAGATGTCAAACTACTTCATCGACATCATTAATGGTTTAAAGGTTCTTGGGAAGACTTACTCAAATGTGAAGATGGTGAAAAAAATTTTCAATAGTCTACCAAAGAGCTGGGAAGCCAAAGTGACAGCCATTGAAGAGTCCAAAGATCCTCACACACTCTCTTTGGATGAACTAATAGGTTCTCTCCTCACCTATTAAATGAAAATCAAAAGGGCACAAGAACTAATCAAGAAAGGTGAAATTGCTCTCAAATTTACCTTTTAAGAATATGAAGAAAATTTTGGACAAGAAGAAGATGATGAAGATGAAGAGATGGCCATGTTTGCAAAGAGATTCAAGAAGTTCATGAGGATGAACAAGTTCTCAAGTAGAAGAAGACCATAAATGGAGATGACTAAAAGGGAATCAAGTATAAGAGAAAAGGATCAAATTATTTACTATGAATACAACAAATCGGGTCACATTAAACTTGATTGTCTTTTATGAAAAAAGTAAAACATGACAAAGCCAAAGAAGAAAGCTATGGTAGCAACATTGAGTGATAGTGACTTCTCGATAATGAATCAAATGAGGGAAAAGTATCCAATCTATGTCTCATGGCTCTTGATGAGTCCAAGGTAGCCTGTAATCCATGTGATTTAAATTCATATATATTTGATGAACTACAAGATGCATATGATGAATTAGCCATAGAATTTGAGAACATGAGCATGAAATATAAGAAAATGGTATTTAAATTGAAACTAGAAAATGAATCATTGACTAAAGCAAAAAAAGACTTAGAAAATGAAGTTGAGCTTTTAAAGTTGAATGTCAATAACTTGACTAAAAAAAATGAAAATTTGCATAATTATTTTCTAGATTTTATATAGGACATCAAAAGCTCAATGACATGCTTGAAACACAAAAAGCTTTCTTTGATAAAGATGGACTAGGTTATAATGGTGGCAATAAAGAAACTTATTTAAAGAATTTCTTTGTAAAGCCAAATGATTCATCTAGTATATGTGCACATTATCATAAATTGGGTCATTTTATACAATATTATTCCTTGAAGAAAGTCACTTATAGAGGTAAGCTCATTAGAAGAGTGTGGATTCCAAAATGAGTTAGCATATCTCAAGATGAGATTACTAAAATGAAGTGGATTCCAAAAGGCACAAAAATTGTTAGTACTAACACTCAAGGAACCAAGAAAATTTGGGTACCCAAAATAAAATTTTAATTATGTTTTTGTAGGTGGATGAGCATTTCTATAAAGCCAATTCAAGCAAGAACAATCCATGGTACTTTGATAGTGGATGCTCAAAACACATGACCGGGGACAAAACTCTTTTTAAGGACTTTAAAGCTAAAAGTGGAAGAGATGTTACATTTGGTGACAACTCTAAAGGCTAAATTGAAGGGATTGGCTCCATTGGTAACAATTCCTCTACTACTATTGAAAATGTTTTACTTGTAAAAGGTCTCAAGCATAACCTATTAAGTATTAGTCAATTATGTGATAAAAGACTTAGAGTTGTGTTTGAATCCATGTGCTGTCAAGTGATTGATATCAAATCTAACAAACTTGTTTTTATTGGACATCTTCAAGAAAATATTTATGTAGTGCATTTAGATGACATATCCTCTAAAAATATTTGTTTTATGGCTCAAAAAGAAAATGATATTTTGGATTTGGCATAGAAGGCTTGGACATGCAAGTATGCATGTAATTTCAAAACTTTCTCAAAATAATTTGGTTGTTGGTTTGCCAAAATTAAAATATGAAAATAACAAGGTTTGTGATGCATGTGCTCAAGGAAAACATAAAAGAATTTCTTTCAAACCTAAGAATCGCATTTCAACTACTAGACCTCTTCAACTACTTCATATTGATCTTTTTAGCCTTACTAGAACAATGAGTCTTGGTGGAAAATAATATGAGTTTATTATTGTTGATGATTTTACTAGATTCACTTGGGTTCTCTTTTTGCATTCAAAGAATAAGGCTTTGGAAAAATTCATCACTTTTAACAAACAAATACAAAATGAAAAAGGTTATTCAATTACTAGTATTAAAAGTGATCATGGAAAGGAATTTGAAAGTCTTGGCTTTAATGTATTTTGTACTGAAAATGATATTAGCCACAATTTTTCTGCTCCTAAAACTCCTTAACAAAATGGGATAGTAGAAAGAAGAAATAAAACTTTAGAAGAAATGGCTAGAACCATGCTTTATGAAAATAATTTATCTAGATATTTTTAGGCGAAAACCATAAATACTTCTTGTTATATTATAAATAGAGCTATGATTACACCAATTTTAAAGAAAACTTCCTATGACCTTTTTAAAGGAAAAAGGCCTAACACAGTTATTTTCATCCTTTTAGTTGCAAATGTTTTATTTTGAACAATGAAAAAGATGATCTTGGTAAATTTGATGCAAAAAGTGATGAAGGGATTTTTCTAAGATATTCTTTTAATTCAAAAGCTTATAGAGTTTTTAACAAACGAACATTAGTGGTTGAAGAATCTATACATATTATTTTTTATGAGTCTAACCCATTTTCGAGAAAGGTGCTTCTTAATGATGATGATGTAGGTATACTTCAAGAATGGATCAATGATACACCTCATGACATTGAGGAGAACAATCACAAAGAAGATGATGAGTTTCAAGATGAGCCACAACACATAGAGAGAGAGCCAAATCATCTTAGAGAAATAAAGTATGCCAAAGATAATGAAATTATTGGTGATCTAACTTAAGGGGTAAGAACTAGATCTTCTTATAATGTATGTAATTATGTTACTTTCCTATCTCATTTTAAACCCAAAAATATAGATGAAGCCTTAGGAGATGATCATTGGATATTGGCCATGCAAGAGGAATTCAACCAATTTGAAAGAAGCCAAGTATAGAATCTTGTACCTAGGCCTAATGATCATCCTACTATAGGCACAAAATGGGTTTTAAGAATAAAATGGATGAGTATGGGAATGTTATTAGAAACAAAGCTAGATTGGTAGCTTAATGGTATAGTCAAGAATAGGGAATTGATTATGATGAAACCTATGCCCCGGTTGCAAGGTTAGAGGCCATAAGAATGTTGCTTGCATTTGCATGTTTTAAAATTTTCAAGCTTTTTCAAATGGATGTCAAAAGTGCATTTCTTAATGGCTTTATAAATAAATAAGTGTATGTAGAACAACCTCTCGGTTTTAAAAATTAAAATTTCCAAATCATGTTTATAAATTGACAAAAGTATTATATAGTTTAAAACAAGCTCTTAGAGCTTGGTATGAAAGATTGTCAAATTTTTTGGTACAAAATGGTTTTAATAGAGGGAAGGTTGATATTACATTTTTTATTAAAACAAAAGGAAAGGACATTCTCATATTGCAATTTTATATTGATGATATTATATTCGGTGCTACTAATAAAATTATTTATCAAGAATTTGCTAAAATTATGCAAGGTGAATTTGAAATAAGCATGATGAGAGAACTCACATTCTTCTTGGGACTACAAGTAAAGCAAACAAAAGATGACACCTTCATCAATCAAGCAAAATACATCAAAGATTTGCTCATAAGGTTTAGATTGGAAGAATCAAAGCCTTGCTTAACACCAGTGAGCACTTCAACAAAACTTGACAAGAATGAAGAAGGTAAATGTGTTGACTCTAAACTATATAGGTCTATGATTGGTTCATTGCTATATCTTACTACAAATAGATCCAATATTATGTTTAGTGTATGTTAAGTGCTAGATTTCAATCTTCACCTAGAGAATCACATTTATTTGCTGTCAAAAAAATTTTTAGGTACCTTAAGGACACCTCTAATTTAGGATTATGGTATCCAAAAAGTTCATCTTTTACTTTACATGCCTATTCTGATACGAATTTTGGTGGGTGCAAAATTGATAGAAAAAGCACTTCTAGTACTTGTCAATTGTTTGGAAATATGCTCATATCATGGTTTTCCAAGAAACAAAATAATGTTGCTCAATTTACAACCGAAGCTGAATATGTGGCAGTCGAAAGTTGTTGTGCTCAAGTTTTATGGATTAAGTAACAATTGAAGGATTTTCGAATAACCATGGATCATATTCTCATTAAATGTGACAATACTAGTGCCATCAATCTCATTAAAAATCCAATTCAACACTCTAGAACCAAACATATTGAAATTTGGCATCATTTTATTAGAGATCATGTTCAAAAGGGTGATATTATGCTTGAATATGTTGATACCTTGCACCAACTAGCTGATATCTTCACAAAACCTCTTGATAAGGATAGATTTTATACAATTAGAGGTGAACTTGGTATGATGAATTTTTCTTGAAGTGAATTTCTTGATGTTATGATAAATAGTACACTCTTGATTGATCAAATGTGTATTTATCTAAATTTTTTATGGTTTGTGCATGATTGTATAATGCATGCCTGAATGATCATATTGCATAATTTTTAAATCTTTTAATTAAAAAAAATATTGCTATAGCAAAAAACCAATCGATCCCCTTTGGAATGGATCGATTGGTTCCTCACCCCGTAGCCAAATTAAAGGGAAAACATAGGGAACCAATCATCCCCTTTGGACAGGATTGATCGACTGTGCATCCAGTAGCCAATTTTAAATGAAACCATGCAGAACCGATCGATCCCCTTTGGACAAGATTGATTGGGTATTCAACCCGTAGCTAAAAAAAGTTGGAAACATGCAAAATCGATCGATTCCCTTCAAAACCAATCGATTGGTTCCATACAAGAACCATAATCGATCGATCCCCTACTTCAGCCAATCGATCGGGTCATGTCTCTTTGGCATGATAAACTCGAGGTCTTTCTCTAGTTTGACTGATCATTTTAGCTTTTTCTCATATTCATCTTCTTCCCAAACTCATCCTCTCCAAACCCTAAACGCTCCCACTCATTTCTCATCCAAAATTGATCCTCCTTAGCTACATCTTTTGCAAATTTCTTCACTCTAACTTGATCTCTTATTGAAATTCCTCCTTAAAACCCATCAAATCACATAAAAATTGATACCTATCTTTTCTCACTCTAGAAGGTTGATCTACCATACTCACGAGCCTTTCTTGCATCTCACACACATATTTTGCTTCTCATCACCTACTATCACAAATTCACTCATTAATTTCACCCAACATGGCCTTAAAAACCAAAATCACTATTGAAAAAAGAAATCCTCCAATGGAGGCTTCAAGCTCAACAATGAAGCCATCCTTCAATCAAAATTTCAATAATCCAGATGTAAAGGACCGGTATAATATGCATTTTGCACATCGAGAAGTAAAGCGTGGAAAGGTAATTTCATTAGATTTCCTCCAATCAATAGAATTTCCTTACCTGCATGCTTTTGAAGAATTTGGATGACTAAATTATTTATGCATGAAAGGTCTATTATTTAAGAATTTAGTAAGAGTTTTCTATAGTAATGCTAGCTGTGTCTAAATTGAAAGATCAAATAGGCATTACCTTAATAGATTCAGAACTTATGTGATGGAGAAAGAAATATTAGTTACCAAACAAGTGCTAGCTAAAGCTTTTAAGTTATATGATAAGGGGGAAACAAAACCTAAATGTGACATGGTGTAACTTGCTCGACATTTTTAGCAATCACAATCTATAAGTTACTCTCACTTAAGCCTCTAGGTTATCCATGCATGATAGATTGCTACACCTCATTGTTACTCATGTGTTAGCATCTTTTGGGACATAATACTCCACCATTAGGAAGTAAGATTATTGGTGGATGTATAAGATCAAGCATAAATAGAAACCAAGTTTAGTGCACTTCATTTTTAATAATATGATGAGGATAGTTCAGAATAGAGATTACACCTTGGTATATGGGTATGCCATAAGTAATCTTTTGAGGCATTTGGAGGTAAATACTAAAGAAGACAAGGAGATGGTATTCAATGACCAATTTAGTGTTCTTGGGGCTCCTACATTACACAACATGGGGTATGTTCAAAATACGATTAGACTATGGGTTAAAAAGGGTGATATTAGAACTACACAAGAAGAGGAAGAAGAGCAAGAACCTTTAGATATGCCTGAACCTCAAGATGAACCCTTTACCTCACCATTCAATACTCAATGAGCCTTAGAAATGCTTTTGCTTCAAATGAACAGCTTGCATTTGGTGGTTGGTAATATGAACACTAGATTGAAAACTATGAAGGAAATTCAAAATGAACTGGCAGCATAAGTTCACCGTCTTCGAGCTGACATTGAGCAAATAAGGTCTACACATCTGCATATAGGGCAGCCTTCTCCTCACTCTCATCATCTTCATCATTCTTCTCATTTTCCACCTCAATGAGCTATACTAGTGTCATTCCTTATGTTTTCCCACATCTTTGTATTTTGTAAATCTATCTTTATATTATGGTTTGTAAACTTTGGTACTTGATATTTATATTAATGCAATTTCTCTTTCATTCTCATATGGCTTGTGGTATTATGGCATGTGATATTGATGTGTTATTTGATGATTGATATGAACTTAAGTGGCCTTGAATTGATTGTTCTCTCATTTGGCTTTACTTCATCTTTTTTGCTATGACAAAAAGGGGGAGAAATATTGGTATGAAAAATTGCTTTGATGATCCTTACAATATTGATGGTTTTGGTGATATTGGTTTTGCTTAGTTACCTTAAAACTTATGCTTAAATTCAAGGGGAGCTATATTGTTATTTAGAGAGTGTTTGGTTTTCATAAATTCAGAAGAAGCTTGTTTTTCAAAAATGAAAAATATTTTTAAGCAAAATTTTCACTTAGTTTTATCATATCAAAAGGAGAGAGATTATTGGCCTTGAATTGATTAAGAGTTTTGATTTGACAAAACAAAAATTTGTCTAACTTGAATCAATCTTTTCTAAGCTTAAATTGAACATTTTTCCACCCTTCTATCTTGCCAAAATCCATTTGAGAACCAAAACAAGTCAAATTCTTGGAACAAAACTTGATTAGTGCATGTTTTGATAAAAGAGATCGATCACCTAAGGGAAGGGATCGATCCCCTAGCAAAAGGGATCAATCATGTTTTCTTCCAAAATCAAAATTCTTCAAGTTTCAACAAAAATCAATTGATCCCTTCCTTATAGGGATCGATTGGTTGGGGCTTCAAGCTGATCAGATCGATCCCCTCATTTAAGGGATCAATCACTTTTTCATACAGAAAGTTTTCTTCGTGCAATTTTCTAGAAAAAAGATCGATCCCCCTACATAGGGGATCACCTAAGGTAAGGGATCAATCCCCTCTTAAAGGGATCGATAGGTTACTAAAATAGAATGCCCTCCAAGTCTAAAAATCTAGAAAAGGGATCGATCCCCCCATATAGGAGATCGATCAAGTAGATTACCTGATCGATCGAGTAAGGCAATTTAGGCACAAAATCATGCTTTCTCAACATGAACCAATCGATCCCCTAAAGGAGAGGATCGATCCCCTGAAGGCCAAAAACTCCCAACAACTATTTTTGTCTAAAATTTTTGTAGGTTTGAAGCATTAAATGCAATCCAACGGCTCTCAACTTCTTCCTACCTATAAATAAAGCATTCAACTACAAATCAAGGGTAACAAGAGCCAAAAAAAAACTTATTGCTATTCACTTACCAATTTGTTCAAGCATTCAAAGCTATTCCAAGTCAGAAAAATGTCGAATTCATATCAGTTTTTCTCTATTTTCTTGTCTAAACTTTTGTGTACTTCAAATTAGCAAACATCCAACCTTTGAGAAGTTCTTAAAGTTTGCAAAACACTTCAAAAATTATGTATTGTGAGTTTGTAAGCTTAAGGGGGAAGATAACCCTTAAGAATGTGTAGTGTTGAGTTTGTAAAGCTTGGAAAAGCTTTGTTGTAATCTTCAAATCATAGTGGATTGAACTTTTTGGCAAGAGAGGCTAAGGGAAAGGACGTAGGTGCCTAAGGAATGACCAAACCTCTATAAATCTTGGTGTCAAATTCTCTAACCCTATCTCTTGTTTACTTTCAATTATTGTGCTTATTTGCTTAGATAATTTGTTTGGCTAAATTTATGCTTATTGAATATTGTTTTTGAAAATTTTATTAAAACCAATTCACCCCCATCTTGGTTTATTCCAAATCTTTGAGCTAACAAAAATTAAATAAAAAATATATTTTTATATACACTTAAATCGAGGTGATACAACCTAAAACCCAACTCTGACTTTAAGAAAAACTTCGATCCACCTCTTACTCAACCTTTAATTTTGAAAAAATCTGATCGTATCAAATTAAGATGGGTCAAAACTCATTAACTAAGGATTATTTGCTATCCTTATGTGTCACCCTACTTACCTTACTTGTGGAGTCTAAAATTTTCACTATTAATGTATTTGAAAATTTATTTTTATAATAAAAATGCTTTAATATTTGGCAAGTTTTAACTTTTGAGTTCATTTGTTGTGCTCACTTTCTTTTTTATAATAGTAAAAATGATTCAATTTTTCACTTTCTGTTTTATAATAATAAAAATAGCTCAATTTTTTATCTTTTTAGTTAATAATATATAGTGACAAATTAAGTTGAAAAAAATCAACAATTAAAAAAATGTTCAAGTTAACAAAAAAAACCAATATATTTAATTTTCTATGTAATGAAGATTTTAAATATTTTTTAGATAAATTGATTGTGAAGAAATTTGAATTAAATCTTAAAAGCATAGTTATTAAAACTAGATCGGATCACTGGTTCGATCTATTGAACCAATGCTAAAACTGATCAAATTCTATAATTAGATCAATTTTGCAATTAAACTGCTTTAACTCGTTATGAACTAACAGTTTACATAATAAATCAATAAACTTTGTAGTTGTTTTTTGAATCGAATTGATTCAATACCAATTAATATGTTTAGTTAAATATGAAAAAAAAAGCCCTTCAATTATTCAAAACAATCTAACTAAGCCTTTATACTACTATTTCATTTAAATAAGCCCCTCAACTTTTATTTTATACTATTAAAGCCCTTCTATCCTTATATAAATAATATGTTGGTATATTTTGAGACATATGGATACTAGATAATGACATTGTAAAAAAACTTACACATGTGTAAAATAAGCAATTTTCAAAGAAAGATTATCTAACAAAAAATTTTATTAACAAATACCAGTATTAAAAATAATTATAAAATTAATAATATATAAAATTAATAAAAAATGATATGTTAATAAAAATGATTAATTATTTGACCATGATTGAAAATAATTAATAAAAATTTGTATATATGTAAAATTAATAAAAAATCTACATTCATATAAAAAATATAAAAATGATTTTAATTTCCTTTTTGCAAATTCTCATATAAATATAAATATTTCCTTTTTATTAATTTTATGTATAGATATTTCTTTTTTATTACATAAATATTAATTATTATATATTAACAATCAATATTTATATTTATATTTCAATAAATATAAATTATTATTATTATTATTATTTATAATTATTTATTACATTTATTAAAATGTAAATATTATTTCTAACTATTAAAATATAAAATATGATTTTAACAAAATATTAAGTAAATTTATTTCTAACTAGTAATTAATTGTTCTATATATTTTATATTTTAAAATTTATAGTTTATTATGTACCTTAAAATCTATAATTTTATGGTTAAATTATTAAACTATAACTTGAGTTAAGAGTTTAAATTTTGAATTTTTAAAATATTTATATTTTTATAATATTTTTTATTAAATCGACAATTGACCCAATTGGCTTGGTGACCTGAAATCTTGAACGGTTTAATAATCAGTTCAATTTTGATAACTATGCTTTAAAGCATTACTTGAAAAAAATATATGGTTGAGGTTTTTTCTTAAAAAAAAAAAAAACAACAAAAAGCTATTTTCATCTTTGTGGAAGCCCAATCAACTTACACTTCACAAGAAAAAAAAAGCATTGACTACTAAAAAGTTTTTGACTATCTAAATAAATAACTTCTTTTTAATTATAAACATTGAATGACGTAAGTTTACAAAATGAGAGCTGCTAAATACACCCGTCTTTTTTCTTCACAGTTCAATTTTTTTAAAATTTTTTGTAAGTAAAATTATTTAACTATCCTTTATCTTTTACACAAGTTTTCGAAAATAGATTTTCAAAAGGTTATAAACTTTTTCAAAAATGGATTTCCAAAAAGTTATATCGGAAAGTTATAAATTTTTTTGAAAATGAATTTTTGAAAAATCATATAACTTTTCGAAAATAAATTTTCAAAAGATTATAAACTTTTCTAGAAATGAATTTCTAAAAAGTTAAATTTTTGGAAAAGTTTTATGACTTTTTGAAAATCCATTTCTAAAAAAGTTTATGACCTTTTTAGAAATTCGTCTCTTAAAAATTATGACTTTTTGAAAATTTATTTTTGGAAAGTTATAAAACTCTAGAAAGTTTTGAGAAAAGTAATAACGTAATTTCATTTACAAAAAATTTTGAAAAAAAAAGGTTATGGTGTAAAGAAAAAAATGAAGGTGCATTTAGCAACACTCTTATTTATAAAATTTAGAGTGTTAGAAAGCTGGTGTCTTTTCGATTGCCCCTAGCATTCCCCTAAATAAATAAATAGTTAAATGCATTTTTTTTTTGCATAAAAAAGATACCAACTTTTTTTATAGATAATTTTTTTGAGTAAATTACATAAAATCACTTTTGTGGTTTGAAACAGATTTAAAATAGTATCTGAAGTTTAAAATGTGACACCTAACTATCTTATAATTTTTTTTATTACTTCTTTGCCTAAAAGCATAACTTTTTCTATTACTTCTTTTTTTATTACTTTTTTGCCTAAAAGAATAACTTTTTCCATTACTTCTTCTACAATTCACTCTTATTTCTTTAACTTTCTCTCTTTAACATTCAAACTTTCTCACTTCTCTTTAATTTTCTTGTTAAAACACAGAAAACTTAAGAACCATTCCCAGAATCCGTTGATGCTCCACTAATCCCATTTATCCATTTTTTTAAATCTAAATCTTCACCCTCTGATTAAATCACCTTACTAAACATATCCTCCTCCCTTCATTCCTTCACATCTAAATATCCATACAAAAATGCAAGAAAAAAAATTATTTTCTTTCTCTCTTTGTTCCTCATTTTCTACTTCTTGGAGAGGGAAGAAAACCCAAAGGAAAAAAAAAAGTTTGAGTCTTTGAGCTTAAGGTTACTATCTTTTCTGTTATCTCAAAAGACCCATATAGTGGAAGTGCAAACATGGATAAAGAGGATGAGTAACCCAAAACTGGACTCAATTGTCACTGTTAACCACCAGGTTTTAGATATTCTGATAACCCTAACTAGCGATCTTAGAAACAACATCTACATAATTGGATCCCATCTCTCTCATAACCTTTTAACGGCACTGATCATTGCTTCATTGTTCATGTCCAACATTGGGGTCCTTTTATTGAACAAGTATCTCCTCAGCTTTTATGGCTACCGTTATCCAATCTTTCTCAACATGCTTCACATTATCTAATGTTCTTGTTACAGTTACAAAGCCATAGCATTTCTTGAAATAGTTCCAAGGCAACACATTTTGTCAAGGAAGTAGTTTCTTAAGATCTTTGCTTTGAGTATTATTTTTTTGTTTCTCTATGGTGTGTGGGAACACATCTTTAAGGTACATTCCGGTGTCATTTAACCAAGCTATTGGTGCAATTGTCACGGACCTAAGGAAGAGTCCTGAATCCCACATCGAACATAATAGGAGGGTCCATGGGGTATAAAAGGGTTCACACCATCTCTTCCTTGTGAGGCGCCTTTTGTAAGACAAAACCGTGAGGCCAAGGAGGCCAGAGCGGACAATATCTCACAAGGGTGTGAACCGTGGCAAGAAGGTTGATCTGGGATGCCGGAAGGGTGAATGCCCGGGTCTTGGAGCCGCGCGAGTTCGGAGCTTAAGTCTCGACCCGTAACACAATGACCCCTTTTTTCACTATCATTTTTGCTTTCTTAATCACTTGCAAAAAAGAATCTGTCGAGGTTTATTTTGCACTTTTGGTTGTGGTTTTTGGGATTATTTTGGCTAGTAATAATAAACCTTTGTTTAACCTATTTGGATTCATAGTTTGCGTTGGTTCTACTGCTGGTCATACTTTGAAATCTGTGGTTCAAGGGACCTTGTTAACTAGTAGTAACAAAAAGATGAAATATAAAAAGGCCATAGTTACCTAATCAGCAATAAATTGCGTTAGTAAGTAGCAAACCTAGACACAATATGACATTTATTTATTACAAAACAATAGATAAAGTTAAAATATGAAACGGTGACAATTAATATATAAACAACATTATATATCTGGCTATTGATTTCAAAATATTTCAGAGATCAACTTTATTGTTATAAAAAAAAAAACTCAACAATGATATCTTGAAATTTATGAGCACTGAAAAATATCTTGGCTTTAATTGCTTTGAAAGACGTCATTGGACTTTAAAAGTCCGAACCATTGCACAAGATAAGAAATTGAAGTAAAGAACAAACACATACAGAAATGACAATACCCATTGTACCTACGAGGGAATAAAACAACTATAAATGAATAAATGGATAGATACGATAATTCATGTTTTCGTGTCATATCTTATATTATGTTCAACATGTGTAATAATTATTAGCATATGAACATAACACCAATTATAAAATGTACTTAAATCCTAAACATGAATACAATGTATTTAATATACATGTTACACGCGACATGACATGATTAACACGTGTATAATTAATTCGTTTAATTATGATATAAATAAACACAAATAATATCTATATATACGAATAGATACAACTAATATGAATATATAAAAATAGACACGACTAATATAAATATATACAAAAACATAAATAATAAATAACTATAAACTATATATCATTTACAACTTTATAAATTTGACATATTAATAATATAAAAATGTTCTTATATATTTAAAAATTAAAAAAAATTTAATACTCATTTAATATGTATTTAATATATATTTAAATTTTAATTTATATTACATAACAATACTAATTTTTAGTATCAAATTCAAAATAATAAACAATTAAAGATTAAAAAAATAAAATAATAATGTATAGGACTAATATTAATATTTATATTGTATTTATATTATTAATATAAAAAAATAATTTTATAATAATTATTAAATGAGTATTATAATTAAATGTTTAAGTATCATAATTAAAAGATTAAAAATTAAAATAATATTTATATGTTTATATTAAATTAAAATAAATATAAAAAATTTGTTAAACATATTAAACATGTTAAACATATACTAGTATAATAAAATTAAATTAAACTTGTTATTCGTGTTGTGTCATATGTTTAGATGAATCAACATGTTTATGACACGAATTGTTTCGTGTAAAAAAAAAAATTTCGACATGACTAAACACAAAACACTTTTTTTAAAAACATATATATGATTTTTTTCATATCATTTTTTTATCGTATTATTATGTGGTTTATGAAATTATCAAATATATCAATGGAGTTATTCATCTTTTAGGTACAGTATAATAGGAATCCTAAGAGATGGAAACCTCACCCTCTTTCCCTGCTGCTCTGTTAATTCTTTTTAATAAAAATACTAATATTTCAGTAAATATCACAAAGAGAGAAAACCTGACAACCATAAACATTTTGAAATTGCAAAGGAATTAAAAGTACAACCCCTGTTGAGTTAGATCCCTGTTGCCCCAAAGAGCTCGTCGTGCTAAAAACCTTCAATTACAATCGCAAGCAATATGACAATAGATGACAAATGATCTTCTGGTTTTTTAGATGATGATAATATTCCAAAAAATGGAACACAGATTCATAACGCAATTGGGTGTAAATGCGTTGGGTGTGAAAAGAATTTGTGGAAGCATTTAAAGTAAAATGGTTTTTTAACCCAAAATCAGTACCAAATCCGCTAAGCAAAACTTATTTTAAATAATCAAATTCAGGGCACATGTCAATAAATTAAATAATACACAAAACCAAATGTCAAATTCAATTTTCTTAGACCCCAAATCTAATATATATTATATTATAACATATAAAATTATATGATAAAAATTGTTTATATGGATGTTTATATGGATAGTTTCTTTTAATGATACATAAGATAATACTTATATTATTTTATTTATCAAATAAATTTTTTTCATAAATTATTTAAATTTAATATAATAATTATTTAAATTCAAATTAAAATCTATATGAAATTAAAAATTTTGCACAAATTTTAAATTCAAAGATATTAAATCATAATTTATCTTTCTTTTTAAATTTAATTACAGTTCCAAAAATATATACTTAATAAATTTTTATTTTTTGCCAAATAATTTTATTTAATAAATTATTTAAATTTAATATTTTTGGATAATTATTTAAATTCAAATCAAAATATATCAAAAATTAAAAATTTAACATAAATTTTAAATTCAAATATATTAAATTTTAATTTATCATTTTCAAATATATTAAATTTTAATTTATCATTTTTTCAACTTAATCATGGTTCCAAATATATATATATATATGTGTGTGTGTGTGCTTAATAAATTATTATCTACTAAAATTAGAATTTGAGAATGAAAATAAAAAGCAGGATGAAGACCATCCCATTCAAGCCAAGATTATTTTATTTGTTATTATTAGAATTAGAAATTAAAGAAGGTAAGCTTTTCTTTATTTGACAATTATAGTTTATTGGTTTTGATAAGAATTGGTAAAACTTAAAAAGAAACGGAAGCCATATTATACTCGTGAACAAGTAAGCACATTTTTTACCTTTATTACTTCTCAAAATATGTTTTCTATTGAAATTAATAATTAAGCAAAAGCAAATAAACAGTTATTTGAATTGGTCAACTATTAGAACTTATTTAGAATTTATATAATGATTGACTCAAAGTTAATAAATTATTGATTAGAAAGCATGTACTACTAAAGTAATAAGAGTTTGCATCTTTATATGAAAAGATGACACATTTGAATGTTATTAAAAAAATTAGATAAAAATTTGTTTTTCTTTTTGAGAACAAAAAATAATGTTTTATCTATATTCAAATTTAAATATTTTTATATTACATATATGGTTAATTTATTTGTTTCCCTTTAGCCCATTACTTTTTTTAATTTTGTTTAAATTGATTATTATTAGCTTTTTGTATTTTTTTGTTTTATTCATTTTTGTAATGTTTTTATTCTCTATTAATTCATTAATATATTTGCTTTTAATTTTTAACATCGACAAATTAATATGTAATCTTATATTTTCCATTTCTTTTTGTAGTATTTTTTTATTATTGATTTTTTTTTCTACAATTGATGATATGAGAAGAACAATGGTTACTACCATATTTGATCCACCAAAAATACTCTATCAATTATGTTAAAAATGATTTAAAATAAATAATATTTCAAAAAATTAATCTTAACTATTTAAATATTGATTCTTGGTTTTTTATCAAACAAGAAAGAAATGGTAGCAAAATTTTTAGTGTTTAGCAAATGAATCGAAGAACTTTTTTTTTGAAGAAAAAGATAGGATTTTTTTTTAATTCTTGAAAACTTACAAAAGCTTAGATTTTTTTAGCTAAACAATATTATTTATAATATATTATGTATAGATTATTATTTAATTGTAACTTAACATTTATGAATATATGATTATATAGAGTAAATCAATAAGAATTTTTATATATTTTTATTAATATAATATAAAAAATTAAAGTTAATTAAAAATAAATTAAAAATTATGAAAAATAAAATAAAAAATTTTATATATTGTATAGATTAAAAAAACAAGTTAATAGTATAATATAGATCGATGGTATAGATGTTTATATGAGCAGTTCAAATTTATTATCAATCTATCAATATCATATTTTAAATTTTGGAGCAACTGAAAACTATGCAACAAAAAATTCTATTAAAAATTTGTTTTACAGTTCAAGAAATAATTTTGAAAATATATGACGTGAGAAAAAAATAACCTTGAAACTAAGATTCAATTAATTTAATTTCTTTTTTATCATGATCTGTTTTATTAAATATAATCTCACATAATTCAAAATTTTATTTTAATTTTTTATCATGATATTTTTTACTGCATACAATATCACATCATACTTTTTTTAAAAATAATACCACATCATACTTTTAGCCTCTTTTCCTTGCCATAATTTTTTAGATTTTTAAAATTATAAAACAGTTTTTAACAAATTTTTCTACTTGAATATTCTTTAGTTCCTCTAAAATTTGAAATAAAAATAATAAATAGATTTCAAAATTAAAAAGTATAATAATAAAATTATACTAATTGAAAGGTTATTAGTAAATTTAGACCATTCACACAAATATAGCCATAAATTCATATCTTATCCCTTTTTCTTTTTTCTTCACTTGTTTTTTCAAGTTGTTTCTTATAGACTCTGCCTTTGCCCCTCATTCCTTCTTAGGGTTGGCAACCCAACTCAAAACCAACGATTTCGATTCGATCCAATTTAATAGCGTCGATTTAAAAAAAAATCAAATTTTGGGTCGAATCGAGTAGGGTTAGATTTTAATGAGCGAAAATCAGGTTCAGGTTGAGTTCGAATTTTAAGTAAATCTGACCTAATTTGATCCGATATTATATAAAAAATTATTTTTTTAATTTTTTATTTATATATTTAAAAAATAATATTTTATTAATTTAAGGTCGGATCGAGTCGGATACGTTTTATACAAGTCGGGTTCGAGTCGAGTTTGATAAAAAAAAATTTTAGGTCAAATACAGGTACAAATTTTATAATTATAAAATCGAATCGAATTCGAAACGAATAAAAATTCATCTCGATCCAACTCGTTGCCATCCATATTCTTCATTATCTTTTATCCTTTTTCCAATTGGCTTTTGATGATAAAATTTTGGATGAAATTTTTAAATATATTTTAATAAAATTTAATTTTATAAAATATCACGAATTATAGTTAAAAACTTGAATAAAAAAATCATCGTAAACATTATTTATGAGATCAAATAACAACCCAACCTAAACGACATCGTTCAAAGTCCGACCAAATGACCCAAGTTAAAAACAGCTCTCACGATGGTCGTGTATTGGAGGGTGGATGATTGATTATCTGTACAATTGTTTTATTTTACTTTTGTAATCTTATTTCGATGGAAGCGGGAAGGATCCTCCACATCGGCATGCCATGGACCCCCGGTTGCCCGCATCCACTTCCTCCTCCTCTTCCCAAGTTCCCGCGCTTTATTAGGGCTTCTTCTATTCAGCGGGTAATCTTAATCCCCTCTCTCTGTCTTTGAACTGCATTTCAAAATTTAATTATCAACGAACTAATATCTTTATATATATATATATATATATATATATAAAAAGGAAAGTTACAAAGGACCAAAGCCGAGCCGGGGTTGGATTGCCGATTGGGTCTCCAAGAACGACGACGCCGTTCGGAGCTTGCCAATCTACGTCGGAGGAGCCTCTTTGTTAGCCGTTCTCTTTAACCGTGCCGTCTCGGGGATTGCTCCGGTTGCTGATGCCAGCAGGTAATTTATTGCTGCCAGTTAAATTAGATTAGAGGATTGCCTACCGGTTTAAATGAATTAATCATTCAACTAATTTTAGTCTAATTAGTCGCTTTATTGGTGGGCACCTAAATTTTTTATTTAATGTTTTGCTTGGTTTAATGGTAATTGTCATTTTCAGATGCATTAATTGCTCAACTAATCGTAGGCTTAAGGCAAATGAAGAGCTTCAAAAGGTTGAAGCTAAAATTTGTTGCTTTATTTTGAATTTAGGAATTTATAGAAATATGTGCCCAATTGAACAATTTTTTATGACCAGAATTTACTTTTTAATGCTACTATATTTTTCTTTGATTTCAAGGTTTTGCCACTAATATATCAATCTTTTTTATTCGAGGTTTTTGTGGTAATCAATGTAAGATACTTAAATGTTTGTGCTTTTTTTTTCTCTATCAGTTCACAGTCAAGAGCAGATCTATTGACACTTGGTTTGGCTGTGACCAACATATTAACTGGACTAGTATGGTTATCAATCCGACCAAAATCTATTACTCCGGTAAAGGCCTGTCTATACTTTTTTTCCTGTTCTCGTTTCTTCCGCAGCCATGCACATAGAACATTTTCATTTGTATGTTAAATTGAATGGTAGTTGATTGATTTTTTATTCCCCCTCCCTCCCCCCCTCAATCCCCCAAAAGAAAAGGCTTGCACATGCACATTCATTAAGTTGATTAGTTCAGTAGGTAGTTGTTTATTTCCCCTTTTTCCCTTAGATAATGTATTCTTGATACTGATATCAGGTAGACCCTCAAGGAGTGGAGTGTCAAGTAATTTATTGTCACCTTCCTGAATCGGTTGTTTCTGAGATATTTTGGTATTCCATGCTTCTCTTTACATTTTCTACTTGGTTTGTCATAATTGTATGGCTTTTCAATGGTGGCTTCATAAATTCTGAGAGTTTTAACAACATATACTGATCATATAACACTTGTATTTTAACGCAGAACAATGTATAGTGCTTAGATGGTTCATATCATAGGATTCTTAGCTGGCTAGAGATCATTTTGGCTGAAATCCATTTATTGCTTGGGTATCTTTAACTGACATTGTTCCTTAACTTGGGTGATTTCCAGCAAATTGCTTTTATGTCTCCTAATAGGAGAAAATAGAATGAACTTTCAGAAGCCGCATAAAATTGCTGTCAAAGGTTCTCCGTTTCAGTTTGTACCCAAATTGTTTACGGCCCCAAATTCTAAATAAGCATTTTGTAGATTTTGCTTGTTCATGCATAATGTGGTTTTGTCTGGATAAACTTGGAACTTTAGGTTTCAAACTGGTTGAAATCAAAACCATTTGTCTCCTAATCTATTCTTCTTTCTATATTTTGTTTTGTTGTGATATAACACCATTGTGAGCACTGCTGAAACCCAAAATTTTTCTTTAATTAATAAGTAGTTTGATTTCTGTATTTAGTAGACCTCTAAATGGGCAAATCACGATGCTTCTTAGTTAAAAAAACTAGTTCATGCCAAATTGACTGTCCTCATTTCATATGCACAAAGTTTCATGGATGAGGTATTTGGTTTTTATTGTACCACTATTTCCCTTAAAAGTTAGAAGGCCCTCCTAAAGTTAGTACTTCAATGAAGGGTAACATTAGAAGGTATTTTCCATTTTGTGAAAGTTGACATTGTTTGAAACATCCTAAAATAGTAAGATGGACGTTCAAATTCAAAAGGATGGTGTAATATAATATGGGAGGTGGTAGGGTTTGCTTGCTTGAAATTGTTGAAAGAAGGGTAACAAATAGGTAACGCATCATTGTTTATTTATTTGTTTTTCAATTGGATGAGACAATCTTAAATTGGCTAACAAAAAGTTCCTTACTGTCCTGTTTTGAAAATTAAAAATATCCGTTGTTTCTTGTTTACAGGGCTTGGGAATCTCTTTCAGCCGTAACATGCTGCAGGTCTCTTGTTATTGTTTACAACTGCCAATGTATTGCTCAAATTGGTGTGGCTGCTAAATTGCGGAATGATGAACCTTTCGCTGTGGATGCTGCTAAATTGATGCAGGGATCACTTTGTCAAGGTGTTTTGAAGTCTGGAGCACGTAAGTTACTTCTGTCTGGATTTTCAATTATTCTTTTATGTTGTAACTATTCATGTGATTTGTGTAGAATGTAGTTTTCACTAGATTCCCATTACTCAATTCAATTCTTTGCAGAGAGCTACTTGGCCAACCTGTCTCTTTACCCTGGGAGGTCTGAACTGCCATTTCTGCCTTCAAATACTCAGGTCTCTATTCATGTTTACTATTTCTCATATGCACCTTCTTTTCATGCACTGGATAGCTGGGATTCCTTTAATGCACTTTATAGAGCTTTTCTCTTTTCCTGGGAATTGAGATTCCTTTAATGCTATAAACTAGAAATTGGCCCACATTAAGCTGCTGTTGTTGTTGTTTTTTTTTTTTTTTCATGAATTTTGAATATTATAAACTATTGTAATAAAATTGATAACTAAATTTTAAAAATTAAATGAAGTTATTTTTTTTCAAAAAAAAAAAAAAACTTAAATCCAAATAAGTCTTACTGCATGAGTTTTTAATCAAAGTTCACATCTCAATTAATCATCTGTATCATCTCACAATAAAGCAATAAGAAAAATCAAATATATTACGGTGAGTTAAACTGAAATTTTCAAAACACAAAAATTGTGAACATTCAAAGCTGATATTAATTAGTAATTTTTAATCTTTATACAAATGAATGGATGTTGTGAGTGTTAGACCTTTAAGAAACAATATGAGAAGAAAATTAGTGTAGCTGATATGAAGATGTTTAAATGGATGTATGGTAAAACTAGAAGAGACAAAATCAGAAATAAAAGGATTTGAGAAAAATTAAGGATAATCCAAACTGAGAAAAAGATGAGAGATAGTCATTTGAGATGGTTTGGATATGTGAAATGTAAACCTATCTGTGCACCAGTTAGGAGAAATAAGCTTTTGGATTGGGGAGAGACCAAAGCTTTTAGAGGTAGACCATGAAAAATGTGGATGCAAGTAGTAAGGAATGATATTAGGATTAAGGAAGTAGATAAAAAGGTTGTTTTTTTATAGAAATGAGTGGCATAAAAAGATTCAAAATTACGGCCTAACATGATTCTTTTTTGGCCTTTCATATAGCTGACTCCATAGTTATGGGATACAAGGCTTAGTTTGTTGTTGTTGTACAAATGAATGGATGATAACCATTGACAAAAGCTCTAGGTATTAGATTTTTTAAGAAAAAAGATGAAACTACCATGACTAGGAAAAAAAAAAAAAAGACAAGAAAACAAGAATTTTTAAATTGAATGAAAGCATAGATCAACATAATGTTTAACATTCCATCTTCCATTGCTTGCATCTCCAATTGGGCAAACTGGATGACGTTCTAAGAGCATGGTATCAATAGAGTAATAACAGCTTGTGTCATAACAAAAGGAACAAAAAAATTGCCTTCAGGAATCTTTGCCCCAAATCAAGGAGGGAACTCATAATTTCCTCCTCATATGATCCAAAACCTAAATTCTATTTAAAGTTGATGACTTGAGCAATCAAAAACTAAGAATAGAGGTTCTAATCAACAGCCTTAATCTACAGTAATATAAACATAAAATGTTGAATATAAACCTAAATTTCTATAAACAAATAATAAAATTCATAAAATACAAAAAAAAAAATTAATAACATAAAATAATATTAATTCTTCAAAGAACATTTAGATTCCAAAAAGCAGCAAAAAAGAAAATGATTACTACACGATTTAGGGAACCCAACACTAATAACTTACCTCTGCTATTTCATAATGTTATGTGCGTATATATAGATCAGACAACTAATATTATTTTCACTTTAAAGGCAGTGATCTTGCAGCCACTGGGAGATAGTAGCATTGCAATTCTTGGTGGGGACACAATTAGGGGTTTTACAACTTCTGACCAGGTACTTTATTTTTCAGTGGTGACAATTATCCAATCTCTTCTTAGTATTAAGCTGGCCGATAATGCAATTTTTATGCCATAAGTGTCATATTTCATTCCTAGTTGCTCTTTCTTTTCTAGAGTGGGGGGGGGGGGGGTGTTGTAAATTTAGCTCTTTCGTTCTGATGAGCAAAATAGAGATTTATACTTGATTTTTAAGTCCTTTATTGTTCTTCACTTTTTTAATGTAGTTCATTTGTTATTATCCAGTTCTGAATTCTGGTTTGGTGATTTTAAAACTTAAATGATGACTTCAATTTTTTCAGTCATTCTCACCCCAAATGGTACAAAATTTTAAGCATTATATATTGCCTTCTGTTTTCTGACAGTTGAAATAATTCTTTTCATTGAACTTTTGACTCTTGTGCATAAAAGATTTTCTTAATTTCTTAGACATTGTCTATCCTATTAATCAGTAACTCCATTTTGATTGCTATTATGGTAGTTTATCACTTGCTCTCTTCTCTTTTAATTTTTCTTTGATTGGGGGAAAGGGGATTCAAACTTTGCTCAAAGAACAGGGGAATACACGCACCACTGAGTCAAATGCTTGGTTGTTCTCTTTTAATTCTTCTTTCTCTTTTTTTTTTTTTTCTGAAAAAATAATTTTATTGACCTGATAGGCCTCTATTTTCAGGCATGGATTACTTATGTTGGAGAGAAATTGGATGCCACGCTTTCAAAATACCTAAGCAACATGCCATCGGTGGTGCAAGAGTGAGTTTGAAACAAATCAAACTATGAGCAATGATCTCTTGTTTATAAGATCTACTGCAGCTTTTGTTTAAGGTAGTTCTTCATTTCCCTTTTTTCTTTTGCAATTCAACATTATGAAACTTTAAGAAAATGTGTTACTTCTAGAATATAGAAATAGGGCATTTTGTCCTTTTCTTCATTTTAAAAGATTTATTTTGGTGACAAATTGATTGATCAGGAAAAAGTTAACCCTTAATGACACCCAATGGAGCTCGTCCCATTTCCATTTCTTTTCTAGAGTGCTGATTCTTATCTGAAGGCATCTGTGACAACTGCAAACATCAACCTTTTTTATGTATAAAAGTAGGATGCTCTGCTTATGCATGCCAATGATAAAATTGCAAGATCATATTGTGTTGCCCTCACAATTTTTACCTTAATTTTATGTCACTGTATTTTCCTCATTAACTCTACCACACTCTGTTTGGTTGCTGATGAGACCAAGTAAATAATCATACGTCTGAATACATGACATGAAGAGAATATTAGTATGATATTATTAAGGACAATTTGATGGTATCTGGATATGTAGCCTTAGTGAAAGTGTCCAGGTTTCTAGGAGAATCAGTGCCTTTTACCTTGAAGCTTACGTTCTGATTTTTGTACAGAAGATGCACCCTGATACATATTGCAATGTTTCCTTTTCCTTTTTCATGCCTTGTTGTCCTGGTGTTGAAAGGGCAAAACTATAAACTGCAGAGTTCACTAGCCAAAATAATGATTAAGATCGACAGGTCATAGTTTCAACTCATGCTTTTAAACAATGGGATAAATTTGGATTGACTGCAATATTTGCAACATATTGGTTCACAAACACATATCCTGTTCAACAACTGCAGACATGAAAACATAAACTGCATGCTCTTGTGGTCTATCTTTTCAAATTTTATAATATGCTATTTTTTTTTTGTTTTCTCTACTTTGTGAATTTTGTTCTCCCTCTCAGTCTCTAAATTTTAAGGTTTTTTGTTCTTGTTTATGGATTTTTCGGTTTTCCAGGCAGTGATGTTCCTTGGAACTGAGGGCAGAAGACATCTCTGGACACGGGGCCATACATGCTGCCATGTTATTACTAATTCAATTTTGCTCTGGTCCCTGAAAATATTTCTATTGCCAACTTCTGATGCTTTGCATTGAAACATTCTTGGATATGCAGTTGAAAATTTCTTATTTAAACAAAAACATATCCAAGTCTAGTATTGACACAAAAGGGTTCTGTTACATGCCTTGACGCTTCAAAACCTGCGATGGCGTGTTTTTAGCTGTAGGCTGTGCATGAACAGTAAGTAGATCATGCTTATTTTTGTAATAGGCTAAACTTCCAAATTGCTAGTTCAATTCTCCAGCTTCCAGGAAGCTACTAATGAACGATCTGGTATCCACTTTCTATATGATGTATAGAGGATGCAGTTATTGTGCACCATAAGGTCTTCAGAAACATTTTACATCATGCATTCAAGTTCATCGCCCTGTTATTAATAAAATAGGATTATGAGTTTTTCCAACATTTTTTAAGAAGTAGTCCCCCTAAATTCGTTCAATTGTTTGAAGTTATGTCCTAGTCTATTTCTTCTCATCTGTAGAAAAACATGAAGATGCTGTAGCACTAACCACTTTAACAGAAATAAACTAGAGGAAAGATCATCAATAACTCTTTAACTAGAATGGAAATTAAAGTGAGGGAAAAATGTTATTTCATCATCACAATATTTACAGCTGTGTAAGAACCCTATAATCAATTGATCTCATATATAAATGGAAAGAATGAATTTTTGCTGCTGACATGACTCCGTTTTACACGGGCACAAGGCTGGAAGCAACCATATTTGGTATTGTTACAAAAGAGCCTTCTCCCAGGGAACGGCTCCAGTGGCAGGATCAGCTAAATTTGTCAGGACAAAGTCCCTCAGACCGGTGTCCCAGATTTCACAGAACTGTAGCCGCCAATTGGGTGGTTCGATGGCCTCAGTTCCTAGCCCAGGCGCTCTGTCCTTTGACCCTTGGTTTTGGTTTTGTTGCCAGTCAACAACATAAGTTGCAACCCTTCTGAAGAACTTTGCTCTAAAGGTCTCCCATACCTGGTACTTGTAGTGGTTTATTACGATAGAACCTTCACGCACATTCAGGTACCTTAATCCCTTTCTCAGCTGGAAATGGTGCACCACATTGAGAAGAGTTTCATTGAGTAAATCAGGGCGCACAATAGACTTGTGCCGCTCAGGGCTTTGAAGCCGGCAAGTGTAACCTACAGTTACTCCTTGCGATGGAGGTGAGCTCAATCCAGATGGACCAAAGCTGTGGCAAGCTGTTCTTATTTCTGCAATTGTCCTTGATGACGAGTAATTTGCTACCAGGGATCTCAGTAAATTTTGACCCGGTAAACCTCTCCGGTGATGACGAGGGAAGTAGTAGAACTCATCAACATCAAAGAATCCTACCCATTTGCACTCCTCTCTTGCTCTCAAAGCACAGTGTGAAAACCCTGCCTCTTGGGTTTTAATCCATGGCCAGGTATGCCTGCTCACATTGTAGTCTTGAAAATCAAGCTCTTCAATGACTTGTTGAATTCCATCATCACTATTGTTGTCATAAACGAACCATCGTTCAACCCCTAGCCAGGCATGGTACATAATCCACTCCCGCAGTGCCGGTGCCTGGTTCCAGAGCATAGTGCAGGCGCAGAGCTCATATTTCCCCCCCTTCCTTCTCTTCTGGTAGGACTTTGAATCGTATAATTTAGCCACAGAAGGCATAGGCACATTCTCCTTATGCCTTCTCTGATTCATTCTGTTCACGTAGGATCTGGAATTGTGAATTCTAACCGCAGATGGCACTGGCTCATGTTCCACATTACTCTCACCAGCATGGACAACAGTAACTCGAATTTCCTCAGCCTTATCTGGATTATTTCTTATACTACTCGGCAATGAACACCTAACAACCTCTTGTGCAGCCGCTATGGCTTCAGTCATTAGCACAAATCCTTCATCTTTATTCCCATTCCCCAAGCCAAACTGGCACCTGAACCGGGTAGGATCGGATGCTCTATGGGGTCGAAGGTTCAACCCTTTAACAAAAACAACCGCAGTTTTCCCATCAAATGCTGCCTCATAAACTATTCTATTCCATGAATGAACCGTCTGATTACTCCTCAAAGACCAAGCATAATCAACCCCATCTCCTCGCCGCCTCAAAGCCACAGCAGCCGAATAATTCCGAGGTGGGATAGGGCACCTAACAATCGATCTAAATCCTTCATATTCATCAATAGCCAAAACCACCTGATGGACAATATCCTTATCTTTACGCTCCTTGACTATTTCACCAGAATCATCCAAAATTTTGTAGTAAACACAGTCCAACTTGTCAGCTTGATCAATCTTGCCGGCTACAAGCAAGAGCAAGTGATCAGGGAACAAAACTCGATCTTCTACTCTCAAAGGTAACCGTAATTTACCAGGAAAAGAATCCTGAAGGGAACTTTTTGACAAGATTGAAAAACTTGGGACGCTGAGAACTGGGTGAAAGGACGCGGTCCGGATTGGAAACCTATCCGAAGACAAGAACAAAAGGAAAACCAAGAAAGACAAGCACAAGATTAACGATCTTACTGACAAAAACTGAGCACGTGAGTACGGCCTGTAGATTCTCTTCCGCTTCCGACGCTGCTCAGAGTCCATATCTTTTCAGAATCCAAAGGCAAAAACCAACAAAGAAGAAAAAAGCTGAAACAAAATACTAGTAAGAAAAAGAAAAATGAAAGAAATAAAAAAGGCAAGAAGGAAAAGAATAATGATAGATCTGGGGTTAGGTGTTTTTGGTTCTGGAAACTGGCTAGTGAGGGAGTACTTGGGGGAGTGCAGATCTGGAAGCAAGTACCGACAGGGTTTTCTTTTATCTTTGTATGTTTGGGTGGACGATGCTTTTATAGCTGCCGTCAAAGGACAGACTGAAAATGGGGTTAACAGCAAAATTTTGGAGATTATTGGTTGAATTGTATTTCTTTTTCTTTTCCGTTTTGGCTTGGAGAAGATAGTGGTACTGGAACTTCTTTTTTTTTTTTCTTTTTGTTCAAGACAATGGACAGGTGGATGTTCGGCATTTGTGTTAGACTGTTTTTTTTAACAGTTGTGTTAGACTTTGTTCTTTTGGATTTTTGGTGACGTGAATTGTGAAAATAATGGACTGGCTATTGACTATTAAAATAATAAAATTTATATTTTACTAGAGACGATCGTCCTGGTGAACTATTTTTTTATTAAAATTTATTATTATTATTTCTTAATTTTTTTATTATTTTGAATATATTTATAATTATTTAAATATGCAAATAATAAATAAATAAAAATATTATAAAATATTAAAATAATAAAATTTATATTTAATTAGAAATAGCCGCCCTGCAATGTTGGGATTAATTATTTTTCTATATCAAAAATTTTTATTATTATTTTTATTATTTTAAATATATTATAATTATTTTAATATACAAATAATAAAATAAATAAAAATATTATAAAACTATTAAAATTAAAATATAGTTTTTATATTATATTTTGAGTGTCGTATTTTTGTTAATCATTTGATCAAAATGTATGATTTTTAAATTATTATAGTTCATAAATCTTTTTTGTAAAAATATTTAAAATAAAATAAAAAAATAATTTAATTTTTATTAATGTTTTTATATATTTATCACATTGTATTTTTTATTTTTATTTTATTATAATAATTTAATATGTAGTTAAGTTTTGTACAATTAATTTAATATGTAATTTAATATGGGTATTATAGTAATTTTAATACAATACTATATGCTAAATTTTTATGAAGTGATTGTAAGGGTTTTCTAATAATTTAATATATAGTTAATTTAATATAATGTTAAAATTTAATATGTAATTGAATATGAGTATTATAGTAAATTTCAAATAAAATATCATATGTCAAATTTTTATGAAGCAACGGTAAGAGAATTTTAGTAATTTTGAAATAAAATATCATATGTAATTTAATAAGAGTTTTATAGTAATTTTCAAATAAAATATCATATGTCAAATTTCTACGATGTAATGGTAATGGTATTTTAATTTAATATATAATTAATTTTATATTATGTTAAAATTGAATATGTAATTTAATAAGAATATTATAGTAATCTTGAAACATAATGCCACATGTCAACTTCTTATAAAATATTCATAAGGGTATTTTCATAATCATATAGGGCAATATTGTGATTTTAATCAATTATAATAAAAAATATTTTTGTAATTATGATAAAAAGAGCATTACAGTAATTTTAATTATTTATGAAAAAAGTTGTACTTCTATAATTATTGCAGAGAGGTATTATAATAAATTTCAACACATGTCAATTATTTATCAGATAAATAAAAAGTCATTATAATAATTTCATGAAATTTTTTTTAATATATAGTTATTGATACACGGTTAATGCATATATCTTGAGAGATAAAAGATTATATTATACACTTTTTTTCATAAAATTGTCTAAGGACAAGGAAAGGAGTGCCAACGAGGCCTTAGTTAGTAGCAAGGTAGAGGTCCTATAACCTTTAGATCTTAGGTTCAAGTCTCACTATGTATAGGTTTAGTGTATTTAGTTAAATGATAGTTTATTAGTTTATTATTCAATAATTAGTTGATTATTCAGTAATGTAGTTGATTATACGAATATAATATTTGATTATGAGTGTAACTTAAAAAAACAAAAGGACAAGGAAAGAAGTTGAAATGTTGAGATTTGAACTCCAAACATGTTGAAAACCATTTTTTTATGAGAATTTGCATGACCCAATTGAGTTAAACTTTGAGTTCAATATACTTTTAATATATATATATATATTATTCAAATCATATCATATAACTGTGTTATTAAAAAAATCAATCTTTTATTATCATAATTATTAATGAAGATATTAAAAAATATATTAACTATTTAATTATCATATGTATTGTATAATAAATAATTTATTTTTTCAATAAAGAGAAAAATAGTTGCCATATATGTTATGTAATATTTCAAAAGTAATGTTACTTTTAGTGTTCTATGACACTTTAAGGAATGTTAATTACATTTGAATGTTTTTGTATGATGTAATAAAACAATGAATTATCTACTAGGCCTATTCATTTATACATCACAAATGCAATATAAAAAAAATACAAAAAAAATTGAATTTTAGTAACTTGAACCTACATCTTTTAACTATTTGTAATGAATAGTAATTTTTTTTAAAAATTCCATTGTTTTCATTTTCTTCATCTTTTTCAAAGTATTTTCACTGAAAACAATGAAACTTTTTCTTTGATTTTGGTTTATTTTCATTTTCATTTTGGTTAAAGGGTAAAAAAAAGTCCTCAGACAAAAAAATTTAATAATCATTCAAACTTCTATCATTTTATTGCAATCAATTAAGCACTCAAACATTTATTTTTACCGATTAAGCTCGTATTAGACAAAATTTGATTAACCATCAATATTCATTTCCATGTAATTAATGGCTTAACTAGGGTGAAAATAGATGTTTAAATATAAAATTGCATGAAAATAAATATTTAAGGGTTCCACTAATCTGAAATAAAAAATTTAAAGTTTGATTTATTGTAATAAAATGTCAGAGGCTTAATGATTATTAAATTTTTTTTAAAGCTTTTTTGACATTTTTGCCTTTCATTTTTTTAAAAAACATTTACCATTTTTTCAACCAAACAAATTTTCTCACATATTTTTTATTTTTAATAAAAATGAAAATGAAAAACAACCTTACTTATTTATTGTTGTAAGCCTAGCTTCGCCTAGTTATCAAAAGTAAAAGTTCGTAACATTTTCTAATAAATGGTATGTCTAAAAATGTAGTTTGCTCTTGGTATTAAAAGTGGGAAGAATGTTGGAATTGTTTGTGTTGGAATAAACTGCCCATTCATGAGTTGGATAAACTTCCAATAAATGTAAATTGCCTTAGGTAGTTTTTTGCTTATTGGTTTTGAATCAAAACTGCCTTGGGCAATTAAAATGGTGCGGTTCAATCAAACAAAAAAAAATGCCACCAATTATGTCCTTCATGAATCATGGCATTCGACCATTGAAATGAAAATAAAGATAGCATTTTCGATTGTTGAAGTCTCTTCCTCTCTCAAACAAATCATGGCTTTTGGCCATGATGAAATATGATCAAAGAGTATTTATACAAAGTATGAGATAGGTCTCATTTATACGTGGGACTATGTGATAAGTCACATAAAGAATAAGAGAGGAAAAAAGAGATTGGCAAAGCAAAGGAATAAAGCATTCCTTGTGAACTCTCTAAGGAATCTCATGCTTTGATGTTTAAATACTTACGCTGTGGATATTAAATAGGTTTTGAATGTGTGAACTTGTCCCTGACCAGTGAATTAAGTCAACATCCCTTCCATAACTCTTTCATAAAAACTCTTTTGCTATGCTTTTGTAATTCAAGTCTTTTGCATCATTTCGAAATATGATTTTTTTTCATATTATTAAATTATCCATCATTGGTATCCGAGTCAGGTTGGCTTGATTCCTAGTTATTACAATGTTTGTCGTGAAACATCGAAATTATAGATATATTCTTAAGCTCTTACTAAAATGTGTCCGAAAATCTATGAAGCATAAAAGTGTGTAATTTTGTTATAGAAAGTTGTTATGAATGTTTTGAAACATTCAATGGCATGTCGCCATTGCCATTTGGATTATTTTGGATCAAGATTTCAATTTTCAAAACTCAAGCATTAGAATGCTCGATAGGGCATTTGAATGCCCTAAGCAAAATATCGATTTTTAACCTATTTTTTGAATAGGCATTCAAATATTTTCTTAGAGAATTCGACTCTTATACATGATTTTTTTAATAGATTGAAAAAATAAAAAATTTAATAAACAAATGTTTAAAAAAAATTTTGATAGTTCTTAATTAACTTTAAAAGGATGAAAAAGCATAAGAATGATTAAAATATGCTTTAATCATTATGAGACGTGTGTGTTCATGAAATTTCTTGTATATATTTTATAGAATATCATGAAAATGATTGTGAAAACTCCTATTGTTATAAAGACTTAGGTGTAATTACTTAGAGCCATAAGGCTGCTAACTAATTTAGCGCGGCACCAAATGGATCCAATGATGATGATATAGTGTCTTATATCATTAAGGGTTAACAACAAGATTAATGAGTTAATACTATTAGGCAACATGCATATAAGGAGGATCTATACATATACATGATGTTGAATAGATACGATCTTTACACTTAGACAAAAAAAATTTTTCAAAGATATTTAGATGTCTAATAAGAGGAAACATCCTAATGTTATAACTTTGATAAAGAATTTTTTTATTTTGTGAGAAAGAGACAATGAGGAATGCGACCTTCTTTATTGGCTCAAGTTTTCATAATGGCATACACAAAATTTTTGAATCTCCATGGATGGATAATAAGAATATGGAATTGTCATAGGAATTTATGGATTCCATCCTAATCACTAGACAAGTGATACGTACTGATTGTGAACATAGTATGCTTAATGGTGAAATTTGTTTATGTGTTTGGTACGTACATGTTATATGAGACTTGTCTATGCGAATTTCAATCAATGTATGTTATTGATTAAAGGTAACCTTAGGGTTAGTGGGGATTTTAAGATAATTGATTTATTCTATCTTAAAATGGTTGATTTTATACAATGAAATAAATTAGTGATAATCAACCGCATTAAAAATGGAATTTGATTGTGAACATAGTGACTTTTTGGTTTTATTTTTATGTGAATGATTGTCATTGTTTTATTGGCAACATTGTGGCAAAATAGATGTGTGTAATGCTTGGCATTAATTAGTGCTTAGGTCTTTTAATATTAAATTATCCTTTGAATATGATTTTTATATTTAAGTATATGGTTACTGAATGAGGATAATTATGAAATCTGGATTATGAAAATCCAGTACGTGTTAAAAAAACAATAGGTTTTTGAAATTCTAAATATTATCCTAGTTGAATATGAAAATAGGAATATATCTGAACATGGAAAGGACTAAGGGTTTGTGGCACCTGGATAGATAAAACTCCATTTCTCGCATTACGTTGCTAAGTAGTATGGAGAATGATATCATGCATGAGTTAAGGTTGCATAATATTGCTAAAAAAGATGTAAAGTGCCTTAACAATAAAGTTTATATAAAAAAATGACTGATTACACTCTGGTAGATGAACACGAAGTTCAAGCTATAATTTGGTCTTTGCCACATAATTGAGAGCACATAAAGTTGAATCTAACCCACAATAAAAGTATAAAGACTCTCGATGATGCTTCTCATCATCTTTAATTAGAGGAAGATCGTATAAAAAGCATCTAAGCCTAGTGCTAATATGCATATGGCATATGCATGTTTAAAGGAAGTTATGGGCTTCAACCGTCGGCCACATGGTAGGAATAAAGAGAAAGCTCCTAAAAGATTAAAAAAAAAGTGGTCAAAGTGGCAAAAAGAATGGTCCTAAGGCTCAGTCTAAGAAGAACAAAACTAAAGTCAAGTGCGTTAGCTGCGATAAAAATAGTCACTTTGCTTGTGAATATAACGAGACAAAAAAGACTCATAAACCATAAACCATATTGCACAAGACATGAGAAAAATGTATTTATATAGGAAACAATCGAAGGATTAAAGTACAGAAAGTTGACACTTGCAAGTTAAGTGTGTAAGGTGGAACAACTCTCATCTTGTATAATATCTTGTTTGTTCTTAATATTTGATGAAATTTAGTTTCTGACACTGTTTTTCTTTGTCTAGGATTTGTTACAATTTTCAATAACACTAATATGGATTTGTTTTTGAAAACAAATCATTATGCATTTGGATCTTTATTAAATGGTTTTGTAATGCCAATATTAATGTGAATGTTTGCATGCTAGACTTGACCATATGAGTCAACAAAAAAATGAATAGATTAGCAAAAGAAGGATTATAATGCCTTATATGAAAATTTTAATAAGCTATTATGTGTGTCAAACATATCGGTTCGAGGACTCGATCGCTAGATGTAGTAATCAAGGAGTCGTTGCCAATATTTTTTGTTGAGGTACGATTGGTAATCAATTCTATCTTTTAGTCTACGAATTCGAGGTTAAGTTTGGGAGTACAATTATGTATGAAAAAAGTTATAGCATCTTCACAGCACTCGTCCGAAGACAGTACCAATTAATCTTATATTACCCTAAATTGGTCTTATTCAAATAGTCTTTTACTTATTACCTTATTATTTTTATTTTTAATTTTTATTTTTATTTTTATTACTTGAATATTGAAAATTTTCTAAGTTATTTTTAACACTTTTGGTATAACCTAAGAAATTTTCTTACCTCAATAGTATTCAAAAAAATCACTTATTTTCTTAAAGAGGCTTTTCATCATATTTATTTTAATATTTTATAAGTAAATTATAATTTCTTTATACAAACGCTAATGGTATGATTTTTTTTTCCAAAATTGGAGAAAAATTATCACTTATGACTCCCTCTTAATTTCATCATCAATGAAAATTTTAATCTACTTTATAATATTTCTTTATTGTTTATTTTATTATTGAGGTAAAAAAATTTGTTGGTTAAATTTTCAAAATATTTTCAAAACTTTTGGAATATTCTGAAAAAATTGCTTGCCTAAGAAATTTTGATAAAGTCACCACTCATGACTTTTAATCTTGTAAAATTTTACTTCGCTTAATAATTTAAATATTTTTTTATTTTTTTTATTTTTTTATTGAAAAGATTTTCAAAAATCTTATTAACACTTTTGACAATTTTTTGAAAAATATTTTTTTAAGAATCACCATTTGTGATTTTATTATTATTGTTATTATTATTTTTTCTTTATGTATTTATTTAATTCTTGCTATTTATTCAAAGTGAAAAAGAATTCTAAAATATTTCCAATACTTTTATATTTTAGAAAATTTTTTTGTGTAAATATTTTTAATAAAATCACCACTTGTAATTTTATTTTTTATTAATATTTTTTTTTATGTTTGAAAAAATTTTAAAATATTTCTAACATTTTTAGAATATTCTAAATTTTTTTTTTGTGTAAATATTTTTAATAAAATCACCACTTGTGATTTTATAGTTATTTTATAATATTTTTTATTTTTTATTATTTATTTTTATTCATCCATTATTCTTAATTTTATATTTATTATTTTGTTTTTATTATTATTGTATTTATTTTAACATATCATAAATTGGAAATTGAAACACTAAAAATAACACAAAAAATAGAAAAGTGGAATAAATTTTTAAAAAAAGAAAAAAATACCAAACTTTGTTGGTTAATGTCGAAGTCAATGCTAACAGTCCAATCCCAGTCTAGTCAACCTAAGGCAATTCTGGATCAGTTCAATTGGACCAATTAGTGGCTAATGGAGAAATAGATCATGGGTTAGGTGCGCAGACCCCAGGTCGAATATGGGTCCACAACAAATCCTTTTTACTTAAAATGACGTCGTTTCATCTTTTTTTTTTTTTGGCAACACTATAAAAAAGCAGATTTTTTAATTTCATTTTTATTCAGACCTTTCTCTATCTAAATGAAATAGCTTCTCTTTTAAAAATAAACCAAACCTACCCATCAAAAAACCTAATAATCCCAGAATCTGACGACTAGCTACCGTGACAACCGCCACCGATCGCTGGTCACTGGAGCCAAAAAATGCCTAAAATTTTCCCAATCTCCTTTTTCTTTTTTTCTACATGGTTTTACCAAATAACCCTTGATTCATACTAGACCTAGGTCGGAACTTGTAGCTAAAAATCTTAAATTTTCCACCTCTGTTGCACCATTCGCTTTTCTTTCCCACTATATTCTTTCCTTGGTCTTAACCTTTTTCTTCACCAAAAAGCTAGGCCTAAAATTCCTCAAAAATCAAAACCTTTTTCCCTTTTTTTATTTCATTTTTCAATATATTTTTTTGTCTTTTTGGCGTTATGTTTCTCATTCCCATTGGCCGTAGCTTTTTTTTATTATTGTGTGTTTATGATTTTTTTTATGTTTTTATAAGCCATTTGTTTTTTTTTTTTATCTGGCAAAATGGATTTTGTTGGTCAGAGTCTTGGGTGGGTGGTCTTGGTTTTGGTTTGCTTAGATGATGGTGGTTAAAGCACCAGACTGGTGAAGGGTGTGCATGAAAAAAAGGTTTAGTGAGGTTTGATTTGGAGCTGGTTGGTGATGCTTAACGGTAGTATTGATTGTGGGTGGTCTGGTGGGAGTTTATGTGTGGCAGGACTGAAGAGAATGCTATATTAACGATAGGCAAATGCTGATTGAAAGCAGTATTGGTTCGTGCAGTGTAGTAGCCAAAGGTGTTTTTTTTTTTTTTTTGGGCTACTCGCTAGTAGTTTTAATGAGGTAAGGCTTCGATTTACAGAAGGTTGAGTTTTGTGATTTTTACAAGATTTTTTTCGAATTACCCCATGTTGTAACGATTGTTTTTAGGCTCAATTTAAACAGACAATCTGAAATGAAATCCTAGATTTCATGGGATTTAAATAAGACTTTATGGCTGATTTTTATGCTGCCAAGTTAGGTAGTAATAGGGTGGGCGATTCGAAAAATTCAACAGTCGAATTCAAGTAATTTGGCTAATTAAAGTTTTTTTCAAAGTTTTTTGCTTTTTTTTTTTTTGACTTTTTTCTTTTTTTTTTCCTTTTTTTCTTTGACTTTTTTTCTAAACTAATTAATGAAATAGTAATATATAATATATAAAATAATTATACTTAATAAAGAAAAAAATGATCAAAATATCTAAATAGGTTTAAATCGAACATATAGATGCAATTTAGATCTATTTCGATTAATTTAGATAAAATTAAGTGTCTACAGCTATCCATCTTTGCTCATTATTAAGAATCAAGAATAAGACAAAGATCAAAATATAACAATTTTATCAGGACAAACATATATAAATATTTTTTTTAAATCAAATCTAAAACTCTTCTCATTAGAAGCTTTGAATAAAAGTAAATTGAAACTAAAGCATAGGTATCACTGTAAAAAAATAACTTTGAATATTACCATCGAAAAAAACTCAGATATCACCACTAAAAAGATGTAAATAATTTCATATATTATCACCAAAAGAAACTCAGATATCACCACTGAAAAAATGTAAATGACTTTAGATATTACCACCGAAGAAAACTTGAATATCACTATCAAGAAAATGCAAATGACTTCAAATATCGCCACCAAAGAATATTCGAATATCACCAATGAGAAAATACAAATGATTTCAGATATCACCATTAAAGGTAACTCGAATATCACAATCGAAAAAATATAAATGATTTCAGATATCACTATTGAAGTAGAGTCAAATATCACCATTGAGAATATGAAATTCAGATTTTTAATACTCAAATATCACCACTAAATACTTTAAAAACGATTTATCACAATATTTTTCTTGACTGATGCTAATTTTTCTGAGTTTATAACTTTCATGCCAACTAAATTTAGCTTAAAACTCTCATCTTATGCCATCTCATTTAAATTCCTACAAATTCTTAATTTTTGGAATATGTTTTCGCCCTTTTTTTTTTCCTTTTTTCTTCTTTAATGTTTCCAAAATTGGCAAACACCATTACAATGCAAATGTCTTCTCTTATAATGATGATGCAAATGCAATGCAAATGCAATGCAAATGTCTTTTACAAATATGCTAATATATACATCCCTATCAATGATGGACAAACTAATGATGCAAAAGCAAAGTCAAAAGATGCAAATACTCAAAATTTTCTTTTCTTAATTAGAAAAACCATGCCAAAATATGCAAATGCCCAAAATCTTCTTTTCTTAAATTTTTCAAAGTTCTTTTTCTTTCAATCCCAAATCTTTCATCTCATTTCAATTCCAAATCTTTTCTTTGTTGCTCATTTTTCATCAATTTCTACTTTCTTTCTTCACAACTTGGATTTCTCAACTTTTCTTTCCATTCTATTTTCGCCTTTAGATCAAACATACATATGATCAGCTTAGACTTAATAAAAGGGAATTGAAGAAAATAAACCATCAAACTATGGTCAAACTCAACTGATTAAACATATTTTTGTATTATATAATGCTTCTCATCATGCCACTTATTTTCTTCAAAAAAAAATTTTTTTCAAAATTTTATTTTCCTTCCAAAAACAATGCCTTAGTCAACCTTTATGAAACAATGTCAAATCTCTAAAAAAAAAATTGGTGATCATTATTATGCACATGTTTGGACAGAGTGGCAATTCCATCTTTTCAAACAGCTTAGATGGTTAATTGTCAGATTGAGGTCTTGATTATCAAAAGTGACTTCACGACTTAATGGGAGAAGTTGAATTTTTATTCATCCATGCTCAATAATAAATTTCTTTAGAAGGTTCTTTTGAAGTACAATCAGATCTAACACTCTTTTCAATATCACAATGTAGTATTTTAATAGATGTCAAGACCAGCTACTTTAAATTCAATATTATATTGAAAAAGGCCAGGATTTTCTATGATAATCCTTAAACACATCTCAATCATTGATTACAATGAGTTTTCATCTTGCAATCTCATTTCTGCTCTAGATTGCCCATTTTTTGTTTTCACCCTAGAGCTTCATTCTTTCATTCTTTTTTGACAATTTCACCATGCATTCAAGTACTCTTTGAGAAAAAAAAATTTACAAAGAAAAGAGGCAAAAGCAAAATTGGTTATGAGGATTCTACAAGGAATCAACTATTTAATTTAAGATCCATGTTTGATCAAAATAAACTTTTTAAGGTATATAACATAGGCCAGGGTTCGAGGTTTTGAAAGAATGGATAAATAGGTCCAAAATATGTGTTTAAAGGTGATCAAACTAAAGATCATTTTATATCATGTGACAGACTTTCTTTCAAGCATTTATCCCTTTTATTTCTTCAGTCTTAACATCATATCATCTCATTTCTTCTTCCCTCTTTTTTTCTCTTTTTTTTTGTTTTATTTTTTTATATCATTTCTACATTTGCTTTTTTTTGCATATTTCAACTTTTGCTGGAATATGTTCAAAACTTCTAAAACTCAATTTATCTAACATTTGCCTTTACAACATAAGGTATTCTTCCTTTGTTGTCGAAACATAACTTCATCAAATAAATCATTCTTTGTATTTTTTCCCTAATGTAGAAGGTGATCTTCGGTCAAGATTTATTTAGAAAGAATTGATTAAGTTCAAAAGGGTAACAAATGGATAATTTCTTGTTTGTGAAAAGATAAAGAAAGATGGCCATTAGTTATCTCAAGCCTGGTCACTTGCGTTGAAGAGTGATTTCTTGAAAAACCTTAATTTTGTTTTTATCATTTTTTTTGTTTTTTCACTTTCTCTTTTTGGGATCATTTGAATATCTAAAGCACAGAATAAAACTATCGACCTTTTTTATTTTTTTTTTGTTTTCACAACTCATATGACAACCAGTCTTTCTCTTATCTTGATAAATCAACTAGGTTTATATGACAATAGAAATCATGTTGAAAAGGTTTATTTAGGTTCCAATTGTGCACATCATCACCAAATTAGATAATGGCATGAACTAGTCAATCTTGGGGCAATTGAAAATCATGCTTCTCTGCCAATATGCCCTTAGATGAAAAAAATGGTGCATTTGTGTATTCATGGCTATCTAAATGATTTTGTGTTTGAAGCATAGCCTTGACACCTATTAAATCAACAACCTCTAAATAAAAAAGCATCATATTTATTTGATTTTCAAGAAACTCAAAAAGTTTTTTCAAACTGATTGTTTCAGTGTTTGTTACCTTTACGAGAGGCATCACAAAGTTCAAGCTTGTATCCTTTGGAGTATTAAGGTTTTTCAGGTAGTTTTAGAACATGAAAAAGACATGAAAATACTTTATTTGTATAGTCTCATAATAACGACCATCAATTTTTTTGAGACTTTTTATTATGAAATAAAAAGAATTTTTTTCTTTTAAAAACTTGAAAGAAAAAGAGAAATGGAAAAAACATTATCTCAATTAGCATTCAAATTCAAACTTTCATACAGTTCATGAAGTTCATATACATGTCTAATACAGCAGTGAAAGATTAAAATGAAAACAAAAAGATCACATTTTTTATTTTGAATCAATCAACCTCTTTATAACACTAAATGAAATGTCGACCATTTTCTTACAAAAACACACAAAACCATTCTCCATTTCCTCCTCTAACCATTGCCTCAAAATTATGCATATTAATGCTTTAACACCCTCGGTTCACCTCTTTTTCAATAAATCAAGGTAAAGTGTCTTTAGTGACACGATGATCCCTTTTAACTCCAAACTCTATTTTTCAAGCTTTAATCAAATTTCTAACTTTGCATTTTAGTGTAGGGCAGTTCTTTGTTGAATGGCCCTGATTTTCATTGTGAAAATCACATTTTGATTTAGGATCATACCATTTTAGGTAAGGGGGTTGAAGGGATTCTAAACACATAGGCTCCAAAAGTTGATTCTAGATAAGTTGGGATAACAATTCAGTGTAAGATATGAGAATGAGATCAACACCATTTTTTATTTTGTTACTTTGCTACCTTTTTTTGTTATTTTCGAAAGAATTTAAATGATTGGCTAGTTAAAAGTGTAGGTGTAAGTGTTTGAAGGTGAAAGCTTGGTTAAACCTTTAATTGGTTCGGGTAAAGATTTGATTAGACATTATTTATGGCAAGGTAGTAAGGGTGGTAAATTGGGTGAAGATAATACGAGGCAAAACCATTGTCTCATTGCTCCTCATGAGTTGTAGTTTGCACATCTTTTTCTTTTTTAGATGCCCCATCTTTCTTTGTATCTCTCTCATTGAGGTTTTCACTTTTGATTGCATTTTCAATTATCTTTCTTAAAATTACCATGTCCATAAAATTTTTTGCGCCATTCCCAATCATCTTGTCATAATAAGGTGCTCGAAAAGTGTTAACAAACAAAACAGTGATTTCTTTCTCTATGAACAATGGTTGAACTTGGCAGCCCCATATTTCCATCTTTGAGCATATTTTTTAAAGCTCTCACTAGCTTTTTTCTCCATTTCTTGTAATGATAGACAATTTGGGATCAAATCTACTATGTGCTTGCATTGGGTTACAAATGCCTTAACCAATTTTTTTCATGAAGTGATGCGAGTTTTGTTTAATTAAAAATATCACCTAACAACATATCTCATAACACTATCTTAAAATACATGAATTACGAACCTGTCATCACAAACATGGGCAACAATTTTCTTATAGTACATCATGACATGGGTCATTAGGCATTTAGTCCCATTATACTTCTCGAATTTTAAGACCTTAAATTTAGGTAGAACAATCACATCTAACACCAAACAAAGCTTCGATGCATTCATAGATCAATAAAAATTTATTCCCTCAATAACTTGAAGCACTTTTTTTATGATATCCATCTTCTTTAAGGTGGTTGAATTTTTTATTAATTCAAATAAACTTTCTTTTAATTTTTTTAGCTTTTCAAAATTGTCAGATATTTGAATTAGATCAAATTTATCTCTAGGAATAATGTATCCTTGGGACTATCCTTGTGCAACTACTAAAGGTATTTGAAGATGAGAGTATGCCCTAAAATGTAAGGCTTGTTGTGATTGTGTTCTTTGGGATACTTGCACTTGATGTGAACCAAACTCAGCAAGATATGAGGAATCTTTGATTCTTTGAATGTGGGCTTCATCTGCTTCTCTATTCAAATTTTTTAACATTCCATTATCTAGACCAACTCTCTTCTCAATTCATCTTGAGCTTTCTAAAATTTTTTATTTTGGCTATTTTATTTTTACTCCATATGTATTAGATAAGTGGCAAGTAGAATGTTTTGAAACTTTTAATGATCAAGTTCTTGAACCATTGTTACTACAATCAAGAATTAGGATGATAGGCAGTTACAAATTTATGCAAACAAAAAAAAATTATATGAATGAATGGATAGATGCATCCATTGAATGCTATCAAATAAAAAGCTTTTAAAAATTAAAAATCATCTTGACAACAGGAATCTCCAAGTAACACTCCTAAACAATCCTAAAATCTATTGCCTTATCCTATATTTCAACTTCAGGATCATGGTACTGCTAGTGATAGGTTTTTTAACTGATATAATTAGGTAATGAACTTTCAGTAATCTTAAGCTTCCTTTCGTTTTTGAAACTTAATCGACTAGCTTTGATTAAGCCCTAGACTTTACATTTGAAAGCGAGGTAGTTTTTTGTTGAATGGCTTGTATTCTCATAATGATAATCACACCGAACATTAGCATTATAACATTTAAGATAATGAGGTTTTAGTGGCTTTAAAAAAAATGGTACAATCAGATGGTTTTTAAAAAGTTATGGGAATAGCTCAATATAAGTCATGAGGATTTGATCAATGATCGCTCTTTGTTTTTTTTTACTTAATGTTTTTTTAGGTTGAGCAGTTATTTGTCTCATCACTATGGGCCTTGAAATAGAATTAGGTGTATTTGTTGGATAGTTTATTGGGAAACTTAGCTATTGGATATACTGATAAGCACTAGGGTTTTAGGACGCACTACTTACAACTGTGATATAGTATGGGTTTGGGTTGATTTGTTGGGGTTGAATGGGAGCAGATTTTGTTTAAGCTGCCAAAAAAGATTGTTAAGGGATAACTGGATGAGGATTTAGATTTGGGTGTGAACTAATTTGTGGAGTTCGGACGAAGTTAGAAGAACTTATCTCTTCTGCTTCTTTTCTAACTTGGTCTTTTCTTAAACCATCAGATGCATTGGTAGCATCAGTATTGTGAGAAGCTTTTTGGTCTTGACCTAGTGTTTGCTTGATGCATAAACAAATTGGGTGTGATGAGGTTTCTTGAGAATGGGCTACTTCAAGCTTTCTCACCAACTAGGTAAGTCTTATTTTTATTTCTCATATGTCATGATCAAATTCCTCTTGGTTGATTCCAACGCTCGTATCTGTGCTTCTAATTGATCTCTCATTTCTTTTAAATTACTAACCCAAATAAAGCAAAAGAGTTTTGTATTATGCAATGACATGATGAATGAATGATAATGATCTATGAATGAATAAAATGCATGAAATGAATGAAAATAGATAAATAATTAAACATACAAATAAATAAATAATTGCAAACCTATTGATGTTAACATGTTCTATGCAAAAATGGAATAACAAACAAGAATATAGTTAGCATACAATATAAATAACGAAAAAGACAAAATAAGTTAGTGCACAATTTATGTAAAATAATAGGTATGTGACCTAAATTTAGGTTACTTCTACAGAAAGGAAGGACATGGCTCTATCCAAAAGCTGGACTCCTAAGGTTCACTATATGCACGGTTTAAGGTTTGATATAGGCTAAAAGGTTTTCAAATTGTTTTTCACTATCATCCACATTGGACTAGTAAGGCATTTCGATCCTCACCCATAATAGGCATCAAATGAAAAAGATTCAATTTAAGTATCAGTACTTCATTAGCCATTGTGAAAGTTAACATCTCACAAGAGCATAGGTACTCTACCCACTCCTAAGAAAGACGGAGCTCAGGTTTAAAGCTTATGTTATGATATGCACGTGAAGTGTGTGAAAGAATAGACTTTTGAACACATTTCAAATAAATAAACAAATAAGAAAATAATCAAGTAGAGAAATCAATAAAATAAATAAACAAAAAAATAGACGATTCAATGAAGACTTTAAGATCATGTAAAATTAATTTTTGGTTCGACTCTCTTAAATCCCCAACAAAATCACCAAGCTATCATAACGTAATGGTTTGGAGACTCACTCACTAGATGTAATAATCAAGTAGTTACCACCAATCTTTTTTGTTAAGATGCAATTGGTCATCAATCCTATCTTTTAATTTACGAATTTGATATTGGGTTTAAAAGTACAGTTACGTGTGAAAAAAGTTACAGCACCCCCACAATGTTCGCCTGAAAATAGTACCAATTAATCTTATGTTATCCTAAACTACTCTTGTTTAAATAGTCTTTTACTTATTACCTTATTAATTTTTTTATTTTTATTTTTATTAGTTGAATATTGAAAATTTTCTAAGTTATTTTTTACACTTTTGGTATAACTTAAAAAAAATTTTCACCTCAAAAGTATCAAAGAAATCATTTATTTTCTTAAAAAGACTTTGTCATCGAATTTATTTTAATATTTTTAAGTACATGATAATTTCTTTATACAAACGTTAATGGTATGATTTTTTTAAACAAATTAGAGAAAATCACTTGTGACTCCCTCTTAATTTCATCATGAACAAAAATTTTAATCTACTTTATAATATTTTTATTGTTTATTTTATTATTGAGGTAAAAAAAATTTTATTAGTTAAATTCCCAAAATGTTTCCAACACTTTTGGCATGTTATGAAAATATTGCTCACTTAAGAAATTTTGATAAAATCACCACTCATGAGTTTTATTTTTATAAAATTTTACTTAACTTAACAATTTAAATATTTTATATTTTATTATTTTTTATTAAAAAGATTTTCAAAAATCTTACCAACATTTTTGGTAAAATTTTGAAAATTACTTTCTTAATAATCACCACTTTTGATTTTGTTATTATTTTTTTTATGTCTTTATTTAATTCTTGATTTTTATTCAAAGTGAAAAAAAATTTTAAAATATTTCCAATACTTTTATGTTTTAAAAAATTTCTTTGTATACATATTTTTAATAAAATCACCACTTGTAATTTTTTTTTTATTAATAATATTTTTTTTATGTTTGAAAAACTTCTAAAATATTTTTAACACTTTTAAAATATTCTAAAAAAATTTTTTGTGTAAATATTTTTAATAAAATCACTACTTGTGATTTTATAGTTATTTTATCATATTTTATTTATTTTTACTATTTATTTTTATTCATTCATTATTCTAAATTTTATATTTATTATTTTATTTTTTATTATTATTGTATTTATTTTAACATGTCGTATATTGTAAAATGAAATACTAAAAATAACACAAAAAAATAAAAAAAATCGAATAAATTAAAAAAGAGAAAAAAATACTAATTTTTGTCGATCAACATTAGAGTCAACGTCAACTGTCCAATCCAAGTCTAGTGCGGCTTGAGGTGATTCTGGACCAGTTCAACTAAACCAATCAGTGGCTGAGGGAGAAATGAGTCATGGGTCGGATGCGTGGATCCCAAGTCAAAATCAAGTCCATACACAGATCCTTTTTGCTTAAAATGGCATTGTTTCATCTTTTTTTTCAGCATTATCAAAAGGTAATTTTTTCATTTTATTTTTATTCAGACCTTTTCTCTCTCTAAAAGAGAGAGCTCCTCTCTTTTAAAATAAACCAACCCACTAGAAAACCTAATAATCCCATAATCTGGCAACTGATAGCTGCACCGCCCACTGGTCATCGAAGCCTAAAAATACGTAAATTTTTCTAAAAAAATTTTCTCATTATCTTCTTTCTTGTTTTCTACTTGGTTTTATCAAATGACCCTTGATTCGTCTTAGATCTATACCGAAACTTATGGCTGAAAATCTTAAATTTTTCACCTCCACCACACCGTTCACTTTTCTTTCCAACTATATTCTTTTCTTTGTCCTAACCACTTTTCTCACAAAAAAAAAAAAAAACTAGGCCTAAAACTCCTCAATAACCAAAATATTTTTCCCTTTTTTATTTTATTTTTTTTATTTTTTTGGCTTTTTGAAACTGTGTTCCCATTCCCAAAGGCTATGGCTTTTTTTTATTGTTGTGTATTTGGGTTTTTTTTTGTGTTTTTGCAAGCTTTTTTTTTATCTGGTAGAATGGACTTTATTGGCTAAAGTCATTGGTGGGTGGTCTTGGTTTTGGTTTGTTTGGATGATAGTGATTGAGGCATCAGAATGGTGAGGGGCGTGTATAATGCTGGGCAAAAAAGAGGTTTAGTGAGGTTTGGTTTGGAACTAGTTAGTGGTGCTTAGCAATGGTATTGGCCACAGGTGGTCTGGTGGGAGTTTATGCATAGCAGGATTGATTAGAGGGCTATCTTAGCATTGGGCAAGTGCTGGCTAAAAGTAGTATTGGTTCTGGTAGTGTGGTGGCCAAAAGTGTCATTTTTTTTGGCTACTTGTTAGTTGTTTTAATTAGGGTAGGCTTTGGTTTACAGAGGATTAAGTTTTGTGATTTTTATAAGATTTTTTTCGAATTGCCCCCTCTTTGTAGTGATTTTTTTAGGCTCAATTTAAATAGTTAATCTAGGATGAAATCATAGATTTCTTGGGATTTGGAGAAGACTTTAGGGTTGATTTTTATGCTACCAAGTTAGATAGTGACAAGGTGGGTAATTAGAAAAAATTCAATAACCGAGTTTAAGCAATTTGGCTAATTAAAGTTTTTTTTTCAAAGTTTTCTTGTTTTTTTTTATTTTTTAACTTTTTTTCTTTGACTTTTTTTTCTAAACTAATTAATGAAATAATAATGTATAAAATAATTATACTTAATAAACAAAAAATGATCAAAATATTAGAATAGGTTTAAATCGAACATACAAATGCAATTTAAATCCATTTGATCAATTCGAATAAAATTAGGTGTCTACAATGTATAAACTGTCTAGCAAGGTAACTGACAAAAAAAAAAACTATTTGATAAAGAAACTAAAGTTAAAGTTCCATTGCAAGTAATACATTTTGATATTTATTTCCCAATGTATGTAAGAACACGCAATTGAGGTTAATATTTCATCATATTTATTAATGATAACACATATTTCAGTTTTTGTCTATTTGATTCTTCACAAGTCTAAAGCTTTAAAATGCTTTAGAAAGTATTTATACTTTGTGAAAATCAATTAGATAAAAATGTTAAGGCGTTGAGAATTGATTGTAGATGTGAGTACTTGTCTAATTAGTTCAAATAGGTATATGATGAAAATGGTATTAATAGGCAATTAATCATTCCAACGACTCTACAACAAAATGGTGATGTAGAGAAAGGAAACAAAACTCTTCTGAAAATGGTTAGGTCAATATTGGCAAAAGTGAGTTTGTAAATCATTTTTGGTGTGAAATATTATTATTAACTATTTATATATTCAATAGAATATCTTCCAAGCCAATTACAACCATTGCCTATGAATTATGGATTTGTAGAAAACCTAATCTTAGTAACTTGAGAACTTAAGGTTGTACTGTTTATGTTATTGAGTTTACTAATTAACATGACAAGTTAGGTCTATAATGCAAAAAGATTATATTTGTAAGATACTCTAAAAATTTCAAAAGGATGTGTTCATAAGTGAACAATTAAATGAAAGCGTAACTGAATTTTAAAACTCGGAATGCCATTTTTCAAGAAAATAAGTTTTCAAAATAAAGGTGAGATGAGTCAGAAAATGTCTCTTTATGAGATTAAGGATGCAAATGATTTGGTAAGTTGCAAATCAATTAATGTATATTCCCAATCAATAACCAACAATATCTCATCCAAGCGGAAGCATGACTAAAGTTGATGAATTTGTTTCACAAGAATCACAAGTTAAGCAAAAGAAAAGTGGATAAAAGCCATGAAAAAAGAAAATTGAAGTTTAAAATCAAACAACATATGAAAATTGATTTCTTATCCAAAAGACGCAATTCTAGCCACTGTAGCCTGTTTAGATTTGGAATTACATCTAATGGATGTGACAAGTATCTTTCTAAATGAAAAACTAGAAAAAAATATATATATGAAATGGCTTATAGGTTTTATTAACAGAAGTTAACAGCATAAAAGTGTGCAAATGATTAAGGTCATTTTATGGTCTTAAAGAATCTTTTAGGCAATGATACATTAGTATTCATCAAGCAATAATTTCTTATGATTTTATTCTGATTGATGAAAATCACTGCGCGTATGTCAAAAAAGTAATAAATAAGCTTGTGATCTTGTAACTCTATATGGATGACATACTATTGGTTAAAAATAATAAGGAGTATTCCATTATAACGAAAATTGGTTGTCTTCAAATTTAAAATAAAAGACATATGTGAAACAGCTTACATACTTGGTTTAAAAATCAATAGAGATTGTTTCAAGAAATTGTTCTTTTTCACATGAGTAATATATTAAGCAAATTCTTGAACGATTTAGTATGCAATACTGCAAACCAATTGACACTCCTATGGCAAAAAATGAAGGCATGAGTCAAAGAACATGTCATGGGACTCCACAAGGTAAAGGAATAAATGAAAAAAGCTCTTTACTCTAGTGCTATTGAAAACCTTATGTATGCTATGATGTACATAAGATCGAACATTTGCTATGCCATAAGCATGGTAAGCAAATATCAATCCAATCTAGATTGATCCCATTCAAAAGCCATGATAAAGGTATCAAGGTGTCATAAAGACTGTTGATTATTTGTTGTGCTATTAAGAAAGTTGTCTGCATTTAATTAGCTATATGGATGCTAATTGAAAAGAAGATTTAAATAAAAAAAAATCTATCTCTCGCTATGTTTCTTATTGAATATTGGGCTATATTTTGGATTTGTAAGAAAAAAACTTGAATACCACTATCCACAATGAAAGCTAAACTTATAACATTTTCAGTGCCAGTGCAAGAAGTTGTTTAGCTTATGAAATTTTTTTAATCTTTTGGGAATTGAGAAAGATGAGTCTAACTCAATGTTAGTGAATTGCAATAATTAAGTAACAATCACATTCTCAAACAAATTCCAAAAACCAAATACAAAAATACTAAATATAATTTTATAAAAGATATGGTGGTACAAAAAAAGTCAACAAATACATTTCTACGTATGAGATAATTACTAATCCATTAACTAAGCTCATGCCCAAAAATAAGTTTCATAGCCACATGAAATCTCTAAAGTTGTGTAGATAAAGATGTATCGATTAAGATGTTCCATGTGAACAATCTATGATTTTTTTCATTTGAGTTAAATTATATTGAATGAGATTAATGTTGTTAAAGTTTATACTTTATTTTGTGAAACGTGCACACATGTATATGAATATATACATAAAAGATATGATTTGAAAGGTATGTCTGACAGAGGATTGACCTTTACACACAAGTAATCGCCTTAATGGTTTGGCACCATGTAAATGATATTAGTTTTAAACTATGGCCCCAAGCTTAAAATGAAATCCCCTTGATAAGGGATCAAGATGAGGTCACTTGATATTGAGCTTTGTGACTGAAAATGAATAATCCCACAAGTTACTTTGTCTGTCTTAAATGCTAAATGAAAGTCTTATTGATTATGTGGAATCGAGTTATGGATTAAAGTTAGATACTAGGAGTATCTAAACTATCACATATACGTATGATATTAATATCAACTGATAAAGACAAATGCTCCATGAAAAAATGAGTAATATTGTAGCATGTGTGTCATACCACATGTCCATTTGTTCGAACAAGACAATAGAAGAATAAATTTTTACTTCTTATTGTGTGAGACCTTTAAAATCAAAAGATCTCATATTTAGCATCCTTAAAGACTTTCGACCGTTTCTTAAAGTTTCAGCTCAATGTTAGCTATCTTAGATTGTTGCCAATGGTCATAGATGATTTGATTTAATGGGACATATTTGGATAGCAATTGAATTGAAATGAAAAAATTCTAGAAGAAAGAAAAATCATTCTAGTGTCAATGGCTGCAATCACAAGCCGACTAATTATGTTTGAAAAGTAGAACATAATTGTGAATACACAAATACATCAAGCAATATGATAAAATAGAGATCGTGAGAAACTTGAAATATAACTGAATGGATCTAGAATGCTACATACTTATTCTAGTTGTATTTGAGAGTTACTATATATATCTAATAGTTATATAAGTGACTAAATATGATTTTGAGGTCTTATATGCACCTAACAGTCGTATAGCAACTAAGCTTTCAAAGTATGCTAATTGCATAACTTATTTTCTTATATGAACCTGTTATAAAGAGTAAAGAAACGTTTTCATGATCGTGAGAGTTTGCCACCCATTCTGTGTGAGCAAGAGATATTGGAATAAATCACCCATTCATGGGTTAGATAAACCTCCAATAAAATGGTGTTATTCAATTAAACAAAAAAAAAAAATACCACCTATTCTCTCCTTCATGAATCATGGCATTCAGCCATAAAAAATGAAATATGACGAAAGAATATTTATCCACAATATGAGAAAGGTCTCATTCATATGTAAGACTATATGATAAGTCACAAAAAAATAAAAAAAAAAGGGAAATTGGTAAAGTAAAGGAATAAGGCATTCCTCACGAACATTCTGAGAAATCTCATACTTCAGTGATTAAAAACCTACACTATGGATAGTGGACAATTACTGAATGCATGATCTTGTCAATGACCAATGAATCAAGTCAACATCACTTTTACAACACTTTTGCAAATATTCTTCCACCGTGCCTCTACAAATTATGTTTTCTACATTATTTTTTATATATGATCTTGTTCATATTATTATATTATCCTTTGGTTTGAATAACTTTGCATACATTGTTATACAAACAATTCCTTTAATAGTGGGATGTAGGATCATTTCTTTAATAGTTTTCAAGCTAAAAATTTTGTATGTAGAAACAATGATCGAGTAAAATTAAATTTTAGATTTTCTGCTAATGCATTTAAAAAGTAAGGCCAACTATTTTGTTGTTACAAAGTGGTTATCTGAAGGTCAGTTTATCCATTTACCATCAAATCTTCTATGAACCTTGACAAACCAATGTATGCAACAGAATGCAACCCAAAACACATTCCAACTACCATTCTTTTTTTTTTTTTCTGTACATAGTATCACCAAAAAAAAAACAATGGAACGGAAACAACCATTGAAAAAGACTTTCCACCCTTAACACATTAAGAGAGTTAGAACTATTTGCACATGCTTTTATGTATTTACAAAGCTTCTAAGAGGGAGGCAACAAAAAACAGAACACTATACCAAAAGGAAACAAATAAAAAAAGAATATCAGCACGATGGTAGCAGCAAACATCTCTAAGATGATAATATTTGATGTGCTTCATAAGCTTGTTGGGTAAATATGTTTTTTTTTTTTTTTACATGTGCTCAAGACGTAGGTGGCTATTGTCTTAGGAAGCTCCATCAAGTTGTTCCAACTTTCAACCTGGGCTATGCCAGTAATAAAACATGAGAGAACGCATGATAACCCAACATTAATTTGGTCAAAGGCTATTTTTTAAGAGGAAAGGTAGGTTGCTATAAGTTTAGTTGTAATTAAAGGATAAGCCTACAAAAGCTCTAAATAAAGTTAAGTTTTATAGTTAATGGCAATAGCATATGAAATTCTATTCTGAAGCAACTTCAGACGAAAGCCGAAAGGATGTGCAAAAGAGTAACATTGCAACTTATGAATGAAATCATATTAAAAGGTCACATGGATTTTTTTTTCCTCAAAACAGTAATAAAGTTGATAATACATGATAAATTGTATCTAAGGAGATATAAATATTAATTTGTACCTTACTTGGAAGAACCTACAAGAAATTCTTCATATTCATCTTATGAAACACTGTGTGCAGTGCTCTAAGCTGTTTGGCATTCATCTCTGTGGCCTAAAACAACTTTTACAGGAGTTACTGGTATGTCTTCAATACCAGACATGAAAGATTCATCCCGCACTGGCGCATCAAGCTTCACAATCATTGATGAGCTATTTAATTAGGGATCGGAGATAATAAGTAAAATCTGTATGAAGTATTTAACTGGTGACAGCAATAATAATAGGAAAAGCAGGCAGACAAAAAACCAATTCTAAGTGATAACAGAATCTTACAAATCATAAGATATCGCAATAAAGGAGGAGCAAAAAATTTGAAGTTAAACAAGCAAAGAAAAGAAAATGAAAGAACATGAAAATGTAAATGGAATGTTGGTGGTCATATCAGTTGTTGCAAACCTAATTGCAATTTCGGTTGCAGCAGTTTTAAATCTTTTTGTTGTAGATTTATCTAGAAAATGTTAGCTCGTTGTTTGTCTGCCAGTTATAGATGTGGGCAGCGACTGTGGTGTTTGATTGGCAGAAATAATAACTTTTGGTTGACAGAGTTGCTGAGGGGTTGTCAAAGTTGTGGTTGTAGGTGGGCTGACTATAACTTTGGACGATTCCCATGAACTCATTTGTGGTATAGCCATTGAAGGAGTTTGGAGATTGGGAGCAGAGATTTCGAGACTTTGGTGCAACAAGTTATAAATGTCTTCTTAGACCGTTTGTATCATCACTCTTGGAGTTTTTATCAGGGTCGTGGCTCCAAAGAATTTCATGCTTTTTTTCCTTTGCTCAACTAACACGATCTATGACTAAAAGCTACTGCTTAACAGACCAATCGTCCAAGCAATAAAACACAAAGCAAAAAATAGAAGAAAAACAACACAATAACTTATAAGGAAAAATGCGAGAGATCAAGAAACCAAAAAAGCAAAAAAAAAAAAAAAAGTGATACACAGTCAAGAACAATTGAGCCAAGATGATCAATAACATGCTGAGTGTAATACAATAATTACCGTTATTGCTTTTGGGTCTCAAAAGACAAAGCAAAAGCAAATAAAAAAACCAACAATAATGAAAGAACAAAACCTTAACCTGAATTCATCTCAAACTTAATGAGCCAAAAACCTTCAACAGTGCCTGCAAAAAAAATAGAATAATAATTAAAAACCCTTTTTGAGCAACACGCAAAACAGACAAAAAATCCATTCAAACTCTTTTCCATCAATGATAGAAAGTATAAACTGATTGAGCCTGGTAAAAGAAACACAAAATGATAAGAAACTTGGAATGTTAACAATCAATCTAACACAAAAAAGGACTCAAAACCAACTATAAAAAAAATACTAATATAAATTAATTTCAAACTGCAATTAACCACCTTGCAAACCTGAAAAAAAGGTAATTCAAAAAATAAGAAAAACATACATTATAAAAATCAGGTTGGGATTATCCTCGCTATAGAGAGAAACAAAGCTGTTCCCCCATTCCAAAGTTGTGATGCTTCTATGCAGACAATTCTGCATGTCCCAAAGCACTTCTCCCAAGATTAATTGAAAAGAAGAAAAGCAATTAGAGCTCAATCTCATCTCTTAAAGCAGTTTTGTGCTAAAAAATTTATATATTATTAAAATTTGACATACCGTCGTGTTTCATAAGCCTCATTCTTGTATCTCTTAGCCAGAATTTTTTGTTGTTATATCCGATCATGCTTCCTTCTTCTCTTTCCACTTCTTTTTCTCCGCTCCCTTTCTCTCTTTTAATTTTTTTCGATTATGAGGTCCATAAGTTTCTACTTTGTTTTTCAATCCTTCTCTTCCCTTTTCTGTTTTCATTTTTTTTTTTTAATCCTTTTAAATCTAGAAGCCTCTCCTCTTACAGCATCCAGAAGTTTCTCCTTCTGTCCACCGACTGTAAAACAATTTTTGCCCAAATTTACCCTTTAATTTTTTTAATACATTACTAACATGTACAAACAAATGCAGTCCCTTGTAGTCCAGGGACTACTTAGTTTCTTTTTTTTTTTTTTCTTATCTTTTGCTTTCTATTCGTTTTTTGCAAGAAAATTAAAAAAAAAAAAAAAAAAAAAAACAAATAACAAAAGCATCAATTAAAGCGAGACCAATATGAACAAAGTTTACCTTAATTTCAACCATTGAACAACTAAAACACCTCTCTTTTTATATTGAATCACGACAACTGAAATCCCATAACAATAGAAACACTAATAATTCTTAAGGCCTTTTTTAGATTCAACAAGCATTTCAGAATTCTAATAAGCTATGGTTTTTTCGAACCCTCACCGGCATATGCTCGGATGGTTTCCACCCTCGCCACCTCCTTGGTCAATGCCGGCAGCTTCTCCCCAATCCTTCTCCATCTATAACACAGTAATTTCCACAAAGTAACAAATAAAATCAACGCTCTCCATGCAAAAATTCAAAAAAAATGCCTCAACTTTCCAACAAAAATAGAAAAAATTTAATATCAAAATCAAAACTTTTACATTGATTAGAACTTGAAACGGAGCTTCGAGAACAAAAGAAGGATCCTAGATCGATAAATTTTGAATTTACATTGCCAAAAAGGTCAACAATGCGATCGAAGAAGCAAGTGCGAGGCTTAATTCGAGGGTGCAATTGAGGTGGATTAGGTTTCACTCTAAATCCTCGCAGAGTCAGAAACTCAGAGACCATACTCAGTTCTTGAGTAAGGTCATGGTCGGAGTCGAGTTTAGTGTTAAGGACAGAGGAGGCTGAGGAGGGGAGTCAAGAGTAGAGGGAAACTTTGCAGAGAGTCCATATGGGTCGGGTTTTCGAGTCAAGCCATGGAAGATTAGGGCGACGAGGCAAATTTTATAGGGAAATGAGGGTATATTTGGATTTTGAAGTTACAGATTGGATCGGGTGCCTGAGAAGTGGATCATGACCGGCTGATTCGATGCTAGCTTCCATGGAGGAGATACTGTAGAAAAAATTAGAACTCGATCTCGTCTCTTAAAGCAGTTTTGTGCCAAGCATCCAAAAATTTCTTCATCTGTCCATACCGACTGTAAAACAAATTTTGCCTAAATTTACCCTTTAAATTTTTGTTAATACATTGCCCTAATTGCAATTTCATGTTGTAATCGGGGAATGTTTTAATATATTAGCATAGATTATTGTCAATGTTGTATATATAGGCATTAATCTTTTACTTTGTGGTATAATTTCTATATAAAGGCTCTCGAATTTTAACTTTCAATTATGTACCCCAATTTGTGTGCGTGTGAAATTAACTTTAAGATTACTACGATATAAAATGGGCATCTGGAATCAAATTAACTTCACAACAATTTCTAGGTTAGTTTGTTCACACATATTAAACTAAAAGAAAAAAAAAAGATACGATTCATTTGCAAACAAGAAATATCGACAGCATAGGAGTATTGATTTTGTCATTGATGCATGATATACCTGTTTAATAGGATTATTTGTCTAAATTCAAAGATTTATCTAATATTTAAATAGTCCAAAAATTCAAATTTTGGTACAAAGATAAAAGGAAAAGCAATTCATAATTTGAATAAATCATACAATCTTCAATTTTCTACTACTTGAATTAAGTTTTCTAATTAGTTAAGGCCTAAAATTTCTCCCGTAAGCTCATCTTTACATCAGGAAGTATAAAATGATGAGTAATGCAAAATCTTGTAAGAAATTTTCTTTGGCCTACCCACACTTAATTTGTTCGGTTTACATCAAGGATGATCACAAATTAAACAATAATTAAATTGGCATTCTCTTTATAAAACAACATGTAATTGTTCTCATATACATATATTTTGACTAAACCAAAGTCAAATTTTGCCATCTTCGTCTTATGGAAGCTTATCCTTTATCATCACAATGAGATAATCAAAACATGCTTTACTTATGTTAAACTATAACTTACAATTTAAATGTTGAGATACAACAAATAATGTCATATGCTTTGTGCAACCTGACTACAATGACTCATCTACACCATTCATCAAAGAATAAAAGTTTGGTGTCCCCTTATTTGTTATTTCTCATCATTTCTTGACTCGTTACCAAAATTAACATTTGAACCAAAATTTAGATCTAAAGAATTCATAACCATTTTTGCATAAGGATTTTTTATTTCTACTTTACACATTGGATCAAATTCAAGATCTCTACTTTTTTATGATTCCGCTTGTTCAACTTTTTCGTGAAGATACCAATTCATGTAACCAATGAAAAAACTTTTATAATAAAGGTTTTTATGCACTTCAACTGCATGAAAATCATTTATTCTAACATTTGTTGTAAGGACACTTAATTTTATCCCCACTAACAAAATTTGTTTAAGAAAATGCAAAATTTATAAACTTCTCAACTCTTTTCAAGAATTCATTGATAATAAACCTATTTGCATCTAAGATTTATCTCTATCCATTTTTCAAACCTAAGTGGCAAAAAGTTCATAAGCACAAAATTATATATATGTCATAATCAAACATTAATTCTCAAAATTTCACAAAAATTCACAATTTTACAATTTTTACAATAATTTCATTATTTCACAATTACATAATTTTCACAAAAATTCACAATTTCACAGTTTTCACGATAATTAAATAAATTTTGGTACAACATAATTTTCACAAAATTTTTAAATTCCACAAAAATACACAATTTTCTCAATAATTTTACACAAATTCCACTTCAATTCAACAAATTCCAAATAAACTTCATATTTTCAAAAATATTTCTACACAAATAACACTTAATTCAACATCAATTTTAATAATTCAATACTAATTTCATAATTATCACAAATTATTAAAAAAATTACCCTAATTATTCATTAATTTAAACAAATTAAAATTTAGCAGTAAAAGAAATTACCAAAGTATTGTTTAATAATGAAAATCGTGTTAAAGCTTATAACCCAAAAAATAATAATTAAATAAAATTATTAATTCAAAAGATAGAAAAAGAAAAAAGAGACTTTACAAAGAAATAATTAAGGCTAAGGAGTTGGGGAAAGATAGAGGTTCAACTTACCTCTGAAAGTAATAGCAAACTGTTAGCCATTTATTAAAAAACAAACGGAAACGAAGGTGATATGAGAGGGTTCGATTTGGGGTTGTTTTGGGGGTAAAATGGCCAAAAGTGGTGCGGATTCGATGAAGCAGAGGTTGGCGGACTTCTAATGGTTAGACGACGTTTGAAGTGACTGAAGGTCGACTGGTTTAAGTAAAATGGGTGAAAGGTAGGTGGGTCGCAAAAGAAGAGGAAGGAAAAGAAAAGGATATTTGAGGGGAGAGAGAAAGACTTTTATCGATGAAATTAGAGACAGAGTTCCATCATTATTTCCCATTCCAAATTTTTTACGATTGAAAAATTTTGTAGCTATTAATTTCGTTGCTATTTTCTAAAAATTTTAAATTAAAATTTGAATTTTATTAATTATAAAATATTTGTACTAAAATTATTTTTTTTTTGAAAAAAAAAGTTTAGAATTACGGTTAAAGATAATAAGAAAAATTAAAAGTGATTTTTTTTTCTTTTCAAATTAGATATTATTATGAAACAATTAAAGATATGCAAGCAATTTTTTATAGAAAAATTAGATACAAAGTGGGTTATTATAATTATGTTTTCAATGTCATCAATTCTGTTTCATTCATAATAAGTATGCTTCCTTATATTTTGTGCTTATAACAAGAAGATTAAAATGTGTCACAGTCCCTTCATTCTTTGATTTTTAGGAATTTAATTTCTATAGTACTATTTAAAAGAACTTAATTTTTATAATATTATTTTTAAGAAATTTAATTTTTATAGTATTATTTTTAAAAAAAAAACATCGATTATTTACACTTTATAGGCTGATTTACATTCTGAATTGCTAATTATAAAGGAGGAGCCAACGCCTGGATTACTAGAATTACATCTTGAACTAGCCCACTAAAGCTACATAAAAATTTAGAATCTATAGTATATTATTTTGGTTTTGGGTTGGCTGTTGGCTGTTGGCTATTCACAAACACGTGACATGTGAAACATACTAGAACCTAAAATCTTCCAACACCTCAGTCATTAACATTTCCTTTTTATTATTCTAACCCCCCCAAAAAAAAAAAATCCTTTCTATCAATTAAGTAACCTTATTTTCTTATTCTCCCCTTTTACCTTCACCAAAATATGATTAACCTAAATTTTTACTTGAAACAAAAAAAAAAAAAGAATATTAAGGTAATTTAAAAAAAGTATTTTATGAAACCTATAATGTTACGTTAAGAAAAATATATATAACTAATAAAATTTAGGAAAATTAAAGATTCAGTTTAATGATAATAATCTTTTTCTTAAAAGGAATAAGATCCTGTTTGCAAAAATTTTACTTACGGTTGATAAAATAATTAATGCAATTCGGTGAAATTGAAACTTACACTTGTATTGAGAATGAAGATAATTATTTTATTCTTAGCTAATTACATAACATAGTAATAATTTTTTTTTTATAAAATATAACATATCAATAATTGAGTAAAAGGGAAAGTGGGGGAAATGGCCAAATACGGTGGCATTTGATTGGACATAGGAATTGGAACAAATGTGGTGTTGGTATATTACCAACATAGATGCTAGATATTATTCGAATCAAGCATCAAATCGTTGTTACCTATAGAAGCAGGAGGGTAAAATTAGACCCAGATGGTATAGGCCAGATGGAGCCCATATCTTCTGAAAAAGAAAAATACAACACTTTCAGCCCATCGAATTTTAAAACTTAGCTGATCCATCGACCCATCCCGCATATTAGTCGAGGAAGCATCTTCCACCAGTAACCTCTTCTTTGAATTCCTTCCTTTTTTTATTTGAATTTAGTCACGAGTCTCATGATTTCATTATGTTTATATTTTACCTATGAAGCAAGGACTCATCTATCTATCCAATATATAAAATTAATATTATAAAATAAAAATAATAATTTTATCAATTAATGTATACTATTAAAAAAAATTATAAATTACTTCATGCAATCATTTTTAAAATTAATATTGAATAAGCCTCAAGTTAAAATTCTAATTTCAACAAATTTTTTTATTTTTAGGTTGTAATTTAAAAAAAAAAAAATTAAAATTATTGTAGCAAAGAAAAAGAATAGTGCACTAGTTTACCAGAAAGATGTTAACTAAAAAATCATTAATTTTGTTTAAAAAGAAAAAAGAAAAGAAAAAATCATCAATCTTAAATATATATCAACAAATGAATAAAATAGTATTAGAAAGGCATAAAGTCCCAATAACCTTTGAACTATAATGAAATGTTTAATTTAATAAATAATTTTTAAAAATTTTAATCTGATTTTTGAATTATAAATAAATTTTAAAAATTTCTAATCTCATATTTGAACTACAAATACGTTGATTAATATGATATTTCAAAAATTCGTTGTCAATTATGTATCATCATTTAAAACTAATGACATTATAAGTGCATATCATATTAATTAACAAACTTATAATTTAGATATCATATTAAAAATTTTTAAAATTTACATATTATATGAAATATTTTAATATATTTTAAAAAGACATTAAACCTAATAAAAATATATTTATATTTGATACAATGTCAATGTATAAAATTTATACATTATCAGTGAATAAAATAATAGCATTTCATTGATAAAATAAATCAAATGATGTCATCTTATTAATAAATTTTTTTAAAAAATATTAATTTTTACATATTTATTTTAAAAATTGATATTTGTTTGTTAATAAAATAATATTATTTAATTAATTGACAAAATATAATGAATCAAATATAAACTCAAAATAAAAATGATGAGAAAGCCCAGGCAATAAATGTCAAAGGAGTGTGGTCGGAGACTTCAGACTCTGACTCAGTTAAGTCAGGGTTCCTGCTATGGTCCAATAAAGTTAAATGAACGTTGTTGTATGCTGGAAATATAACATTAGAAACTCAGGTACTCAAAGAAAGCAGTCCAGTATTAAGCCCAACGGAAACTCTCGTACTCGTCAAAATGCCTTTTTATAGCAGAAACTAGAAAGGAACTGTGAAATATTGACAGTCCAGATGTAAATGTTTGCCAAATGCATGGCCTTGGCCTCCTTTATTCCAAAGCCTCCCAAGCCTGATACGTGGGTCTCCTCAGAACCAGCTTTATCTGGCCGGCTATAAAATTTGCTTGAATTGCACTCAAATATTTAACTCAATTAGATGATGCATGATTGCCTAATCTAGAAAATCAAAGAGCAAAGATTCAAATCTCGCTTCCTCCAAATTAAAAAAAAAAAAAGATGCTTGATTTGGGGCCTATGCCATGTAGCAGTTCGATCTACCAAAACAGTTTAAGACCATATCTCAGTGAATCCTTTTTCTTCCTAGATGAAAAATGCATCGCATAAGAATATGAAAATTTATATGCAAATGCAATAAACTAATAATGACAAAGCTGAAAAGAGATAAACAAAGACCCTATAGACAGGCGGGGTCTCTATTGCAAAAATATCAGTAATGCAGGGAAGGATTCTGTGGAAAACACCGTATATGCAAAACCTTGCTCTAGTATTGCTGTTAATAATTACTAATGAATTTATAAGGAAAACCTACAATCTCGTGTAACAAGTTAAACGGCTGCATCTCTACATCATAAATTGATCTACGACTTGCTTTCATTATAATCATTTCTTCTTCAAGCTTGATTATCCAAGGAACTTGTCTGCTAGATTAAGCTGGTTCTTGAAACAGCCCAAGTTCCATTCAAGTTAAGCTGAAGATCTGATACACAAACAAAAAAGAAGTTCAAACAATTGATTTGGTGAAACAAACATTTTTTTCTCTTTTGCAAGAAGATGAAAATGGTGAATTTCACTCATCAGGCATTAGAAGATATGATTGAAAGTAACATTAGGTCAACTACTTCAATTGTGCAATGAAAGACTTCAGTGACTTAATGCATTATCAAGATCTTGTCCTAGTACACCCATTTTTATCTTTCTTTACAGCTTCCTTAACTCGTCACTCTCCATATATTAAGGCTAGACTTTGTTTGATTTGTTCCTTTACTTTTTGTTTTTTCAATACAAAGGGAAATGCAAAAAATAAAAATGAACTGAAAATAAGATACAAAAAGCAAAAAAACCAATCAAATGGAGTTTAAATAAGCTAAAACATCAACAAAACAACTAGTAGGAAACACTGCTGCATGATTATAACATTGCACTTCTAGAGTAAACTATAAGCATTTAGGAACATTAACTCAATTTTGCCAAACCAAACCTGCAACATTAATAACAGTAATCATATTTAGTTAGTTTAATCTTTAATGAATTGTATGTTAAGTTTTTCTTTTTTCTATCAGGGTTTTCTTTTCTAAGAGAATTAATTACCGGGTTAAAGAATGATAGACAGAGAGTTGTATTTTAGGGTTCCACAAGGTTAGTCGAGATGCACTGCAAGCATGAGAAAAGAACAGCTAAAATCTTGGATTAGGACCTTAATACATTATGTAAGGGCATGAGTTTCTGGTGGGGGTTGAGGTTCTTAGTGTTGGGTTTCAAACTTTCAACGTTTGGTGCCCTTATAACTTTGCAAATGTTCTATGGTCTTAATAGGTTTTTCTATTTTGTGGATGTAAGCTAGTTTGCAAAACCACATCAATGTCTATCTACAATAGGCACTTCAAAACTAAAGCATGTAATTTTTTTTTTTTTGAAGAATAAAGCACGTAAACTAAAGTAAAAATGATCTTGGCATTATTTATAGACAGTAACTATTTTAATCTGAGAAGGTGATCAACAAGATATTGGGAATAACATTTAAACTAAAGCTGTACTGGATTAGCGCTTTTGTTGTTTTGCCTTCTACTCTCACAATCAGAAAAGCAAAAACAACACGCATTTGGACACAAGCAAAATTTTTTCTTTAAAACATCAAACACAAAATATGTAATTTTTCAAATAACAAAATGCATAATTATATTTTTATACATGCTAATTATGTTATGATTAAAATTACATTTCCTTTTTTCATTCCATATCAATTATGATGTTACTTTTTAACTTTTGATTTTGCTTTACAGCAATTAATGGTAATTGTGTTTACACCCCACATTTTCTTCTTTACACCCCATTTCTCTCTACACCCAACATTAAAAACCCTAAACCCAATTTTTACTCAATACACCTATACCCCTAATTACAAACTTCACTAAACACCCCTCACCTTTCACCACACTCATTTTACTGTCTTACACCTGTTATTCCTAATTCTCAGATCCTAAAAATCAACTCTTAAATCACTAACTTTTGGAGATAATCAAAGTCACCAAGCTTCAATTTTGATATGATAAATCTTTGATTTTGTTTGATCTTGATTAAATTTTTAGATTTTGTTATGTTTTGATTAAAATATTTTTGTCACTTCAATTCTGGATTCACATTTTCAAAAGCTTTTAAAAGCTTTCGAATTTGAATTTTCGGAATGTTCAAATTTCTAGTTGAAATTGATGTTTAAATGATTCACCTTATCATTTATTTGACAGTCGTCGTCCTCACCAATGTTTTTTTCAATCTGACCTTTCATTTTGACAATGTATAAGACAAGAATAGTACTTTTAAAGATTTAGGGTTTATGATAAAAAAAACTTGAGAGAACAGGGTATATGGAGAGCTAAAAAGTAATTTAATAAAAGGTATTTATTTAAGTAATTTTATTTTAAGGTCAATTTTATAATAAAAGTTTTTGGGTGCGGAAAGGAATTATTGGGGGTGTATTTAGAAGCTTTCTTTTCAAAACACAAAATGCAAATAATAGAAAACAAGTAACAAAGCACCAACTAAAGGGAGACCAAAATGTTGTTACAACTAGGGAAAGTTTTTTTCCATTAGTATGTAGGCTTAAAGCATTTTCAGGGAAAAAACGAAAGCAAATAAAGAGCAACACCTGTTGCCACTTTAAAATAGCTCACTCATGTACATGAAGCATTCTAAACAGTCATGAACCATAGAGCAATTATTGACCCACTAAAGAAGTATGATTATAATAAAATAAGTGCAAGACAACTTACAGTGAAATTCCATTACCTGCGGCTAAGGTTCGTAGGTGCTATATATCAAACCACTAGCATTGCCAACCTGAACCCTCTCAGCATTTTGAATGGTATTCTTTGATATTCTATTTGAGAAGAACCCTGAATTCTCTCTTATGTCACTGCAGGCATCTGCCACTGGGTTCATAACAAATCCACCCCAACCTCGACGCTGATATCTTTGGCTGACTGCTGGCTTATACGTTTCAGCACCTGAATCTTTATCAGGTGTGTTATGTACTGCATTTAGGGAAAGCATGCGCCCAGAAGAAGATAACCTTGAAGTAGAAAACCGACCTTCAGTTTTCCTCCAGAACTTGGGACTCAAAAATTCAGTACCAGGCAGCTTGCAACATGTATTATCTGGAGAATCTGTCTTTGGAATCCTTCCACTTGAAACAGCCAAATCATAAGATATTTCATCCAGAGCCATCTCCAGGCCATTTACACGGGTCTCCAGAGAATTGATCCCACTTTGGGAGCTCCCAATGAATTTCTATAATCAAATAAAGCACAACAATTATAAATGTGTCAGTACTTAAATTAAAATGATCTAACGTTAACAGAGTATGATACATGCAAGTATAAACAAACACATGCAACACATATCACGTGTCAAAGCATGTAAATTATTAAAAATGATCTAGGAAATGGTTTTTTCTCCACCTTAAACAAACTCCAAATGGTACTTTAAAGGGGTAAAAGAAAAAACCAAGCAGATTATGAGAAAGTCGAGTGAGTCGACAAGGTGTTTATTAAGTTCAATTCGCTTGGTCATCGGAACACAATAATTCTTCTTCTTCACAAAAAAAAAAGGGGGGGGGGGTGTGGGGAACAAATTAGTTCTTGAGAAATACTCTAAGAAGTAGATCCTAAAATATCCTCCAGGAATTGCTAAAGTATAGAAGTAAGCACAGGCAGGCTTCAAAAGAATTTCATAAAGTACAAGGTATTATCACAAATACAACAAGACAGGGACTGTAAAAACCAAAATTAAACATAGTTGAAAACCCGTAACTTCCAGAGAACAATAATAAGAAATTACAAAAAGCATTTAATGGTAGGTGCCAAACTGAAAAACCCTATGCAAAGGAAGAGGAAGATATTTAGCTTCGGTAGACTACCTGCAGGAGGTTTAACAGATTGGATTGCTGGTCTTCAATCTGAGCAAGTTGTTCACGTATCAGAGACAGATCCTCGATGTCTTTGGGGTTCTCATCAACTTCTAAAGCTGCATTTTTGTCGTCAACATCTAAGTTCTCATCATAAAATGGAACCATTCGATACCCAGATCTCAAAACTCCAAATTTCTGCACTTTTTCATCACGGACCTTACCAATGAGTTCACGTTCTGCTTCCAGCCTAGAATTTTCACTGTCCCCAATTTCTCTTGATTCCAGGACTCCAAGGCCACTCTTCTTGATATTATCAAAGGCTTTATAAAACAAAGACTTTGGCTCAGCAATTTCAATCTTCCAATCATTGGTTTTTGTGCGGTCCAGCCTACCAAAAATCGATGTGTTCACATGCCTATTATCACTCTTCAGAGGAGTCTCTTTCTTGGCAGTGGACACGGTCGAAGCATCAGATGGAGGGGACCTGCCCGTGGGGACTACTTTCTTTGATTGGGGAGTTCTAAAACCAACATCATTGAAACTTTTTTTAACTGAAGGGAAGCATCCAACGCTACCATTATCTATTTCCACGAGCAATGCACACAATCATAAATGATAAAAGCAAATAGTTGCAGCAGTACTTACCAAGCATAAATGTTTACAGCAGCACAACAATAAAAACACTTAAAATTTCAAAATTTTAAACCGAAACTTTGTAACAAATTGAGCACTTTCCTTATAAAAAATTAAAAAAAAAAAATCTATAGAGTGTCAATCTGGGTTTCCAAATATCAGATAGTTACAAGTCAAATAATTGAATGTTCATTATACCTGTTGAAGATGAGTCGGAATGAGAAGGAGCTGAGGTTTCCTCACAAACTCCAGGAACTTCCTTCCATAAACCCAAACTACGATTCATAGTTTCTCGGACAATTTTTACCTGTACCAGCAAAATTTATCAAAATGATAAGAACTTTTCCTTCTTTTTTTTTTAATTTTATTTTCCTTGTTGGAGAAAAAAAAGTCATTATTATTAAATAATTACTGAGTAAAGATACGCACTGATGCACCTTATCAAACCTCTTATGTCCAAGAGCAGCCAGACACGCCGCTTTGTACTCCGTTGCCAGCTCTTTCTCCGCCATCGCCACTTTCCCTAACGCCTCCGCTGCCGCCTTTCTCGTTCCCCAATCTTCGCTGCTCAAAGACTCCACCGCACAGGGCACTAACCAATCCAAAACCCCTTTACTTCCGGCACCACCAACACTAGCGACACTTCCTATAACTCCAAACACCGCTGCTTTCGCCTTGAAACTTTCGTTCCTCACTAACTTCCCTAACTTTGGCAACAGCTTCCTAAGCTGCTCCGTCTCGGGATCCGGTGCCGCCTCGATCGCCGCGGCCAAACACATCGCGGCTCCGATCTGTGAGTTCACGTCTTGCTCCAGAACGAGCATTTCGATCAAAGGCTTCGACAAAACCGAAAACGGAGGTTTCGTGATGTGAGACGACATGGCGGTGGTTGCCTCGACACAAGCGGATCGGACGGCGGAGTCAGGATCGCGGAGGCGGCGTGCAAGGGTAGAAACCATCTTAGAAAGATGAGGAGACAGAGTGTTACCGTGCGAATGAGACAGCAAAGTCAAAAGGCTTACGCATTGTCTCCGAACAGGAGACTTGGACGAAGAGTCGGTGTTGTGGAGGCAGTTAAGGAACGGAGAGATGGAATCGACTGTTAGGTTTCGAGCGATGGACTCGAGCTCAGCAGAAGCAAGGGCGAGAGTGTCGCGGTCGGAGAGTTTGTTTAGGCAGGTAATAACTCGTTGTTTGAGATCCTGCGGTTGCGGTTGCGTTTGCGGTTGAGGACTCGGCGGTGATCGGTTCTTGAAAGACATTGTTTTTTATCGGTAAGTTATGACTTTTTCTATGTCTATTCAGATATATTTTAGGTTGAATTTGCGATGGATGTAGCGGAAGAGAATTGGCGGTGAAATTCGGAGGTCTTAGGAAATGGGGGTGTTAGTTATAGTAATGGAAGGTTGTAGCGCCCTTTTAAACGTTGAGAGGGAAGTAAGAGAGGCCACCCTTTCTTCTTTATCCAACTTTTTTTTTTTTCATGCATAAATTTTATATACTTTTTCTTATAAAAAAATTAAATGGCAAAAGCATCAATACAAAACCTTTGATTAATCATTTCATATAGAAACTATTTCATCATTATATCATTTATGAAAGTGAAATTATTGGACAACATTATTAATAGAAAAAAGAAGACACATTTGTTGTAAAAAATTAACAATAATTAAGAATTTAAAGACTAACTTAAATGATTGACCAGAGTTAGATTTTAAAAAGATAAGGTTGATCCTAGTGTTTGCTAAATCTTCCATTTCCAATCCATCTCGACATCCTTTGTTAAAAATAAAATCTACAATAACTGGATCCTAAATATGAAGTCAAGGTTGAAGGATCACCTGGGAATAAAGTAAAGAGTAGAGGAGTAGTTCGTATGCAACAACGCATACCATAGACATAGAGTTGGTATGAACAAAGTTGAGTGAGCTAGCTAGCTGCTGGCCGGAATATCCCAACTGGAATTATTTTGACTCAGTCCTCATATCCTAACACCTTACTATTATTTGATGCAATAATTTAAATGATTAATTATGTAAACAAAACCTTAATTAAGTTATCCAATTAAAACTACACCTAATAATTTTAAATACTATATAAAAAATATGAAATTTAAATAATATATAAATTTTTAAAAAAAATCTCATAGTTAATGTATTATTATAAAATATGGTATACTATATTTAATATAAAAATATAAATTATCGAATCTGATTTAAATCGGAGAATTTTATAGTTTTATAACAATGACCGGGATTGGGAGAGGGGTAGGCGCCTGGGGGTGTCCTCCACGGAGAAAAATTAAAGAACTGAGAAAGAAAAGAAAAAAGTAAGAGATTCAGTTACTGTAAAGAGGAAGTAAATGCAGGAGGGAGAGGGGAGCATGAGATGAGAGAGTGAAGCGTAGGGCGTCAGGCATGTGAGGGGAGATAAGAGGGAGAGAGCGTGGAGACAGAATTGTTGAAAGTGTTGACAGTCATTCACGTGACACTGAGGATTCTAAATCTATCTATTAGTGACAAAGCACACCTTCCAAAATTTGCCTTGCTTTGGATTAGACCCCAGTTCTTTTGGATTTTATTAACTTTATAATAATAATAATATAGAAATACGATTGTCCTATTAAATATAACAGTGGATAAATAATTTCATGAAATCTTAACAAAGAACCTACATTACTCTTTCATAATAATCTTATCATACATCAATAAACCTTTTTTTTTTTTCTTTTCTATACTTAAAAGAAGTTTCCAAATCAACAAAAACCCATCAGTCTAATTATCCTCAAAATGGTAAAAAAAAAGAAAAGGGATTGTGATGCATGGAATGATGATCATGATTGTGGTGAGTTTAACCTGCAGGGTGGAGAGGATGGGATTGGCAACCCACAAATTTTGGGGTTTGAGCTCGAAAACAAGGGAACAGAGCTTCCAATAATGTAATCCTTAGCCACCGGGGCTTAGAAAGATTAGAGATGCTGCCTCGCGAATTAAGTGGAATTGCAATAATGATAATATTTTTTATATTTAAAAGAAACAAATTTTGACAATTAAAATTAAAATTTTAATATTTTACCAATAAATCATACCTTCGTTGATGATAAATTTATGCATGAAAAAGAGGGAAAGTGAGCAGAGCAAACATAGAAAACCGGGTGAGGATAAGTAATTATTATAATTATTATTATTATTATTATTATTATTATAAATAATAGGCTTTAAATTTCCCCTAATTTAAAGATGGGGGGATTTCGGAAAATAAGTTAGATCCATGCATGTGAACCTTTGTTTGGTTTGATGATAAAACGGTTTGGCAGTTTTCGGCCTAGTGTTTGTTATCAGCATTACCCATTTGCCTTGGATCCCAAGTCCAAAGTTCCTGCCATTTCTTTCTAGGCTCTTTTAGAGTAAGAATTTTGAAATTTTTAAAAATTTGAAATTGAAGAATTTTTAAACGCATCAATTCAAAATATTAATATTTATAATTATTTTACTTAAATATTTAAAGAAATTTATTTTATTTAAAATTTGATGAGATAAGTGAGAGTTGGAAGTTTGAACCTGACCATCCAGTATCTTATTCTGTGGTAAAAAATATTTTGATGAAATAATAAATAATTATAAAAAATAATGATATTAAATATAAAAAACATATATGTATAAATAAAATATACAATATAGCTATCATTAAATTTGTAAAAATATTTAGATATTATTAATAATATAAAAAATAAAAAATATTAGAATTAAATAAAATAATTTTTTTACTTTTATATTTCATGGTAAGTAATGTGTAATAAAGAGGTGAAGGATTTTGAGAAATTTTGAAAAGCCAAGGTGTAATTTCAAGAGATAATTTTAAGTGCTTAAATTTTCTCTTGAAATTTCATTTAAATTTTGAAAATTTCTTTTATTTTTATCGAAATAAATACATACTTTACACATGACTTTTAAAAATCTTGATAAAATTAAATCTTTCCTCCAAATGCCCCATTTAAACATACCATTAGGTAAGTTTGATATCTTTTATAAGATCACTATAATAATGTAATTATCAAGATGATCTTATCACCAATATAATCTTATCATTCCTAATTTGAAATCACTTTATTCAATTAATAATCATTAATTTTTAAAAATTAAAATCACTGTAATTGATGTTACTCAAAATCTAACATTATTTTGTTTAAAAATATGAAAATAATCATATTATTTTAATAGTTATACAAATTAATAATTTTAATATTTTTTGAATATAATAATTTGTAAAATATTAGTAAAATTTTATTTATTTTATAATAAAATATAATTAAATTATTAAATTATTTATTAATAGATAAATTAATTTTTATAATATAAATTATGAAAAAATATTTGAATTAGAAAATAAATCTAATCTATTAAATTCATAATTAAAAAACAAAAAAATTAAATGATATATAAATTATTAAAAATAAAAAAATACAAATTATTTTTAAACTTGTTACAATGAATATTGGTTTGAAAATATAAAAAAATATAATATAAAAGAATTATAGTTTTAAGGGGAAACAAATTTGTAATTCATATATTAAATAGATAATATTAACTATTATTAATTTTAAATATTATTTTATCTCGGTAATAAAAAATTTTTTTATCTTTTTTTACAAAAATTAGATCACCTTCAAAAGCAATAATATGATCACTCTTAATTATTTAAGATTACCGTCATAAAAGATTATGAAGTACTTATTAAACATAATAATCTAATTATCATATATAAATTATTATAATTTTTGAAATGATCACCTCGTACCAAATAATAGATTAAAATTTCTCCTTTTTTAGTCCTATAACTAGTTTTCCTCCCTAATAAGTTTGTCAAGAGAAAATGGAGAATCACTGTTGAATTCACCACACATATATAATTAAGGATGCATATGAAAAAATGGTCTTTGCATAAAGATAATAACAAATTTTGATTATTGATGATATAACAATATTATTTTTTTATGAGTAAAATTTGTTGCTTATAAAAAAATAATGCTTTCAATTGAAGCCTATATGCAGTGTTCAACGAAAAAATATTCTTGACAAAAAATTTTATTTCTACTATTATTTATGGAATAAATAATGTTACGCACACATATTTCATATATATATATATATAAATTATATATACATGTATTTTCATTTAATTTTTATATATGTATATAAAATTTATATAATTATTATACGCATATAAAAATCAAATGTTTAAAAGAATATGAGCTCCTGTACATGAAAAAGAGGTGGAGTTTACTACTACTTATCCAAATGTCGGAATCACAAATATATATTATAAATAAATATTTAAAATATTTTTTAAATCCAAACAAAATTCATTGATAGTTCATCAGAATAAGCAAAGAAATGCACTCTTTTTTGGAATTTGGTTGAAATCAACTTCAAAATGGAAACAGAAACAACTATCGGCGTGTCATTCCAAGAAAGATTCTGATACTCCTATCTTAAAAGTAGATCAGTAGATGTCACTGGGTGTGATTTAATCCCCAGTAACAAGAGAAGGACGTGATTTAATACCCATTAACAAGAGAAGGATGTGATTTAATCCCCATTAACAGGAAAAGAAAAAAAAAAAAAAAGAAGGACAATATACTATAATATTTTTTGTTTAGTTGAGGAGAGGAAACTTGGTTAAATTTTAGCATAGTGAAAAAGTTGATAAGTGGTTTTCTGGCTAAAACTAAGATAAGCATGTAAAAGGAAAAAAAAAACTCATTTATAAAAAAAATGATTAAATGATCAACTAAATATTTAACATGTGAGTTATTTTAATTAAAAATTTTATCTTTAATTTAGTTTAATTTAAGATTAAAAGTTTTTGAACGTATTTCGATAAAGATTTTATTATGGTTGTGGTTATAATAACGTGAATCACTATTTTGCATACATTTAAATAGTAAAAACACTCTTTAAACTAAGTAAAAATTATCGTTCAAAAAAAAAATCAAATCTACTGTGACAAAGAGAATTTAAGGATTAGGGGATTTAGGGTTTTGAAAACAAAATTGATCTAGGAAAGATTAAAAAGACAAAACCAAATTTAGAAATATAATCAACTTAAAAAACCAAGATATTATCTTTTGTTTTTCCAAACCTAACCCATAATTTTCCTTTATTTTCCCACATTTTCTTTGCATTCAAAGCATAATTGTTAATTTCATTTTGATATTGATCGTACCGATCGGTATGTTTCAATTACATCAAAATACAGTATACTTAAAAATGATTTTTCGTACTGGATTTGATACCAAGTGATACCAGTTCTTTTTGTTGGTTTTGGCTGATTTCGATAAATTTCGATGGATTAACTTGTTTCGATTGGTACATGAATGTAAAACATGTTTTATAATTCATAATTTACCTTTTATTGTTTGACTATTTTTAACCTAATAAAAATAAAATTAATTGATAAAATAATTTTTAAAAGTTCACTTTTCTATTTTTATTACAACTTGTTTTCTTTTATACTTCATGTTTTTATATCAAAGTTCATAAGTATTTCAATCTCTTTCAAAAAAGCAAGCACGTTCTTTTTCTAAAGTTCATGAAGCCAAAATTATTTTTTTTGTCATCTCTTTATTTTTATCTTAATATTTGTATAAAAAAATATTTATTTAAATATCATATAATCAGATTAAAGGTTTAAAAATATCATGAAAATTTTACAATATTATTTCTTATATTTTTAAACATATTTATTTAATTTTTGAAGATATTATATATTTATTTTGTAAATTATTAATAACATTATAATGTACAAACTCATATATATTTATAAATATATTTATACTAAGCCGAAAAATTCAAAATAATATGTCGAAACACTTGGTACTAGTACATACCACATTTATAAAAAAAAAAAAAAAAAAACTCAAAACATTGATTGGCACAATATTAATAACCTTGATTCGAAAACACCTGAAAATTTACCAAAAGATTAAAAAAAAAACACCTGCCAAACTTAACTAATCATTTTCTCTATTTTTCACACTTGCTTAGCATCCAAACACCTAAAAATCCACCAAAAGATTAAAAAGACTTGCCAAACTCCATTTTCCTTTATTTTTCTACATTTTCTCAACATCTAAACATCCAACAACACCAAATAATTAAAAAAAAGAACTTGCCAACAATTGACACAATTGGATGGAAATGAAGCATGTGGAGTCGATAAGCACAAATTGGATGGCGTGGGAAAGAAGGGTAAGAGGATAACGATAAAAGATGAAAGAATGAACGGGAGAAGGATGGCTGATCGAATTTTATTTTCTCTGTCTTTCTCTCTATTCTCTTTCTTAAACAAAAATAATAATAAAATTTTAATTTTATTTCTAAAGAAATAAAGTTGAAAAGAAAATAATGTTTAACCTTATTTCTAAAGAAATAAGGTTGAAAAGAAAATAATCCCCCTCTAGCCTTATTAGAAAAATATCTATTACCATAACAGTCTCATTTGGAACTTACTTTGGTCAAAAAATTTATTTTGGCTAAGTTACTACAGAGCTTAAGCTTTTTTCTAAAAAGTGTCTTAGTTAACATATCAGCTACATTTTCATCAGTATGGACTTTCTTCAACTGCATTTGCTATTTCTCGATCGCTTAACATAGCCAATGATATCTAATATCAATGTTTTTCATTTTAGCATAGTATATGACATTCTTACTCATTTCAATTTCAATTCAAGAAAAAATGTTTCATTTAAAGCATTTCTTTATATGCTTCAGTTGCTACGATATACTCAGCCTTTGTAATCAATAAGGTAACACACTTCTGTAACTTAAACTGTCAAAACATAGTTTTTTTTACAAAAGTGAATAAATATCCTAAAGTAGATTTTCTAACAACAAGATCACCTGTCATGTTATATCGATAAATCCTTCTAAAATTGTTTGTCTACTTCTATAACTCAAGCATATTTTTAAGGTACTCTTCAAATATTTAAAGATCTATTTCACTATTTCTCAATTAACTTTTTCTGAATTAAAAGAAATCTACTTACTACATCAACTATATAAGCAATGTCAGGCCATATACAAACCATAAGATATATAAAAAAATAGACAATAAAGGAATAAGAAATACTAGATATAGCTAGTTGCTCTTCTTTAGTTACTAGACAAATTTTTTACTCATATAAAAATGATTAGCAAGTTGAGTGCTAATTGATTTAGCATGTTGTATGTTGAATCTACTAAGAACTCATTGAACATATTTTTCCTGTGACAACCATAACTTCTCAGCTTTCTTATCCCAGATAATATCTATACCGAGAATTTTATTGAACCTAAATCCTTCATGTCAAAAGATTTAAATAATTGTTCTTTTAACTTGTAAATTATACCAGCATCTTATCCTACAATCAGCATATTATTAACATATAATAAGAGAATAATAAAGTTACCATCAAGGAATCTTTTGATAAATACACAAGGATCCACTACCATTCTTTACAATTGTGACTTACCATAAAGAATCAAACTTCTTATACCATTACCATGAAGCTTGTTTCAAACCATACAAGCTTTTTTTTAGTTTGAAAACTAAGTGCTATTTTCTTTTCACTTCAAAACCCTTAAGCTAATCCATATAAATTTCTTCTTATAAGTCACCATGTAAGAATGTAGTCTTGATATCAAGTTGCTTAACTTAAGATTCAAACTAGCTGCTAATTTCAAGATCACTCAAATGGAATTCATCTTCACAACTAAAGAAAATATCTCATTAAAATTGATGCTGAGCTTTTAAGAAAAATCTTTCACCACTAATCGAGCTTTATATCTTACTAGCTTGTCACCAATTTTTTTTAGCTCGAACACCTATTTATTCTTCAAGCATATTTTTCTATCTATGCTTTTTATAGAATGTCAAAGCCGAAAAGAACTGATAGTGATTTGTTAATCAAATAGTAAGCTGTGTTGACTGCTTCACTCTAGAAAGGCTTTGGTAATTTTACCATCCTTAACATATATTTAACTTTTTCCACAATGGTGCAATTTATCTTTTTAGCTATACCATTATGCTGCGATGTTCTAGGTTCTATCATCTTATGCCTGATCCCATGCCTTTAATAGTATTCTTCAAAGTTTTAGATGTGTATTCTTTACCATTACTAGTGCAAATACATTTTAAGGGTAACCCTATCATTCTTTTTATCATGGAATGAAATTTTTAAAAATATTGTACTATCAAATTTTTGCTTTTTTAACATATACACCCACATCTTATGTGAATTATCATCAATAAAAATAATAAAATATTTATTATCACCCAATGACTCAATCTTAATGAGACCACCTACATCAAAATGAATCAATTCTAATTTGTTTTCTTTCTTATGAGAACACTTATGAAAAGAAACTCTATAATGCTTATCATGTAAACAATGATCACATGAATCGAGAAAGATATACCTTTGATTAAGAAAATGAGAAACTGCCTTACCAAAATTTATAACATTTTCTCGCTTATGGGTGCCAGCCTTTTGTGCCACAAATTTGCTAAAGCATCATCTTCAGTGGCATTTAGTTGATTACTACTTAATTATATCCATGTCTTGTACATTGTGTAGCATAGTTTTTTCTTACAACTATCATAGATCTTTTAAAACGCTTTTATTGTCCATTCTTTTATTGGCTCTCATATCCTTCCTTATCAAAGACATTAATCGTAAGCAAGTTCATTCTCATATTTAAATGTGTTTGACATCCTTTAAAGTCAATGTTTAGCTCGTATTAGTTTGTATAACAATATTACCAACCCCAACAATCTACGATACATTCTTGTTTTTCATCTTAGTGCAACTAAAGTCTCCTACTTTATAAGTTGTAAAGAACTTTCTCTTGAGAAATTAATGATATGTCGTTCCATTGTCAACTATCCATTCAATGCATAGATCACCAATATGATTACAGTAGCCATGTGTACAAATCAAAGTAACTGAATCATTATCTTAATTTACTGCTGCAACACTGCCATCATTTGAACTTTTGCCTTTCTCATCTTTTCATTCCTATTTCAAGATTTTGCAGTTTCACTTTATGTAACTGGGTTTATTACAATGGTAGGAGTTTATTTTATCTTTAGATTTGGGTATATGTTTAGACTTACTATGGCCTTTCAAGTTCTATCCTCTGTTGATGCTTCTGGCTTTATTCTCTGTGACAAGAACTTGATTTTAAGTGTTTAACTCTTTTTGCCTTACTTTTTTATTAAGCATACTGTCCTTTACCATCTTCAATGTCCCCTTATATTTAGAAGTTAAATTAAGAATAGTCACAATTAGAGTATTCCAACTACCTAACAATGAACCTAGAAAAATCAACGACATTAGTTCATTATTCATTTTAAGCTCCATAGTAGTAATCCAATTGAATATATATTGAAAATCATTCAAGTACTTTACAATCGATCATCCATCTTTGTACTATAAAGTTGTAAGCTTTTTAACAAGCATAACTTTATTCATGTTTGTTTTTCTCTCATACATCGTTGTTAATTTTTTTGAAATGATGTGGGCATTTGTTTTTTCGTTATATGATGAAACACATTGAGATCAACCTATTGCCAGCATTCTTTTGCCTAGTTTCTTTGAGCTTTCTTTTTTCATATCTACTAGTTTAGTCAAATCACCCAATATTGATTCATACAAATTTTTGCAGTGTAAATGATCTTTTATCATTGGCTTCCAAATTGAATAATTTATCAATTTTATCATGGAACCTATATCACCCTCCATGATCTCAAATAGAATTTACTTCTGTTTGGATTGCTATTGTATCAATGTCTCAATAAATAACCATAGCTTTGATATTACTTGTTGAGCATGAAATGACAAACATAATAAGGCAGAAGCAATATATCACAATAAACTCACAGCAAGCAGACAATAATCAATAATAAAACAATGTAAAAAAATAAAACTCATCGAAATGTACATGAAAAACCCTCTAATGTAGAGAGAAAAAATCACAGACCACCAGAAAAGTCTTCACTATTAAATAATTGATATACAAAGTTTTTCTCTGATTAAAACTAGAACCAAATAACCATTAGAGGGATAATTAGAGAAATCTCATAAATATATGATTCAACAAATACATTCTGAATTTGTTTCTAGAAAGCTTTAACTCCAATCCAACCATTCAAAATGTAAAATACTAAATCATGAACGTGCTAATAAAATATTAGCTTAATTGAATCATGAGTCAACTTCTATTCAATGTTTTGATTAAACTGATAATTCTCCTCTTCTTTTCCCCATTTCTCTTTTTTTTTTTTTTAGTTTCTCTTTTTCTCTCGTTCAGTGCCACTAACTTTTTTTTTTTATTTAAAACAGCCCCATTTCTCATTAAAAATAGAGGTTTAATGAGGGCTCGTGGGGTTGCATAAAACAAAGATCCATGACTTTTAATTGGTCAAAAGTGAATGGAGTTGGACCTACATCATAACAAATTTTGCATAGAGCATAAATTGCAGTTTATCTAGCTGGTTTAATTTAACTTGTTTGATTTTATACTCTAGTTTATGGAAATGCCAAATTTCTGCAAAATCCGAATAGTTGAATTCAGTTTGAACTACTAAATTTATCCGCTGAAAATTTTGAGTATTCTTTATCTCTAAAAGATTATATATATATTATATAGAATCTTTTTGACATTTAATATACCTTTTTTTATTGGTGAAAAACATTTAATATTGGGATTAATATTATAAAACAAAGTTGTCAATGATTTGATAAATATAGGACAAGAGAAAAGTTCATCAACTGCTAGCTGCAAAATTTGAGGAAAGCATTTTGACAGGGTATCACACTCTCACTGTTTTACCTGATCTTTTCTTAACAAATTACAAAACACCAAATCCTCGTTTAGTTTTGATCTGGAACTAAACATTAAATTTTCATTCACAAACAGTATAATTGATCAAATGAAACTAAATTCTCTATTAAAACGAGTTAATTATGCAAATAATTGTTTAAATAAAATGAGTGAATTTTTTTATAAAAAGGAATCGTAATATGAAATTTAAAAAATACAATATTAATATTTATAAATTTTTTATAATAATTAAATTAAAAGATTTAAATGTATATTATTAGAGTATATCTATAAAAATTAATAATTTTTTATGATAATTAAATAAACACAACCTTATATTCCGTTTATAAAATTTAAAAACTCACAGCCATGAATAAAATAATTAAACACTTTTTTTAACAAGTAGAAAATTAATGTACAACATCCAAAGATGGGGGATTGTAGTGGAAAATTGGGATATCCTTGTAATTGCGAGGAAATTGCGAACCGGGATCTGATTGTACATTCCAAGCACAATTATTAAAGCCGAGGGAGGAGTTAATAAGAGTTAAATATGGGTGGTGGCGGATACCTTGGCCATCGGGCCAAATGGTCAATGCTCCATCTCTATGTTGTTTGACTAAGAGGCAAAACCATCAAACAAGCTTGTCCTTGGATTGCTATTTGCTAACCCTTTCACATGGCAAGTCCAAAATTGTGAACAAAACCATCGAATTTTCTTCATTATTCTTGTATGTTTTCCGTGTTTAATTTCCTGCTTCGGAGACACTTTCACGTGTAGCTCCATTGCTGGGGATGAAGAAAGCCATGAAAGATATGGGTTTTTTCTTTTTTTTTTTTTTATTTATTTTAGGTGATACAAGTCATTAAATTACAAGGTATGTATTGATTCACGAATGATTTTTAAATTATAATAAAATATTTAATATGATATTTAAATTTTAAAAATTTTTAATATAATATATGAGTTATAAATTTATTGATTAATAAAATATTCACTTTTAAAATTATTAGCATTCAATAATTGATAAATAATTTTTAAATATCTTATTAATCAACATATTAAAAATAAATATGTCATATTAAATATTTTTAAAATTTAAATATCATATTAAATATTTCATAATAATTCATTGATCATTTGTGATATTATCCAAGTAAAAACTTTATCTCATGGCCACCACCACGCCTCGCGAAAATCCTCTTCGGACCCTTTTTTGAAATGATTTTAAGGGTCCTTGTTTCGATCCCGTTGGCTGCTCTGTTCTCCTATCAATATCAATGGCCTTGTATCTCACATTTCGAACTTGCTCGCATATAAGCGATCCCAATGTTGCTGATGAAAGTTGATACTCATTTATCTGTCAAGTTAACCAGGTGGTTGCAGTTTAGAGAAGAAAGCTCGCAATCGCAGATGTTATAGATGAAAGACATTGATCAAATGAGATGCTCATGTAGTGTCGAATTCACGTGTTTAATTGAAATCCGAAAGTCATGGCTGGTCTAAAAAGGACAGAATATCATTGAGTTGATTAGACAATGTGTACTTATCATTGTCCCCCGGCTCACCTCGTCTGAGAGAGAAAGCCCTCTTTTTCAACAAGTCATTAGAGAGGAAGGAAAGCAGCTTCACATGGTTAATAACCATTTGCCATTGGCCTTCCTTTGTTTCATTTTGAAATTTTAAAATGTGTAACATGTGAAATTGTAGGTGCATAATTGAAGTGCCGAGCAAGAATTAGGACCACCTTTCTACAGCTGCAGCCATATTCCCATGATTTTGCTCTTTGTAATTAAAGATTCATTTGACTTGGCATGCCTCTAACTTAGGCCAAAGCCAAATTCTTCAGCTTATCACCAATCTAACATAAATCATATCTTCAGCTTACCACAATCCCAGCACTCATATATTGTTCCTCATGCTACTCCCAAATTGATGATATTTTAATTAAATATATTTTTGTGAAGCGGATAGGTTTCGATTAGTATGTTCCTCTTTGGACTGATTCAAGCAGATTTATTTACATGGATATAACGAATTCAAGGAAAATTAATTATTTTTCAAAAACCTCTCAATTGATTCAAACTCAAAATAGTCATGAGAAAAAATGACTTAAACCAATCCTTTAGTTAATTAATATTTTTGTATTCCAAGAATGTAGAGACAGATGCACAACGGAGTCCGGATATATAGAAATAAGCCGAAAAGATGAAAGAGTGCTAGAATGAAACCAATTATATGAAGAATTTGAAGATTATCGAGTCCATTATAATTCAGACGATTGAATGAATGTGATGAACATGTATTAGGGTTTGAAGAGCAGCAGAAATTGGTGGTGATGGGTCCATCAGTGTTAGGGCGTCTCGGTCACGACTCCTCAACTTGTTTCATGGTAGTTAGCTTCATACTTATCAGCAGCCCTCATATGGATTAATCAGCATAACAATCATACACTGGTTTTTGGCTTAGCTTTATTCTCTACTGCAAGTGGGAAGATTTTGTATTCAAAAAATTAAGAAACAATTTAGTTTTATGTTTTTACACAATTAATATTTAATCACATTATCATTAATATATAATCAATTTATACTAGTGTAAAATTTTTTTAATTTTATATATTTTTCTACAAATTGATCTTAATAAATTTAAATGATGAGATTAAACCATTTTTTTTTATTTGTCTCTTTTATCCCTTAAATTTATTAAAATTAAAGATTAAAAAAAGTTATAACAAAAAAATTTTACGTAAGTTTGTCCTGACATATATATATATATATGTATGTGTGTGTGTGTGCTAATGAAGTTTAAAAGTGACGGAATGATAGTGGTAACGCACGGCTTTATTATAAGTTGATATTTTTAAAACTAAAGTATCAAATAAATAGGTTGAGCTGAGTATAAAATTCAAAGCTTGGATGTTAATAATTGATTTTAATTAAATTAAATAAGTATGAGAAAGATTGTATAGAAAGAAAAGACAGGATGCAAATTGAAGAACAATATGCTTTTGTTTCTATAAAAAGTAGGTGATTTAGGTAGGCGAGGGAACTTACCAACTAATGAAGATATGATGATTGAGACTTTTTAACACTCGTATCTTGTTGTATCTTTTGATGCTGTTGAATCAAAGATAACGAAAACAATTAGTGGTGGATTGAAATTTTTTGTTTAAAATTTTTTATTTATCAATTTTTGGATTGTCCTATGAATTTACAAAGCAATGCTGAAAACAACTTAATTTGATGAGGAGGAGGATGCATGTTTGGTTTAAGCTGCTGGATGGAATTGGTAAAGATCTTTTCCAAATTTTAATAAGGTCACCTAAAAGGGAATAGAATCTCATCCTTGGAACGGTTAATATGACAATGGTCGACCACTGGCTTTTTTTGACCCTGCCGCGTTACCTTGTCCTCAATTTGCCAGGGAATATATATATATATATATATATATATATATATATATATATTCTCTGCAATGACGAATAATTAAGTGATAAAGGGACAACTTGAAAGTGAAAATTATTCAATTACCTTGACATAATACCTAGAATTAATGATGAAATTCAAGTTGGAATACTTTTAAAAAGATTTTGATTGATCAGCTTCCTCTTGAACAACTTAGTAGATGATACCATTTCCACTTTCTTTGGAGGTACATGCAATCCAGTGGGAGCAACTGTATCCGTTCAAATTTTGGAAAGTAATAATCGAGTGCAACAAATAAAGTTATTTGATTTTATGTTTTTGACATTATTTTTTCAATTTTTTTTTCCAAATATATGATCTTTTAACATCATCAAAATGAGAAAAATAAAATAAAATACTTTCAAGTTACAGGAATTTTTTTTCCTATTTTTCTTTTATTTTAACAAAGTTATAAATATTATTAGGTCAAATTATGTTAGAGGTCCTTTTACTTTGTCAAAATTTAAAATTTAGTTTTAATACTGTAGTTTATATAAATTTAATCATTATATTTTTTTGATTTGATAATTTTAATTCAATCATTAATTTTGTTAATTTTTAATTATTAAAATAATAATATGGTTGTTAACTTAATAACACAAATGTTAACTTTACTAATGTAATATTGACTTTGTTAACATGAAAACTTATATGGATGAAATTTGTTACTAAATTATATAAATGCTCTTTATATTTGTACAAAATTTGAAATTTAATTATTATACTCAAACAAAATTTGAATTTAGTCCCTTTAGTATAAAAATTCAATATTTCAAAATTTTTTATAAATATTTTAGATTTTTAAAAAATATTAAATTTATTTTTTTCAATATTTTATTTTTTTATTTCACTTTTTTAAAGTTTTTGTATTTTTTTTTCAAAATTTAACATTTTTATTTAGACAAAACATTTCATTTTAATATTTTTAATATTTTTGGAATTTTTATAAAATTTTCTATATTTTTAATTTTTATGTTTTTTAGAAATTTTTTAAAAATATTTATGTTTTTAAAAAGATATTATAATTTTTAAAAAAATTTTACATTTTTTTTTATCTTATTCAAGTGAAAAGTAAATTAGAATTAGAAGCTCTTCGTTCTTTGTTATTTCTCTGTTTTATCTAAGATTTTTATAATTTTTCATCTCAAATATACAAAAACAGAACAAATTCTAAAGACATTAGTTCTTTATAATTTATTTATTTATTCATTTAAATATTAAAAAGTAAAAAATTTATAAAAATTAAAAATATGGAGAATTTTATAAATGTTCCAAAAAGTCAAAAAGAAAAAATTAAATATTTGATTAAATAAAATGTTAAATTTTGAAAAATAAAAAAATAAAAAATTATTTTTATTAAAAAAATAAAAATACTATAAAAAGTACGTTTAATATTTAAAAAAATAAAAAATTTTAAAATATTGATTTTTTAAAAAATCTGATTTTAAAAACCTTAAAAAATATTATTTTTTTAAAAATTAAATATTTTAAAATTATGGAAAATTTCTTTAAATTTTGAGATTTGATTTTTTAAAATAAAATATGATTTTTATTTAAAAAAATAAAAAATATATAATTTTTGTTAGTAATTATACCAACATTCTTAAATTCAACTTGTATGAAGTTAAAATTTTTATAAAATTATATTAGAAGAATTAAATTTCAAATTTCGTGTGAATAGAAAATTTATTTGTATAATTTAATAATTAATTTCATATATCTAAATTGTTATGTTAATAAATTAAAGCTATATTAGTAAATACAATGATTATAATATTTTTAACGATAAAAAATAGATAAAATTAATGATTAAATTAAAATTATACAATAATTTAATTTATGTAAATTATAATACAAAGACTAAATTTTAAATTTTTATAAAATATAAAAAATTTTAACATAATTTGACCATAATATTACTATAGATTGACCTTATAGAAAAAATCATACAGCGATTTTGACTACGCGGCGATCAAAGGGTTATCATCCTCAATACTTTCACAAAGGAGGCGGATAGACGATATGATCACATAAATAATGAAACTTGAATAGTTAGTTAAATAAAACTAACTGAAAATAAGAAAGATAAATGCATTTAACGGTAAGATAAAGTGCAATAAAAACTTTAAAATAATTGAAGTTGCATTGAGTGGTGGTTTTTAAAATCCGGTTTATATATTTAAGCTCATATATATATATATATGTATATATGTATACATAAAAGAAGAAAATAAAATTCTATAAAGTTACAAAGCTAAACTATCGCCCACTAACTGCCGTCCTTTGATGTGTTCAATAATCTGTGAAAAATACTCCATACACTGTTCTTCACTCTGTAACTGCCGATTAATTAAATATCTTTATCAACCTATTTTGACAAGTCTTTGCCTTAATAACTGCTGATTAAGGATGACAAGTCTTTGTTAATGTTGATCTTTCTCCGACACTAATGGCTAGTTTAGCATTGATTTTGCGATTAAAAAAATTTAAATTAAAAAATATAATAAAAGAAGTGTAATTACAAATTTTAAATATTTGATATTATTATAAAAGTATCTGAAATATATGAAAATAAATATAGTTCTTAATTAAGAATATAATATTTAATTTGAATCAAATTAATATTATATGTTTTTGAATTTACTCAATTAAGGACTATTTAATATACGCACGCACATAGTTAACTTCAACATAGAGCTAAAAATGTAATATATATATATATATATATAAATAACTTACCCATAAACGAAAAATAAATAATAAAATGAAAAATTGTTTTCTCAATCTTTCTGTTTCATCCCTAGACAAGAGAGGACTTTTTTTTTCAAAAAAAAAAAAAAAAAGAACCATTTTCATTCTTCAATATGCTCTCATTTAATCATCTATGAAAACCCATCAACTTTCCCATCCCTCTCTCTTCAAAAAATAGCTTCTCTCTTATTTCTCTACTGTTTTCCTTCTTAACAAAATTTTCAGAAAAAAAAAAAAAAAAGTTGATAGGCTTCTAAAGACTCGTTCAAACCTCTTAAAACCCCAAAAATTAACCCCTTAAAGCCCTAATATTTTTAAGTAAAATTTCATTTTCCAATAAACTCAAAACCCATTTCATCTTTGTTTAAAAGTTCAAATTCAAACCTAAAAAGATTAAAAAAAAAAAAGAGATATATTGACCAACAAATCAATACTCGATGTGATGTGTGAATTAGTGACCGAAACGAACCAGATTTCTTTTAAAAAGACAAAGGAAGTGAGAGAAAAAAAGAATTTCATGGCTAAAGATGGAAGAGTAATAGGGATAGGTCCGACCTTGCAATCAGGTGTAGAGTGGGCGAGATGTTCTTGGCTTGATAATGACATCTTGGTAAAGCTTGGCAAGGTTACAACATTTTATTTTTCTCGTTTTTGTAGTTTGTAGAAAGAGAATGACAGATATAAGGAGATACTTTTTTAGGAAGAAAAATGACGAGAAAAGGTAAATTAAAAAAGAAATTAAAAAAAAAAAAGAGAAAAGAAAAGAAAATAGTTTATTATGCTAGCTGCCAAAATAAATGAAACGTCAAATTTATTATAAGGGTTCACACGATTTTAATTGCACGTGTAAATCACTGTTTTTTTTTTTCCTGTAAAACAATTTTTATTTTAACAAAATTTAAAACTTTCGGTCCTGATTTGATTTAAATTAAATTAAATGTTATATTTTTAATTTAAAATTGATCCAAACATTAAATTTTAAATTGAATATTTATTTATATAATGTTTAATATTATAATATTAATAATATAAAAATAATACGGTGATTTCCTATTTCAAATGTATTTTGTCACTGTAAATGCAGCTTCAATTTTTTTTTTTTTGTTTGGGTTTGCAAATCAAATTTTTAAATTAAAAAATCATTTTTTTGTTGTTTAGCATTTTATTTTTTAAAATTAAATTTATTTTTTAGTATTAAAATTGAATCAAAAGCAATTTTTGAATGTAAAAACTATTTTTAACAATAATACTAAACTAAATCTTAATCTTTTTTGGCGATTTTTCAAGACAGTGAGAGTCCCAACACGTTAAATATCCTTGATTACTGAACTTTATCTTTCCTTAATCATTGTGCTAAATATCCTTCTAGCACCAAATGCATGTCAACCATCTTGCTAGATTTTCTCCAACAAAGATTGATGAGTTTGTAGTTATAACCAGATTAGACTTTCTAATGCTTAAATTGAATAAAGTCTTAAGTATCATGGACTGTTTCCTACAATCGGACGCTTACTAGCCCCAATACGATGGCCCTATTTCAGTTTGGACTCCAATTATGGTATATCTTTTTTTCTTGATTAGTTAATTACTAATTAATCACTTTTAATATTATAAAAAAATAAATCACTTTTAATTTAAATCGTTATGGGTTTTTTTTCCACAAATTCTATGAATTATATTTTAGCTCAACAATCTAATATATTAATTTTATAGAGACTGAAGGAAGTGGAGGGTGTCCAGGTGAGATTTATCCCTTCCTCCATTTTTTGAATTTTTATTTTTTATTTAATTTAATTTTTTAACTTATTTTTTTATTAAATAAATTTTATAAAAAAAATCAATAAAAGTAAGGATTAAGAAATAATTCATATTTGATTGATTTTAATTTGCATCAATCCAACATATATGTGTTAAAAAAAAATGAAATGAAATTTCATTTTTTAAAAAATAGAATCAAGTTAAAGTTAAAGATGGGTTTAAAGTGTTTCGTTCTACCTCGGTTATTCATGTGACACCTCTCTCTCTTCTTTTCCAATTTTTATAGATTTTTTAAAGCTTTTTTTTTTTTGGTTTCTTTTTCTTTTTTAAAAAACTTTTTTACTTTACTTTTTTATTAGATAAATTTCATAATAAAAAAAATAATTGATTATATGACAAAATAACTTGTATCTGATGAATTTTTATTCACTTCGATCCAATTAATGCACTTTTTTTTAATTTAGAATAATTGAGTTAAGTTTTTTAAAATCAAGTTGGGATCATAATAAAGTTTTGGGTGTTATATTTTGGTCTTGGTATATATAAAAATATATTTTTATTACTTATTTAATTCTTTATTTATGTATTATTAAAAATATTATTTAATACTTTAATTTAATAATTTTATTGTATTATCTTATTTAATTTTTTTATCATTTTCTTTGTTTTTTAAAATTTTATTTATTAGATAAATTTTGTAAAAAAAAAAAGAATTAATGAATGTAAGTATGACAAAATAATCTATATTTAATAGGTTTCAATTCACAATGATTTAATCAATTCTTTTTATTTTTTTTAATATTGTGTTAAATTTTATCTCTTCAAACAATTTAGATTAAATTAGGATTGAATTTAAGGTAATTTGCCTCAATCCTCCCATAAATATATAAAACTATATATATTTTATTATTGGTTTAATTTATATATATGCATTATATTAATTAAATATTACTTAATACTTTAATCTAATAAGAATTATATTTATATATAATTAAATTATAATTTATATTAAAAATAAAATACAATTATATTTATTTATATATTGTCATCTATTAAAATTTAGCATAAAAATTTTACTTCTTCTAATTCTGGTTATATATAAATTTCATTTTAGGCCCCACGGAGTGAAATCCTGGATTCGTCCCTGTAACTGTGGAAAGATGAGAGATCACTTCAAAACAGAAAGAAAGATCTGTTTGAGTGAATCATAGTTCCAAAAATGCGGTGAAGGAGTGAAATGGAGTTAGAACAAAAACAATTGAAAAGCATGGGGATGGGAGGCATTCCGAGTATTCTTAATGAACTTGGGTATTTAAATTTGCTTTTGGGTATTGAAGTTCATTTTTTAGACCAAAAATTGTGTAGAACTTTCCCTGTTCATGTTAAAGAGAGCTTAAGATTCTTTGCGAGAGAATAATGGCCGGGCTTATGCAACCTTAGCCTAACCCTCCATGAATATGGATCACCAATTAAATGCCAAGCTTCCAGGATTGAAATAAGGCCTGCTTGCAGCCAGCCAACAAGGGCTGGCTAAATGTTTATACCGTTGCTGAACAGGCTGGCAACGAGGCCCAGCTAAGGCCCATACCTAGCCAGATTATATGGTGGTCGTAATCGAGATTCGAACAAATTTGAATCCATGTATCTTCTAAGATTGAGTTAACTTCGAGTCCGGAGTATCTTGGATATAAGAAATTTTGAGTTTGGACGTTACAAGTTTCGAACTTCTCAAACTCAAATCATGTTCTATTAATTTTGGGTTAATTATAGTTTGGATATTTTTCGGTTTAAAATTGGATTTATGAATTTTAATCTTGTAAGTCTCATTGCAATTTTGAATTATTTTGGATTTGAATCGTTTTAAGTTTGATTTATTTTAAATTTGAATAGCTTTCCATTTAAATTGTTTTGAGTTTAAATTTATTTTTCAAATTTAGATTTTTTTTAATTCAATTTTTTACTTTTTCATTCAATTTGAATAAGAATCAAATCCAATTTTGGATTGGTTTGAATGATTTTTAAAATTTATTTTGTCACCTTTAATCATATATGTATATTGTTAGAGACTGAGATTAGTAATTAAATATAATTTTTTTGAAGCATTAAAATCACTTATATATTATAAGCAATCCCTTATTGTGTTTGGTTTGTTCACATCATTAATGTATTTAAAAGTAATTGGAAGTTTAATTTTGGAATGAAACCATTTTAGAAGCTTTTGAATTTGTTCTATTTGATTATTGGGAGAAAAAAAAAGACAGAAGACTAAAAGCTTTTAAGATAAACCATTGTGGACAAAAGAAAAAGAGAAAGCCAAAAGGTAGTAGAAGCATTGTAAAAGGGCAAGAGAGAGGAATAGGCAAGTTAGGTTGTAGAGGTCAAGTATCTTATCTTCCATTGATATTTAAGGGAATTGAAAGAAAAGAACATGGAAGTGAAAAAGGTAAGAAAAATAAATTTTTTTGCTTTAATTTTGTTATATTTGGAAAATTATTTTGATTTTTTATATTTGGATTCTGAAATTGATTTTAATAGGTGATAGATTGAAATAGTTCGTTTCAAATACTACAAGAAAACTACCATATATTGACACTAAAAAAATTGTTGATAAAACCTAAAATTCCATCAGTATAGCACAATAAACCTTATATTGATAGTCAAAATGTATATTCTGACAAATTTCTAACCTTCGATATATATTTTGTTAGTATAGACTTATGTTGACGATTTTTAAAGTGTCAAAATAAATAGTAAAGATATACCAATGATTTGAGTCCATCAGTAATTGTATATCTATTGATATAGTATACGTTGTGTATTCTATCATTATACTTTTACTGATGATTAACTCTCGTCAGTATAGACTCGTTAGTATAAACTTATATTTTTTAATTTTTCCTGCTTATATCAGTGGATTATTTGACATTATATTTACCAACGGTCAATGCCCGTCAATATGCTTTATGTTTTTTTACTTTTATCAACGGTTGACTATTGGTGGTGTCAGTATAGCCTAAAATATCCAACAAAAAAAATGGTTTTACCAACGGTTGACGATTAGTGGCATCAGTATAGCATAAAATATCCCAATAGAAAAGGGCATTGACATAAATGCTAAAGTGTTGGTAAAAACTTTTTTTTTGAATTATATTTTCAATTATTAATATTAATTTATTTATAATTACAATATTATATGGCATCATATAAAGTAAAAATACATAACAAAGTAAAAGATATTTAATAACATTTCAAATACAACTGCAAGTGAATTATTTTATAATCTACAAAGTTCGAATAAGTCAAGAACTAAAGTCATTGTACCAAGTCTAGATAAAAACAAATATCATTTATTGTCTACAAATATGGTATTCAAAGTATAAAATAAGTCAAGAACTAAAGTCATTGTACCAAGTCTAAATAAAAACAAATATCATTTATTGTCTACAAATATGCTATTCGAAGTAAATAAACAACTTCACAAAGCAAATAATACTATCAAAGATTTCTACATAGAAGTATTTGTATATATAAAATAAAAAACACAATTAGAAAATTAAATTAAAAGCAAAAAAAATTAGTATCCCTAGTAAGTAAGTGCCCCAAAAAACAAAAGAAATCATTTCAGTTAAAGTTATTAGTTTCTATTAATATTGTCTAATTAATAAATGTTTAATTTGTTCACCACCTGGAATAGCTACGACTTGTATCATGACCTAAATGCTTATAAAATTGTTTTTGATGATGTAAGTAATACATCAACTAAATAAAAGAAAACAAACAACTCATGTTTAAATATTTTTTCTATCATACCTCTTTTGGGAGCTTTAATAGATGTTGATAGAAAATTTTGGGTAATATTTTATTTTCATGTGTAATTTTTAAAATTTAATTTTTCTATTAGACTCTCCTCATAACAATTTTTTGTTCGGGGGACTCGATCGCTAGACTTGATGAACATTTATGGAGACGCCACCAATCTTTCTTATAGGGTGTGATTGGCCACTTAAAATATTATCTTCTAATAAAAATCATAAAATTAATTAAGATTTACTAAAATAAGTTTAGGTTTACGAAATCAAGGTTGGGTCAGGAGTACGGTTATGAGTGAGGAAAGTGTTAGCACCCTCATGTCACCTGTTCGAAGAACGATACCAATTAAACATGTGTAATCCTTTAATCTTGATGATGTGATCTTTTTTTATATTTAAATTTAATTTCTTAAAATTTTTTTATGAAAAACATATTTTGTTGTGAAATTAGTATTATTATTATTTCATAGTCTATAAATTCTCCAATGCTTTGGTGAAATTTATAGAAAATCTTCATTTAGAAAATATTTTCAAAAAATTGACCATTCACAAAATTCTCAAAATCTCGAAATAAGATATTTTATTTATTTAAATAGACGATTTTAGAAACATTCTGACTCTTTGACAAGATTTCAAAATTTATTAAATAAAATTTAAGATTATCCCAACTCTTTAATGAAATCTTAAAAATTTTAAACAAGCTTTAAGATCATCCCAACTTTTTGACGAGATTCTAAATAAAAATCATTTTTTTTTTTGTTGATGATAATTAAGGGATTTAATTAATTAATTAATTTTTATTGTGATTATTTTTTTATTATTTATTGTTTATTGTTTTCATCTTATTTACTAGAAAAAAATTTAGATTATTCCGACTCACCAGCGAAATCTAAAAATATTAATCTTTTACTTGTATTAAAGAAGATCAAACTCTTTCAATTTTTTTTTTAAATTACATTTTTTAAAAACTTTATTCAAAATATCAATTATTATTATTTTTTATATTGTTTAAATAAACCTTTATTTTAGTAAAAATAATTTTGGATTATTTTACCTTTATGTTGAAATCTGAAAAATTATTTTTACTTGCAATAATTAAAGAAAACCAAACTTTTTTAGTGTTCTTTAAAAATTACATTTAAAAGATTCATTTAAACAATTTATCATTTCTTTTTTATTTTATTTATCTTTTATTTATTTTATTTTTTTAGCAAAAATTATTTTTTAAATTATTCCAACACATTGTTGAAATTTAAATAACCTTTTTGCTTGCAATAAAATTTTATTTTCCTTAAATAGTTATTATTATTATCTTGTTTATCCTTTTTTTTATTAAAATCTTAGTGTTTTTTTAATTATTTATTGTTATTGATAATTATTTATTTTTAATATTTAAAAATATAAATAAATATTATAAATATTATAAATTATAAATTATAAAAATCTTAAACAAATAACAAAAATAAAATAAAATAAAAAAAACTTACAAACGCGGTTAGGTTGCCTAGTGGGTCGCACGGGATCCTGCGCGAGCTATTCTACAAGTTAGATGCCAAAACAACATCATTTTGATAGCTTTTAAATAGGCCAAAGTTAGTTTTTTTTTTTTTTTTTCTCTTTCTCTTTCTACCCAAGAGCTCTTCTATTTAAAACCCAAACTCCCTCTGGTTGGTTGCCGTAGTTACCTAGTTTTCTACCGGTCACCATTGTGTCATTGCTAGAACTTCAAATGACATAGGTAAATTTAAATAATTTTCATATTCTAGCCATTTTCTTATATTTTGATCTCCAAAATCTTCAATCGTTCACCGAAAATTTTAAAATTTTTCAAATTCTGGTGACTCCAAACAATTTTTAAAAAAATCCCAAAAGATTTCATGTTACTTCCTTTTTATTTTCTAAACATTCTTTCAAAACCAGATTTAAAAAAAAAAAAAATCTCAAACCTTATAGATCAAGAATTTCATTCTTGGGGGTTTTTTTTTTGTTTTTGATTATTTTCTGTGTTTGCTGTTGGTTCCTCTATTAAAGAGGACTATGATTGTTTTTTTTTTTTTGCTTGTGTGTGTTTCTTTTTTTTTTAACGGTGGTAACCTAGCAACCTTAAAAATACTCTCTATTTTCTTTCTAGTAGTGTTCTCCTTCTTTTTGTTCATTATGTCTTTTTTCTTTTGGCAAGAATTAGCTCTATTTATAGAGCATTGGGAATTCAAATCCCAGATTTCCTCGGATCATTTTTTGGAAAATTTTATCCGATGACTTTTGGTCATTGGATTTCATGCTACTAAATTAGGCAGTGCAGAGTTTTGGTGCATTAAATGAACTGACCTTTTGGGGAAGAAAAATTTTCTAGCAACTTGATTTTAGTTGCGAAAGTTGAAACAATTTTTTTGACCTTTTTTTTTTTTTTTTAAAGATTAATTAATAACAATAATAATAATAAGAATAATAGTAATATAAGCAAAATTATATTTAAGTTAAAATAAAATCAAACAAAATTGGTGTTTACAATTACCACTTTTTGCTTATTTCTGAGAATCAGGAATAATGTAAAGACAAAAAGACACTAATTTTGTTTAGACAAACACATAGAAAAGACGAAACATTGAGCACATAATTTTTTTTTGAAAGAAAATTTGAAAAGCTCCTTTAAACAGAGGCTAGATAACTTTTAAAAATTTAAAAAGACTCTTCTAACTAGAAGTTATGAAACTTTAAATTTAAAAGGCTTCTTTAACCAGAGTCAATGAAACTTTAAATAGCTATTTTGACCAAAGGCAATGAAACTTTAAATTAAAAATTGAGAAGACTTATAAATTATGCTCTTTGGTCTTACAAATCATGCCTAATTTTGATGAAGTCCTTTGACCAGAGGCTCTTAAAATTAAAAGCTCTTCTAACTAACGGCTATGAAACTTTAAATGGCTTATCTAACCAAAGGTAACGAAACTTTAAAGAAAACTTTTCTAACTAGAGTCAATGAAACTTTAAATTAAAAAACTGAGAGGTCTTATAGATTATGCCCTTTGGTCTTACAAATCATGCCTAATTTTGATGGAGTCCTTTGATCAGAGGCTCTTAAAATTAAAAAACTCCTCTAACCAGAAGTTATGAGACTTTAAATGGCTCATTTGACCAGAAGCAATGAAACTTTGAAGAAAGCTGCTTTGACTAGAGGCAATGAAACTTTAAATAGCTTTTCTGATGAGAGGCAATAAAACTTTAAATTTAAAAGGCTCATCTGACCAGAGGCTATGAAACTTTAAATTTAAAATGCTCCTCTAACCATAGGTAATGAAACTCTAAATGGCTCTTTTGACCAAAGGCAATGAAACTTTAAATTCAAAAGGCTTCTTTGACCAGAGGTAATAAAACTTTAATTCTAAAGGCTCTTATAACCAAAGGTAACAAAATTTTAAATTTAAAATCTGAAAGGGTTTATAGATTATGCCCTTTAGTCTTACAAATCATGCCTAATTTTGATAAAGTCTTTTGATCAGAGGCTCTTAAAATTAAAAAGCTTCTCTAACAAAAGGTTATAAAACTTTAAATTCAAAAGGTTCCTTTAACCATAGGTAATGAAACTTTAAATTAAAATTTTGAGACGTAATGGTATTTGAAAGATTCCTTTAAATAGAAAGTTCACATCTTTTCTGCTTTTGAATTTTCCTTTTATTGGTCTTAGATTATCCTAGACCTATATATTTATTGTGTCACATGCATGCATGAATGACATTTCATGTTTTTTGCAATGTCAGGCAATGAATGATGATCATGTAAATGCACTTATACTGTAAATGAAAAGACCATATTCTTTCTTTGCTTTTTTGTCATTTTCTTTTAATTTTCAAAATTTCTTAATGTTTATTTCTTTTCTTATTTTCTTGAATCCTATGTATTCCAGTAGCTAATTAAGTTCAAATAAAAAGATTTTTCTTCTTATTTGCCATATTCAATGTCTACCATTTTTATGACTTATAGGCCTTCCTTCTTATTGACCTTTGTTCATTACTATTTTACTTATCATTTTAAATCTATTTCAAAATAATGTGTGTCTTTTATGATCACTGTCACTCATTTATCATCTTTTGAATTATTGATAGTATATTGCATATTTTTCTTTTAATGAGACAGATAAAGGAAGGATAAACAAATGGGTATTTTATTTTAGTAAAAAAGAGAAGTGTTTCATGCATTATCCAAAAGGATACAACAAGGAAAACAAATAATCACATAACAAAAATTCAGATCATTATGAGCTAATTCATCCTAGATTTTTTTCTGAAAACACCTGATTAGTGCCTCTTGATTTTTAAAAAATGTCGTAGACCAAGCTAGCTCAAAACTAATGAGATTTTCTAGCATATATTGAGAATTGGCCCACTCCATTCAATGTTTCTTTATCTAAGTCACCCTATCAGGTTTTCAACTCAAATATCTTTTCGGTTCATTTTATCTTTTTACTTTTTTTTAAGTATAGTACTTTTTTACTGTATCGACATTAACTAGATTTGACAAATAATCTTCATCCATTCTTATCAAGAATAGTGCCCCCACTAGATAAGGCTTTCTTTACCACATATGGACCTTTCCAATTAGGAGTCTATTTTTTCCAAGGATTCTGTTGGTTAAGAAGAATCTTCTTCAATACTAATTCTCCTTATCAAAATTGTAAAAGGTGAATTTTTTTGTTATGAGCTTGCATCATTATTTTTGATACTGTTGACCATGATAAAGTGTAGCTGGTCTTTTTTTTTCAATGAGATTCAATTGTTCATATTGAACGTGAACCCACTCGACTTCTTTCAACTTGATTTCTATGAGAACACACAAAGAAAAAATTTTAACTTTAATGGGCAACACTGTTTCCATCCTATATACAAATGAAAATGGTGTACTCTTATAAATGTATGAATCGAAGTTTGATAAGCATATAATGCAAATGATAGCTTTTTATACCAATATTTATATACACTTGTCGTCTTTTCAATAATTCTCTTTATATTTTTATTGGTCACTTCAACTACCCCATTCATCTTTGGACAATAAAGAACTGATTTGTGGTGTTTGATTTTGAACTAAGCATAGACTTTACTCATCATTTTGTTATTCAAAGTAAAAATATTATCTAAAATGATCCTTTTTAGAAGTTCATATCGGTATATGATCTTTTTTTTGATAAACTTGCAAACCATCATTCTTGTTACATTAACATATGAAGCCACCTTTACCCACTTTGTGAAGTAGTCAATTACCACTAAAATGAATCAATGTCTATTTGAAGCTTTTGGTGTAATGGGTCCTATCACATCTATTCTCTATATAGAAAAAGGCTAAGGTATTGACATAACATGCAAATGTATTAGATGAACTTGCATCTTGTCTGCATAAATTTGATATTTGTGGTATTTTCTAGCATAGTCGCTGCAATCTTTTTCCATTATCAACCAATATTATCTTGCCCTCATGATTTGCTTAGTCATCATGTGGTCGTTTGCATGAGTTTCACAAATACCTTCGTGGATTTCTTTAAGTAAGTTTTTAGTTTCAGTAGCATTCATTCATCTCAATAGTGTTTGATCTTGACTTTTCTTATATAAAATTTCTCCATTCAGAAAAAAAACCCATCACCAGTCTTTTCAAAATTCTCTTATCATTCTCTGATATATGCTCTGGGTATTGTTGATACTTGATATATTATAATATGTCAGAATACCATGGTTTCCTATTAACTTCTTTCTCAATATTTGAACAGTAAGCTAGTTTCTCTCGCAAGCTCAACTTGATAGGTTGACTTCAACATTTTCATTTAGTTTGAATATTGCTGCTAATGTAGCCAAAGCATCAGCCATCTAATTTTCTTCTTGGAGTAAATGATGAAATCAAATATTCTCATATTTTTTAATCAATTATGATATGTACTTTTGATATAGAACCAACTTTGAATCTCTAGTTTCTCATTCTCCTTGTAATTGGTATATGACTAAGGCATAGTCTCTAAACTTTCAATGTATGGCCTTCTTTTCAACAATAGCTTGAAAACCCATAACACATGCTTCATATTCTGTTATGTTATTGGTGCACTTGAAACTTAATTTTATAGTGATTAGTAGTAATCTCTTTTTAGAGAGATCAAAACTACTCCTATACCATGCCCCAAAGCATTTGATGCACCATCAAAATATATCTTTCATACATCTTTATTAGGCTCTTCTTTATATATACATTAAGTCTTCATCTATAAAATCAAATGTCATAGGCACATAATCTTCATGAGGGCATTTTGCAAGAAATTCGATAATAGCATTTCATGGAACACATATATAATGTCATATTCAAAAAGTAACACTTACCATCTTGCTATTCTTTTCAATAATAAAGGTTTTTCCAAGATGTACTTGATGGATCTAGTTTCATAATAAGCCAAGTGGTATGATACAACATGTACTGTCTGAGCTAACGAGCCATCCAAGCTAGTACATAACACATCTTTTTCAATGGTAAATACTTAGACTTGTAATCAGAGAACTTTTTGTTCAGGTAATAGATGGCTTGTTCTTTCTTTCTTGTTTCATCATGTTACCTTAAAACACATCCCATTGATTTTTCATGCAACTTTAAATATAAGATAAAAGGTCTTCTAAAGATAGGCGACATTAATATTGACGGGTTTGATAAGTATTCTTTAACTTTTTCAAATGCCATTTGACAATCTTTATTCCATTCTCTCGACACATTCGAAGAATCTTGAATATAGGGTCACATTTGGCTATAAGTTAAGAAATAAAACAAGCAATATAATTCAATCTTGTTAAAAATCCTCTTACTTCTTTTTGCATATGTGGAGGTGATAGCTCTTGGATGGCACGTATCTTATATGGATTCACCTCGATTTCTCTTTTATTGATGATAAATCCTAGTAATTTTTTTGAGGTTGTATCAAAAGTGCATTTAGTTGGATTGAGCTTGAGCTAAAACTTTCTTAATCTCTTAAATAACTTTTTAAGATTAGCAACATGATTTTTTTTTTCAGGGATTTGGCAATCATGTCATCCATATACACCTCTATTTCTTTATGTATTATATCATGGAATAGAGTTACCATGGCTCTTTAATAAGTTGTCCTAACATTTTTTAAACTGAAGGGAATGACTTTTTAGCAAAATGTTTCCCATAATATCACAAAAGTAGTATTTTTCATATCTTCTTAAGCCATTTTAATTTGATTAAGCCTAAAAACTGATCCATAAATAAAAACAGAGAGTGCCTTGTGGTATTGTCCACTAAGGTATCAATGTGAAGCAATGAAAAATTATCTTTTGGACTTGCTCTATTCAAATTTTGATAATCAACCCATATTCTTACTTTGTCATCTTTCTTTTGTACTGAAACGATATTTGTTACCCATTCGAGATATTTGGTCATTTCTAAGAATCCCACAGCAAATTACTTTTTTATTTCATCTTTTATTTTTAACAACATTTTAGGTTTGATCCTTCTCAACTTTTATTTAATTGGTTTACACTCAGGCTTCAGAAGTAGCTTATACACTATAATTTCAGTATCCAACCTTGACATATCTTGCTATGATTAAGCAAATACATCTACATATTTGTGTAGTAACTTTATTAGCTCTTACTTTATTGGTGATGACATTGAAGTACCAATCTTAATCTAATTTTTAGTTTCTTTGTCCACAAATTGACAACTTCAGTGGCTTTTTGATGAGGTATGATTTGCTTCTTTTCTTGTTCCATTAATCTTAATAATTTGGGGATATTACATGGTTTTTCATATTCTTTTTATCATCAAGTTCACTAATATAAACAAAATTTTCAAAATCAAATCTCGAAATATTGTCATGATGATTTTCACATTCATTATTCAGATATCTGAAAGTAAGTCAAAAGGATGAAATATAGAGGGATGCATAGTAATGCAAGGAATTGAAATGAAAGAGGAAAAAAATGGACAAATGCACTATGCTTGTCATTTATTCAATTGAAAATGAGGAAAAAAACACATATAAGACATTTAATACTTTTAACAAAAGCATTTAGATTAGGTTCAACACATTACTTTAGAGAAAATTTAAAAACAACAGGCAGCTTTGCAATGTGCCAATTCTTTAGTTCTGCACTAGGAGGAGTAAGATATGCCCATGGACAACCTAGATTTTCATTTCCATTTTTTTTACCCATATTTGTATTAAAAATTTAGTAAGGATATCTTCCAATGAGAGTGTAAACCCTTTTTTATGTTTTTTGTTGTATTTGGATAGATATAGTCAGTTAAGATGAAAGTCTCGTATTGGGGAGAAAAGGATAGGCCTTTAGTTCTACCTTTTATCTTAAAAAATGAGCCAACCTTTTTTCTCTTTTCTCCTTTATGAACTTTATTCTTTATTTTCGAGTTGGCTTGTACCCTAAACCAAATCAATTATCTTTCTTAGGCATAATCCATGGTCATTGTATCCCCTGCAAGTCAGCCCATACTTATTGTCTTTTTCCTACAACTTCTTTAAGGGCCATCTTGAAAACTTTGGATAAACATGGAATAGGCACTTTTAATCCTTCACCCACTAGGTTGCATTAACAAATTCAAAGGATCTCAAAGAACATTTTGGGGCTTCCTCAGCTACTTTAACGTATAATGCAATAGATGGTTTAGTCACCAATAGATCTTATTCACTAACAATAATGACTATCTTTTCATCAATTATGAATTCACTTTTTGATGCAAAGTGGAAGGGATAGCTCTTACCATGTGAATCTATGGCCTTCCTAAAAAACATCTATAAGAATGAGTGATATCCATGACTTGAAAGACTATACCAAAAGTACTTAGGTCGATTTAAATTGCAACTCGATATCATCTATCACTTCAATGCAAGTCTCATAAAAAACCCTTACTATTATGTGACTTGTCTTCATGTAAGACATATTGAATGGCAATCTAGACAGTGTAGTCATAGGCATGACATTAAAAAAAAATTATTATCAATGAGCACCTTTACTATTGGGTAAAATCTTATCATCACTAAATGATGTAAAATTCTCTACTGTGATATTTTTCACTATGTGATCAAGTTTTTTTCCAAATATATTGTGAACTGCATAAGCCTCATTAAGTATTTTAAGTAAGGCATTTCTATGAGGCTCAAAATTTAACAATAACAAAATTATAAAAATTTGAGATGATAGACGATTTAATTACTTCACCATACTATACTCATTGTGCTTAATAAGTTTCAAGAACTCACAAGATTATTTTTTTGTAATTGGATTTTTACATTCTCAGCCTAGAACTGAGGCTAAGTGAATCTTTTGATATTGGGTGGTCTATTTTCTTTTTTTAAGCTTGTCTTCCCTTCATTTGCTTTTTTTTTTTTATGCTCTCTCTAGTGTTTCTAGAGTATAGAACTGGCTACTTCAAGTTATGCCCCCTATACCATTTTTGTTGTACTTGTATCAAATAAGCCACATTAAAGGGAACCATTATCCAAACTTTGTGATATGATATTACAATGATATTTTCAAGGGATTGCCTTATTAGTTTTGTACAAAAATGGGCTAGGGACTTCAATTGTCACCTTTGGTATAGTCGTACAAATTGGTTCATCAATTTTAACACTCAATTTCTCATTATAAAAGATGGTAATAGGGTCAAAATTCATACAAATTGGCTTATCAAACTTAACACTTGGTTTCTCTTCATAAAAGATGGTAACAGGCTTAAAATTCATTCGATAAAACCTACTTTTAGATGAATCTCTTATCACAACATTCATTAAACTTTTTTCATATTCTTTATAAAATTTAATCAAGAAAAAATCCATCATCCTTTGTAATTCTTGTCTAAATGCTTCACAATCCTAAAATGAATGACCAACCATCCCCATATGAAATTCACAAATTTGATTAGGATTATATGTGAAATTTTCATTGTCTGAGTTTTTAGCTATTGGGCAAATCATATTAGCTTTCATTAGAGCAAAAAATATTTGATCCATAAGGGTTTTGATCTTATTTACTTCTCTTTTAATATTCTGAGTTGTCTCACTACTTAAAGCATTTACTGACCCTCCACTATGATTAGGTAATGTATTGGCCTCCACACTTAGTCCAGCCTTGGTTATAAAATTCAAAATTCGATTTTGATTTTTCAGTGGTGATAACTTGCACTTCTGTTCATTTTTTCTTAGGTAGTCCTCTTTTTTTGATCTAGAAACATCACCCCCTTCAATTTTTCCATTTTTAATTGTATTTTCTATTATATCGCCCGTAATCACCATATTAGTAAAGTTTTTCATTGCATGACCAATAAGCTTATCATAGTATGAGACTCGAGGGTATTGATGAATATAATAGTCATTTCTTTCTCAGTGAGAAGAGGCTGAACTTGAGTAGCAATATCTCGCCATCTCTCACCATATTTTTTAAAGTTTCGTTAACCTTTTTTTTCATATTTTATAAAGACAGTCTATTTGGAGCCATGTCTGTGATATATTTGTATTGAGTAATAAATTCTTTGGTCAGATCTTTTCATGAATGAATACGGCTCCTGTCTAATTGAATATACCATCTGGCAGTTGATATAGTAAGACTATCATAAAAATAATGGATAAGTAACTTATCATTATTTGTATGCTTGACTTTTTTTCAACAGAACATGGTGATATGTGGTTGTGGGCATTTGGTTCTATCATATTTTTTAAATTTTGATACTTTAAACTTTGGTGGGATTACTAAATCTGGAACCAAATTGAGTTCACTTGCATCAATTGTGTTAAAATTTTTTACATTTTTAACAACTTGTAGCCTTTCTTATAAGAGATCTAATTTTTACTATGCTTTTATATCTCAAATTGTTCAAACATGCCTTTTTTAGTCTTTCTTATTCTTTTGGGTCATCTAAATCTAGGACCATAATCGACTCAACATGAGTTGCCTCAATGTTTAGACCAACCTATCCTTGACTCCGTGATTGAACTGTGAAGAGAGGTAAATTAAACTGAGCATATGGCTGCCTTTCAAGCTATGTCATTTGTGGATGCATTTGATGAGAGGCTTAAACATAGGGTTGAGTGAATCTTGGTGAATACAATGGATTTTCTCTATCACTAGTGTTTTTTTTAGCTTGAGGCTCTTTTTTGGTGGTCACTTCTTCAATTATCCCTTTTCTCTTGGTCGTTTTCCTTATCATGTTCATCATTGTAGCCATTTCTTTTTTAGTCTCTTTTTGAGATCTAGTCATTTGTTCTATCAACTTTTGTTGAGACCTAATCATCTACTCTTGCATATCAAATTAAGCTTTCTCCATTCTCTTCATTATAGATGTTTGCTCATTTTTCATAATTTTGATTTGTTAGCGAGTGTTGTAACGATGACAAGTGGTCTGATTTATATTTTCTGATAGCTTAACTATCCTTGCACCTATTCTAGTTAAGGGAAACTCACCAAGATTTTTTATTTTGAGGTATTTTTCTTTTAGTCATAATGGATTTTTTAAATTTAACATTGAATGGAGCACACATATGATACATGAATGCAAAAGATGTGCTTGTTATATATCCAATATTTGTAAAAGATTTTAAATCTAAACTTGAACTACCATATCATAACGTCACATTATTTTTATTGAATACTTCTTTCATTACAATATTAAAATTTTCAAAAGAAGCACCTTACATGCTTGTACTGTTATAAGCACTAACTAGAAAATTAATCAAGTTTTGGTTGTGCTATCCTAGGTAAACTTCTTCATTTATTTGTTTAACTTTTTAGACTATGTCTTTTGCTTTAAAGCTAACTCTCTTATCTATTTTACCAGGTGAATGGCTTGAAATTCCTTCAGCTGACATTTTTCCTTCTAATATTGTACTCTATGTTTAAATTGATCTAGTTTTTTTTAAAAAACTTGAATGACTTGATGTCAATAATGCATTTGTTGTTTCAAGTCTTTTATGAGACCTTGCAATATCTTTTTTGTTTCCACAGACTGACTACGCTTTTCTTTCTTAGATAACAAACAGAACCAAAGCTATTTTATGTTCTTTTTAAATTCTTCAGGTCATTAAAGTGACGGACCTATGCTAGCTTCTAAAAATCTCTTTTTATTCTTTTTCAAGCCTTCGAGATTTTGCTGTACTTTATTAGTCTTATCTTTTCACTTATTAATCTCATATTAAAGTCTCTTCTTTTTAAGCTCTTATATTTCTTTTTTTTTTCAATTTTGTGCTTCATAATCTTCATGTCTTCAAGGATCTTTTTGCAAAAGGCATATTCTTGGTGGCATGTTCTCTCTTTTTTGGGATCAACTTAGCTTATGATGTATTGACTCCTCTGTATCAGATATTCAGGTGTAGCTTTGTTTGTATAACCCCTACGATCCATTCCCTGAGTCTATTTCCATTATTTGATAATCTCTTTTACCTTTCTAAGAAATCTTGGCTCCTCAAAAAAAAAATTCTAATTCCCAAAGCCCATGAGTCATAGGAACAAATTGCTTTAACCCCAGTTGTTGATAAAACTTTATCGAAACATGGCTTATACCTCCCCATAGCCTTAAGAGTGGAATCCACGACTTGTCACCATACTTGTACAACATGACTTCTCATGGCATCGATGGAGCTCTCTATATAACTTGAGTAATGGTGAGATTTTGCAAAATCAATACCCATTCTTTTTTGGACTTTGATTTTGGCCACTCAATATTACAACATTCTTTAATTGGTTTACTTTTATTATTATGAGTAGGACAAAATTTACCTATAGAATGTTGAAGATGACTTTTGGCCTAAATGTAGAGTAATATGCACACCCTATGAAACATCATTCTCTTTTTCAATAGTGATTCAATGATCTAAAAGTTTTTGTCAGTATAGAAGGAATATGATTGATTTTGTTATCCACCTACTCGAGAAAGTCAATTGATAACTCAATGTGCCCTAAGTTCTTAAAAAAAAAATGATCAAGCCATAAATTGTCAAAGCTATCATTCTTATGCCTTGTTCATCATTTAAGTGTTTGATGATGTAATCATGCAAGATTTCTCATAGGATACAATCACTTTTACCTTTTGTTTGGACATATAAGTTCACATTCTAATTGGGGACCTTCATCAGACAAGTAAGTTTCTTTTGAGATCCAAGTTTTTGATCTCGCTAATAGATTTTATCTAGATTGAGGAGATGCAACCATAACAATGTAGCATACTCTTTGATTGTTGGGATCATATCTATCTCATTAAACATGAAACATTTGCATTCAAGGTCCCAAAACTGAACTAGAGCTCTTATCAACTAATTTTTCATAAACATCTCAAAGAGTGAAGTGATATGACCATAGTTTTCTTCGAAAGCCATCTTTCTAGAAGTTGTTACACGGCACCAGATCTCGACCTCAATTTGATTTCTTTAGGCAAAATTTCCTATTTAGATTTTTTCAAACAATTTCTCATTCTGTTTTGGACTTCTAATGATAAAGTTACCACGACATTAGTCTCTTCACACACGATGGGCTTTGAAGTTGATAACATTATGATGGTGTTTTTAACGCAAGATAAAAAATCTTCTTACTAATATTGTCACATTGACAAGCACATCCTAAATGTAAGTGTTTATGATGATGTATGATCATGAAACAAAAAGAAAATTGGACAAAATAGGGATAGTAATTGTATAAAAATAAATATTCCCTCATGTATCCTAATTTAGAGTATATTCTACAAAAATGGTATGGCTCTACCTAAAGTTAGTTTTTTAAGGTTCACTATATGCAGAGTTTGGTAATTAACACAGGATAAAGGTTCCTAAATTGATTCTCACTGTCGTCCACTCTGGACTAATAAGGCCCCTAATCACCACCCATAATGGGTTGACGACGAAAAAGGTTTAACTTAAGTAAAAGTATTTTGCTAGCCCAAGCAGAGGCATTATAACTTCAAAAAAGCATATGTACTTTACTCCATCCTAAAATGGGATAGATTTGGGAGCCTAGGTATAAAGCTCGTGCATGAATGCAAATGTACATGTGTGTGAGGGAATGTAACAATTATTAATCAAAATAAAAAGCAACAATCTAATTAGCAACAATATAAGACAAATAAAATGACATAATAAAACTAAATGAATTCATCAAATTTTAACCCTTTTTTTTCCTTATTTTTATTCAAAGATGAGATAAAAATTAAAATTAAATATAAAAAAGATTGTAAAATCAAAGTTTGGATGGTGCATGTTTAGTTTTTGGCTTGACTCTCAAGTGTCCCTAGCAAAGTCGTCAAGTTGTTATAATAATTTTTTATCTGGGGGACTCGATCGCTAAACTTGGTGAAAATTTATGGAGTCATCACCAATATTTTTTGTATGGTGTGATTGGTTACCTAAAAATATTATATTTTAACAAAAATCTTAAAATTAATTAAGATTTACTAAAATAAGTTTAGGTCTGCAAAATTAGGGTTAGGTCCGAGGGTATAATTACAAGTGATGAATGTATTAGCACCCTCACTTTGCCCGTTTAAAGAATGGTACTAATTAAACATGTGTAATCCTTTAATCTTGATGATGTTGCCTATTTTGTATTTAAATTATTTTCCTAAAATTTATTTATGAAAAACATCTTTTGTTGTGAGATTAGTATTATTATTATTATTATTATTTCATATTCTATAAATTCTCTAACGTTTTGGCAAAATTTATATAAAATCTCTATTTAGAAAATATTTCAAAAAAATTAATCATTAACAAAATTTTTGAAATCTTGTTATAAGATATTTTATTTATTTAAATAGATAGTTTTGAGAACATTCCAACTCTTTGACAAGATTCCAAAATTTATTAAACAAATTTTAAGATTATCTTGATTCTTCAACAAAATTTCTAAAAATTTTGAACAAGTTTTAAGATCATCTCAACTTTCTGGTGAGATTTTAAATGAAAATCATTTTTTATTGGTGAAAATTAAGGGATTTAATTAATTAATTAATTTTTATAGTGATTGTTTTAATTATTTACTAGTTAGTGTTTTTATCTTTTTTATTATATAAAAAAATTTTAAATTATCTCGACTCACCGTCAAAATCTAAAAGTATTAATCTTTTACTATTATTAAAGAAAATCAAACTCTTTCAATTTTTTAAAAGAAATTACATTTAAAAAAAAATTATTCAATATATCAATTATTATTATTATTATTATTTTATTTTTCTTTTTTATTATTTTTTATGTTGTTTAAATAAATCTTTATTCTAGTAAAAATAATTTTGGAATATTCTAACTTTATGATGAAATCTGAAAAATTATTTTACTTGCAATATTTAAAGAAAACCAAACTCTTTTAATTTTCTTTAAAAATTACATTTAAAAGATTCATTTAAATAATATATCATTTCCTTTTTATTTTATTTTTATTTTTTAAAATTTTATTTTTTAGCAAAAATTATTTTTTAAATTATCCCAATACTTTAGTGAAATTTAAATAACATTTTTGCTTGGAATAAAATTTTATTTTTCTTAAATAGTTATTATTATTATTTTGTTTATCGTTTTATCTTTAATTAAAATCTGAGTATTTATTTTTTTATTGTTTATTGTTATTGATAATTATTTATTTTTAATATAAAAAATATATAAATATTATAAATTATAAACTATAAAAATCTTAAACAAATAACAAAAATAATATAATATAATATAATATAAATAAAAATAAAATGAAAAAAGAAAAACTTACAAACGGGGTTGGGTTGCCTAACGGATCGCACTCGGATCCTATGTATGTTGCTCCATGGGTTAGATGCCAAAATGGCGTCATTTTGGCATCCTTTAAAGAGGCCAAAATCAATTTTTTATTTTTATTTTTAGTTTCTTCTTTCCCCCTCTCTCTCTTTACCTTAGAGTTTTTCTTTCTAAATCCCAAACTCTCTCTAGCCAACCGTCGCAGTTACCCAATTTCAAATCGGTCGCCACAATGCTGTTGCTGAAAACTTTAAACAACATTAGTAAATTCAAATAATTTTTAGATTTCAACCATTTTCTCATATTTTGGTCACCAAAATCTTCAACCATTTATCAAAAAATTTAAATTTTTTCAAAATTTGGTGACTCCAAACAATTTTAAAAAAATCCCAAAAAATTTTAGATTATTCCTTTTTATTTTCTAAACACTCTTTCAAAATCAGATTTTTCAAAAAAAATCGCAAATCTTCTAGATCAAGAATTTCATTCTCTCGAGAGGTTTTGTTTTTGATTTTTTTTTGTTTGCTGTTGGTTCCTTTATGAAAGAGGATTGTGATTTTTTTTGATTTTTTGCTTGTGTGTGTTTCTTTTTGTTTGAACGGTGGTAACCTAGCAACCTTAAAATACTCTTTATTTCCTTTTTAGTAGTGTTCTCCCTTTTTGGTTCACAGTGTCTTTTTTTCTTTTGACAGGAATTAGCTCTATTTATAGAGCATTTGTGATTCAAATCTTAGATTTCTTGAGATCATTTTGTAGAAAAATTTGTCTAGTGACTTTTGGTCACTAGATTTCATGATGCTAAGTTAGGCAATACAGAGTTTTGGTGCATTAAATGCATTGAACTTTGGCGAAGAGAAATCTTCTGGTAGCTTGATTTTAGTTGCCAGAGTTGAAATAATTTTTTTTACCTTTTCCCTCTTTTTTTTTAAAGATTAATTAATTAATTAATTAATAAAATAATAATAATAATAATAATATAATAAAATTATTTAAGTTAAAATAAAATCAAACAAAATTAGTGCTTACAATTCTTTTAATATTTCAAATTCATTTATTTCATCAATTATCATCGAATTCTAATAAAAGTGGACTTAAATATTTTTGTGTTAGTATTAATGTCATGTTGATATGGCATTGAGGTGTCATGTATCAATGAATTTTTTAGTTGTAATTGATTGAACCAATAAATTTAATATCTTTTAAAAAATTATAAAATCCAAAAATTGAGTTTTAAAATTGTGAATAAAAAATATATTGCATAAATGTTTAGAAATTAGTCAAAGGGATGCACTTGCACCTATTCAAAATGGAAACAACTTTATCTTTACGAGGCAGTCAAATAATTTATGTGTATTTATATGAGATAATTTCCTTCATTTCTCTTTTGATTGCAAATAAAATTCTAGTTTTACACTAGCAAATGAGGTTTATGAAAGTTCTCACTGTTGGAACAGAATAATGCAGACAAGTCCTTAAAGACATAATTGTAAGTTGCCTATGCTTGGATTATTTTGGAGTTCCAACACCTACCCACTTTTCCTATCTGAAAATAGGATTTGCTAATTCAATTATGTTGTAAATCATATCAACTTAGCAAACATCTAAAGCAAATGTAGTGAAAGAATAGAAGTATCTTGCAAACTAGGGTCATGATAATAGCTTGTTCAACTTATAATTCTGTTGGAATTTTTTAGCTTATTTTATTACATTGTAAGATGGCTTCTTGATTTTTTGATTGCCAAATGTTTAACAAGAAAGTCTGCTATTATTACAGTTTATCTTCAGATCATGATGAGACTTGAAATTCAAGGTGTTTTAAAATTTCATGATTCATGAAATGTTTTCTCATTTATGGTTTGATATCTTCATGTTTGTGTATATAGCATCTAATTTATTATAATGTGAAACTGTGAATGAATAGGCATACAACAAGCAAAGTTGGTTGCTGAGCAAGAAATTGCAATGAAAACACTCAATAAGAGTTAGGACAAGGATTGGGAGAGTTCTTTCCATCGAAAGGACTAGAGGAGTTCAAATAAAGAAATGGAACAGAGAAACCTTCTAGGACCTTCAGGTAAGAAATTAAAGACATATAATTATTTACTAGTATTTAATTGAAAAAGCCAACTACTAGGCAATATGTAACCATGTCATGAACATAGTGTAACAGTGTACATAGATTATCTAGTAGCAAGAATAGGGAAAGATATCATTTCTATTACCAAAATAATACACGCATGGATGAATATAAACTAAACTTTCCACTTTTATTACGAAAGATATCAGCTCGAACCAATTGAGCAAAACAAATTTGATTTTAATTGACATCCAACTGCTAGGAGACATTTTTAACTTTAATTCAATGATTCATTAAGCACAAATTTCATTTAGTGATTAAAAAAGGTAATTAAAAAAAATATTTCCAAAGATAAAAGAAGATCCTATAAAGATTAGAACATTATACTGTCACAAAATAAATCATTTATAAAACGGAACACTGAAATATGAAGTAAACAAAGTCAAAACTTTTACAATTCAATAGTCAGCTATAAACTTTCCCTATACGGTTTAGGTAGCGCTGCACCCTGTAATAATCCCATGGAAGAAACCATCAACATAAACAAAAAAAAAAAAAAAAACGTATTTAAGAAGAAAATTTTGAATGGGAAAGAAAAAAATAAAACAAACCTGTTACCATCACAAGTAGGGCAAGCTCAGAGGTTAATATGAATGGGAAAAGTCAATAATTCAGAAGCAATCAAGAAGTTCAATCAATTGCTAAGACATTAAGCCATTAAGTAACAAGCAGTGAGAAGAAGCATTGAGCAATCAATAAATCAATTCAGCAGCTTCAAAATAGTAAACGTAGAAAACCTAATTCACGGTTTGAAGGTGTTAATGACTGTGTTGATTAAAGTTTCAAACAAGATATGAAAAAGTGAAAAGGGTGAATCAAACTTTTGGCTTCTTCAGCGTTGACAACGGCAAGAGGTGGCAAGACCAATAGCGAGCTTCAATTGGAGTCTAGGTTTTTGTTGGGTTTTGGTTGAATAAGCAAGAGGATAGAAGGAAAAGAGCTCAGAACAAAAACAAGAAAGCTGTGAAAGACGAAACTGTTGAGATTTACCTATGTAGGATTATTTGGGTTTGGGTTTTTGGGAAGTAAGGACTAGGGACTCACAGTTGAGTAAGGCTGTAAGAGAGAGACGAGTGACAAAGATGTTAGTGAGAGAAGGCGAGTGACAGAAGTGGTGGAAGAAAAAAGGTAGGTGAGATGGGGCGAGAGTAAGGAAAAGTAAGATGACTGTGGAAATTTCTTTTAATTATTGTAAATAACTTGTTTTTCTATCTTGTAATTATTTAATTTAATGTTTAATTTTACTAAAAAGGGAAATTTGAGAAATTGTAATTTTTGAGAATTTTTATTAAAGTCAAATATTATGAGAAAGATTGAGGCAAGTCTAAAATTGAAAAAGAAATTAGGAATTAACATTTTTTTAGAGTTTATACCGACGATTATTTAACATACTTATATTGACGGATATTTATTCACTATAAAAAAAGTTTACCTATTCTGACGGTTATACAAAGTGTTGTATAGTTATTGTATATTTTAACGGTATTAAAAATGCATCAATATAAATATCTTTTATTGACGAAATTTGACTATTAATATAATTAAGCATCAGTATATCAAAAAAATTTTTGTAATGTATCGTCAATATACCCTATGATTATACTAACAATTAATTACTTCTGTTGGTATAAGTACTATTTACCTATGGATATTTTTTACTAGTTGGAACTTATACCAATAGTTAAAATACAATTTGTCAGTATATAATGATGTATGCTAATTGTTATTTATATACTGTAAGAAAATTATCAATATCTATTGACGAAAGAATAAAGTGTTGGTATAGGTATTGTGTATATTGACAGTAACAAAAATCTATTAGTATAGATAATTTTTACTTACATAATTTAACTATCAGTAGAGGTAAGTTTTAATGTATGACAGTTTTCTTATTGTGAAATGATCAGGACCACTTGAGTACTCTTATGGAGGGAAACTAAAAGATCAATCTCGATGGCTATATTGGGTGCATGCATCCTAATCGACATAAGTTTCATTGCTGGCTTATAGAAGGAAAAGGTATTGTTTTAGTTCCTTGGTCTTGTTCCAAGCATGGGAATGTGTTCAAAACACACATCTTGGGAACACCTATCATTGTTTTTTGTTTCTCGAGAAATGTCAAGAAAATCATAAATATTTACTCTTTTTTTTCCATTTTTTATTTTCTTTTCTGGGTTTCCAGAGTTTGGTTTGATAATTGACTTGTTTAGAGTTTTGATGATCAAAAGCCTTAGCTAATTATTTTAAAATTGTCTTCTTAGATTGAAGAGAACTTTAATTTATTTTTCTTTGAGTAAATTTAGTTAATTTTCATGCTTTGATTTGGATTTCTTTATTTTTGATCTAAACAAAAAACTCAGTGTCTCCTTAGTGAACTAGGTAAGTACTTAATTTTTTTTTTTCACATTTGATTTATTTTCTTTATTTTTGAGAAATTTTTGTTGAATTTTGTTTAGTATCATTATTTTTGTTAAGTACTTTAAATATTATGAGCAAAAAATAATTTAATTTTTGGGTTTTTTTCGAGCTCTCTTTTACCTATAACTCTAAAAGTTCAGTTTGGCATCCCAATTGGTGTGGGTTTCAACGCTAGTCGAACTCATGCTGTTTATGGTTCATGATTTACTATTCTTGCTCACCTCTGGTTGACTGTATGCCAAGGGGAAATGGAAACTCAATTGCAAGTGCTCCTTGGGTTTGATAAATGGTGGGAGGATTTTCTTACTACTTCTTTGTATGAATGTGGTTTCAATTATAGTGGTAAAAAAACTCTCATTTGTAATTTTATATGTATTATTTATGTAGATATTACGTTACTTTTTCTTTTCTTTTTTCTTAATTGAATTTTTTTTCATGTAAAATACTACACCACAAACATGCCTTGTTGATCTTGGTGGAAAATGTGTTGAGGATAGTGAATTGGAAAGGAAATTTTTCCCCAGAATTCCCAAAATTAAATATGAGGTAAAGACTATTAAGTCCCAATAGTTATGCAAAAGAAATTAATTATGTTTATTTATTAAAATTTTAAAAAGGGTTTATTTCTTTTTTGGACATTTTATTAGAAGTAAAAAATATGGCTTTCAAAGAAAATATAGTTGTGATTGCCATAGCTCAATTATTCAAACATTATGAAATGTAATTGCAATTTTGACTTCAAGGCCCTTCTAACAGGAATCCACTTGCATAAAAATGGTATAATGCAAAAGAGGATATTATTGGGAAAAAAATGAAGGTTGGTTTCCATTATTAACTTATATGAGATTTATCAAGATGTTGATGGTTGCTAATTGGATAAAAATTGTGTCTGACTAGTTGAGATTTAGTGTTGCATTTTGGCATACTTTTCATGGGATAGGTGTCGATCCTTTTGGTGCACCCACAAAGTTTTGGCCATGGAAAGATGGTAGCAATTCCATTGTTATGGCCAAAAGAAGAAGAAAGATTGATAGATATTGCCCATTTTTCTCTGATTATTGATTAATACTAATTCGCAGCATATAGTAATTTTGTTTGCTTCTTTTTGAAACAAATTGCAGTAAGAGCCAATTTTGGATTCATAAACAAGCTTGCAGTTGATAGATGGTGTTTCCATGATAGGAACATTGCTCTTGATGGCAAAACACTAGAGGTTAGATAGTTTTCTTATTTATTCTTAAAGTTGCTTTTAAATTTGAATGCTTCGAAATGAATTGGTTTTTTCTACACTGTCTTAACAATAGTTTTATTAATTTTGACAATTGTCTATCAATCATTTCTTATTGTGTTTGTTGTAGAAAACTAATGAAAACTCTGATGAAATGTTGGCCCTTGCTAAAAAAACTTCAGGTAACTTACTGAATGTGCATAAAGTGTTTAGTAGCAGTTGTCTTGCCTAAGTAAAGACTTAAGTACCAAACCTCCCTTTTTTATTTCAATAATTTTATAGTTTCTTAAACTTATCAGATTGGATCTCTTTACACCTTATTTACTTATAGTTTGTTTATTTTTATAATCTAGCTTTATTAATTAATCACACAAGTAATAGGCACTATGTCTGTTGTTATCCAAGCCACCTATGTCACTTTTGGACATATGCATGTCATCTAAATAGGTTTATGTTGTTCTTACCTCATTAGAAACTTATAGCATATATATCTAATTTCTATATCTAATAATTTTATTATATTATAGATTTGTTCAATGTGTTTGAAAATATGTATTACTTGATAATGAAACTTGCTTTCACTTTCTTAAAATCTAATAGATTGAGAAAATTGTATTTTTCTTTTGGTTGTAATCTTTCAATTTTATTAATGGAATTAAATTATTCACAAGTTTTATTATTTTTTATAATTCTCTTTAAAATTGATAATTTAATGTCTATTGAATTTGATTTAATATATTGTTTTGCATTGTATTTATTTATGTGTCATAACATATCCGTTCGGAGACTAGATCACTAGACGTAAAATTAATAATCGTGAAAAATACAAAAAGTCATAACCAATTTTTTTAAGGTGTGATTGGCTACAAAAAAAAAATTCTCTTTTTAATAAAACGGGTTTAAAGTCTATTAAAGAGATAGTTTTGGTCTACGAAAATAAAATTGGGCTCAGGAGTTGGTTATGTGTTGAGAATGATTCGTATTTCTATAGCACTCATAAAATTGGTATCAATTAATTATGCGCTATTGATAATTCTGGATAAAAATAATTTCTATGTGAAACTTAATTATAATTCCCTTCATTTTTTAGAAAGAAAATTAATTTAAAGAAATTTTTATTTAAGAATATTATGAAAATTTTAGATTAAAAAATACATTCAAATTCTTCAATATAAAGGCAGAATTCAAAAATAGTATTTTCATCTCAAAATTTATCATAATATTTCTTTAAAAATAATAAAATAATATTTTATGTAAATGATAATTATTGACAATTCTCCAATATTTAGGTAAAATACCAATACTTATATTTCACATAATGCTATTTTAATTTTATTTATTTAAAATTAATTTTTTTAAGAACTTTTATGTAGTAAAATAATATATATATATATATATATAATATAATTAATGTTAAACATCAATAATTAGAATAAACATATATAAGCATTATAAATGTGCACATTAATATAAAAAATGAGATTAATGTAAATGATGATAAAATGTCAATTTAGGAATTGGATTTTCAAATATAAAGAGATCACTTCTACTCTTTAACCTCCAGACAGAGTTTATGTATGACTATTTATATTTAAAATCTCATTCTATTTTTTAATTTTTATATTTTTATATTTGTTATTTAACAAAACGAATTTATTTTGAAGTGTGAAAATATATAAAAATTCTTAATAAAATAAAATCTCCTAAATACCCTATCATTTAGACAACATTCGAAAACAAATTATTTTATAAAAGATTTTCATATAAATTGTTAAAAGTTTAAAACGAGTTTGAGCTTTTGAATAGGTTTGAGGTTGTAAAGTTTAATTTAAGATTTCAACTAAGGCTTATTTAGAGTTTTAGGTTTTCCTTAGGGTTTTGATTTTAGGATTTCATTTAGGGTTTTGACTTTGGAGTTTCAATCTAAGGTTTTAATTTTAAGTTTTTTGCTTAGGGTTTCGATTTAGGGTTTTAATTTTAGGATTTCGATTTAGAGTTTTGATTTTAGGTTTTAATTTAAGGTTTCAATTAGGGTTTCAACTTAAGGTTTTATAAATTTATGAACTTTTTTAAAAATTTTCAACATTTAAGTAGACTTTGGAAATAAACTCATATTTTGTAATTTTTCTTAAAATAACAAAATTTTTTATATTTTCTTTTCTTTTAAAATTATAATTATTTTTATTTATTTACTTTTATTTATTTAAAAAATGGATTTTTATATTTTTATTTATTTTCCTTTTCAATAAACATTTTTTTATTATTATTATTATTATTATTATTATTATTATTATTATCTTTTATAATTTTTTTAATATTTAATAATTTTCCAACATCTTGACGAAATTATTATTATTTAAAACATGATTTTTAATTCCCTCCAACATTTAGGTTGAGATTTTAAAACATTTTTCTCTCTTATAACGTAATCTTTTATTTATTTATTTATTATTATTATTTATTTATTTATTTCTTTTGGTATAAACCTAAGATGTACCAAAAATCAATTGTATAAACAATAAATTAAAATATGAAAATTGCATAATCATCTAAATGAACATAGAGATTGAACTAACATGAAAACTAAATTGCAATCTTCTATGAAGGATGAAACTAATTTATTGTCTTCCACTTAGCCTTGCACTCAAAAAACATGAAAACAAAAGATGAATATCGCAAATGACCAAAAACAAGACCTAGTTAAATTCATGTTAACGCTAACCTAATCTAAATTCTTTTTTAACCCAGGGATGACATTGTGAGATCAATCAATCCTAGGAGAACTAGTAAGTTTGTTCAATTTTCATTCCTAGCCTGTCTAAGGGAATAACATTCAAACTCTCTCCTCTCACAAGAACTCAAGTAGCTGCATCATACAACATGTTAAATGGAGAGAACAAATTTTTCAAAGGACTATAGACTAAACTTTTGAGAAAACAAGCACCTAAAGCTTTTCAATGATATCAAACTAATAAACCCTAAAAAAAAACATTTAAAACTTCCATTTGTCATAGATTATGGTAGAACCAGATAATAGTAAGTATTATGTGAAAAGGAAAATAACAAAGTAGAAATAAATTTGAAAATGAAAGAAAGCCGAACTCACTATTTTTTTTTTTTTTTTTGACTCACTTTCCTTTTGTTCCTATTTTGGTCCACCCTTTTTTTTTTTTTTTTCATTTTGCTTTCAAACTGTCGTTTATTTCTAACTTTTTCTCTAGTTTTTCTTTTGGTTACTGCTTGCTTTTTTTTTTTGCTAGTGGTTGCACATTTTTTCGCCCGATAGTGCTGCCACTTGTATTTTTTTTGCTTTCAGTATTTTGCCTCAATATTTTTTTGTTGGCTTGCTAGTTTTTTTGTTCTTCATTGTCTTCCTTTTTCTAGTTCATCTCCTCTGGTATGTACTACTAGTTTTTGCACGTCATTTTTGTATTTTTTTTTGCTTCACTCTTTTTTTGGTTCTTTCTTTTACGTTTTGCTGCTACTAATTTTACTGTTGTATTTTTTGTGCATTATTTTTGCCAGTTTATCTTAGCTGTTGGTTTTTTATTCACGTTCAGCTTTTTAATTTTTCACTGTTTCTTTGTGCACATTCTGTTTTTTTCTTTTTTTTCGCTGCCTCTTCTTCACGTGCTGCCTCAATTTTTGTTCTAGCCTCCATGTTGCCAGCCAAGTTCGTGTCTCCTCTCAACCTACGTCCCATGTCCCAACCATGCATGAAGCATTTTCTTTGGTTTTTCATGCTTCACATGCTCATCAAGTTCTTATAGTTTTTTCATGTCCCATGTTTCCACGTGCTCATCAATTTTTTATGGTGTTTTCATGTCCCAAGCAGTTTTTATTCTCTCTTTTATTTTGCACCATCCTTGCACGTCAGTTGGTATTTTTTTATATCATTTGATGCGTGCATTCTACCTTTTTTTTTTTTTTTGGTTTTGTACATCCTCCAAGCTTCTTTTATCAGACATAGCCAAGTCATGCCTTGTTTTGGTGTAATCCACTTTGGTCATTTTTAACTTCTTTTATTTCATTAAGGCTCCCATTTATTTTGGGCCAAATTGTACTGTTATTATTTTTATATGTTTTATTTTTATTATTTATTTATTATTTTTAATGTTATATTTCTTAATTTTATTTATTTTTATTTGGGCTTTCATTTAATGGCCAACGATGGGCCATTAATGGACTTTTAAGAATGGGCCTTTTATCGGGCCATTCAAGAATAGGCCGTGCAATAAACTCGAACAATGATGATTGATACCCAATTACTAATACAAGTTCGGATTAAAACAACAAAATATTTTTGACAAAATTAAGTGTCTACAATATAAATAGTACGTAAATAATGTATCTATTAAATCTATTAATAGTCGAATATTTAGATCATATATGGTTTAAAAAAGAAATGCTTCCTTCAAGTTTATGAGGTTTGCGTGCTACGTGATTGTCATATACTATTAAATTTTATATTAGATTAAAACATCCTTCCCTATCCCCATCCAATGCTTTTTTGTATTTCTAATTTACACACTAGTTTTTTTATATATGCTTAAGAATCATGAGTGACAATTGTAACTTAGAATATTTTAATCTTTTTCTTCTTTGTAATTGTAAAAACTATATAATCTTTGTAGGAAGAATTTGTCTAAAAGATAGATCCAGCCTCTACCCCATTGACCTTTTCAGATGAACTAAAGAAAGAGGTAAATATTATATGGTTTTGCCTTTTAATACCTTAGTCCCACAACAATCCAATTAAGAATTCACCTTTTAGATTTGTTTTTATGTTTGATATTCAAACATCTAAGATTTTTTTTCCTATATTTTCTTTTGCCAGGCCAGTATGTTGTTCAAGAAACTTTGTTGAAGTTGGATGCTTTTCTCATTTTCACTTTACTCCAATGCTTGTAGGCTTCTCAAATGGTTTCCTGATTGCTATATATAGTCATAATAAATCAGCTTGCCAGAATGTTTAGTATATGATGTCTTGATTTCTATGGGTTTTTGAGGACATATCTATACAAACAAATTGTTTGTTTTTAATTTTTTTTGAGGTTGTAACCCAATTACATGTTTGTATATAAAATTGTTATTCTTATTCCATCAAATATTTCATATTATCAATTTTACTTTCTAATGTGTGAAACATTTGCATAACACTTAGCCATTGTTATTCAAATCAAACTTAAATGTTTACAAAAGTTAAGTTTAACATTTGTACCCATGAATTTTGTTGTCATTGCTGTTGCCAATTGTTGGTTACTTGTTGCTACCTTGTAGTATGTTATTGAAGCAATTCATTCTTTTACCAACTTTAACTGATAAGTTGCTACTTTTACTTATTTTATATTTTTAAAATTATGCAAATGTTTGAAGAATGCACTGCATGATAATGGTAATGATTTCAATATACTATATAGAAAAGCCTTTTTGTTAAACCATCATTTCTTTACATGATAAATTACTCAATCAATTGGCTTCAAAACTTATGCTTCAAACCATTTACCGGAGCAATATTTCAAATGATGAAAGAGAGGCAATATTTCAAATGATGAAAGAGAGACAGCATAAATTATTAGGGCTTTAAATAAAAAGGATTCCTTTCTAATTTAAAGACATTGTTTTAAATTTTATATTTAAAAAATCAAGGTTCTAAATGAGTTGGTTGGATGTTAATTTCTATGATGGTTGGATGTTAATTTCTATGAATTTGCTAAATTTATTAGATGTTAAATTCATTTGATACACTAGGTGGTTTCTGAAGGTTACTTTTTCATTTAACTTTATGGTATTTCATTCTTTATGTTTGTTTTGCTTTGTAAGTTTCTAGGTTAGCATTTAGTTGTGCTCTTTGAAAAATAATTTAAATTTAAGTTAAATTGAGTCATAACAATTTTAGGCAAAATAGATTTGTAAGATTAGCTAAAGCCTAATTGACTAGTTTAAGGTTTTATGAAATCCCTACTTTTGTCTATCCTATATATATATATATATAATTGCAATAATTGATGTTTTAAACTAATATATCTTTTTTTTTTTTAGTTATTAGATATATTTCTCTATGTTGAATGCTACATTGCAAATAGGTTTACTGATTCTTTTGAGATTTAATGATGATGACAAACAAACAAGTCTTCAATGAATAAGTTTAATATCTCATTATCATTGACTTCAACTAATATAAATATTCAAAATATAAATAATTACACAATTTTTTTCTCTTATATATTGTTCAATATTTAAATTATTAATATATAATTTTATTTTACTTCTGTAGCTAAATTACAAGTATATAACTTTATTTTACTTTTGCGACAAAACACAGGCTTAAAGCCTGGTATATATATTATAATATAATCAAATGAAATGGTAATCTCATTGGCACCGGAGTGTCTGCACAATATACAACTTAGACTAAGACTAAGGCAGACTTATTCAAAAATAAGATGGGTCTATCTTTGGTCCAAATCCACTAAATAAATACATAAATAAAGTGAGTTGGAATAGGGAGATTGCATTCATACTAGCTGAAAAAGAAGATCATGAATATGAATGGGATTGTGGTCAGGTTTATTATCATGTAATCTGCAGGAGTAAATAAGCAGATTATGTTCACATGCAAATCTCATGATTTTAGGCATGATTCTAGTAATGCAATATGAAAGTTTTCATGCTTAGAGGAATGTTCCTAGCCTATATATTTTCTTTTATTCTTTGGTAAAAGGCAAAAGAAAGTTTTCTTTATCTTTAGGCAATCTTCTAGATTGTTTTTCAAGTTCTGTATCTTTTAGATGACTTTTCTAGAGTGGTGAACTTTTATTATTCTGTATCATTGATTATAATTCTTAGGGTGATTTTTTGCATCCTTTAGTTTCTAATCTTGGTGGTGAACTTTTATCCTTTTTAATCTAATAATCATATTCTGTCATTATTCAAATCCTTGTGAGTTATTTTCTTTGTGAGGTTTTTTGTTTGCAGTTAATCTCCGCATTTCAAACATCAATTTCTGGCATCACTCATTCCTAAACAAATCACATAATTTTAAAGTTAAGTTCTAATGTTATTGTCATACATGGTGAGACCCATAAAAAAATTAAAAAAAGTTAAAACTATTTATGTACCCCCAATAAATAATAAAACACAATACCTTACAAATATTGCAAGGTTATTGGTGAGCAAAATATTTATATACTTTAAGTTTGTAAATAAATAAATAAATAAATAAATAAACAAATGGGTTTAGAGAGTTCATTATGTTAAATATCAAATTTAAAATCAATTGACGATAAGTGGAGTTATAAAAAAATTCAACTTGAATATAAAACTAAAGAAAACTCAATATTTAACAAATGTAAAATAACACAATTTTAATGGACAATGATCCATTTATAAACATCTTATTGTGTTTAATGATTATGATAGCTGCTATTTGAGGAATAGACTTTGCATTGGATATGGGGTTTCAGAAGATAGTAGTGAAATGTAATGCTTGGAGAGTCTTAGGCTTTACTTGCTACGATGGTTAGAAAAATAAAAAGATGAAAAAATTGAAAGATTAGAAAAGTAGAAAGATGGAAAATAGAGTTTTTCTTTTTATTGGTGTGCTTCCTTCCTAGAAAGATAAAAATGTTAAAATAAAATGTAATTTTCTTTCCATAGTAATGATAGAGTTGAAAAATAAAAAGAAAGAAAATAAAAATTATATAATTTTACCATTATAATATTTTAAAATTAAAATAAAAAGAAAAAAAATCTAAAAGTAATGGACAATCTTATAAATATACAATACTTATTCACATCTATTTCATTTTTTCCTCTTTCTTTCAAATTTGGAATGATTTGTAATTGTGAATAAATGTGAAAAATGGTAATCTTTCTTATTTTCTTTCTTCTCACTTTTTTTCCTACCAAGCACACTCAAAAATTTTCCTTTTACTTTTCCACCCCCCCAATCCTTCTTTTCATTTTTTTCACTTTATCAAGCACACTTTTAGGCTTTGCTTGTATAGAAAAATAGAGAGACAGAAAATTAGAGGGGAAAAAACAAAAAAGATAGAAAATATGTTATTTTTTTCCATGGATGTGTTTGGTAAAAAAGAAGGAAAAGTGGATGGAAAATGTATTTTCTTTCTTCTATAACTTGATAGAGTTGAAAAATGAAAGGAAAGAAAATAAAAAAAGAAAATTTACCATCACCCTTTATAAAAATATTTATCAAGAATTATAATTTCCTTTTTTGTTGGCATTTATTTGATTTTCATTTTAAATGAGATGTTTTTTTTGTTTTTTTAAATCTCAAATTGAGTAAGGATAATTTAGTATTTTTATTAGATATACTCACATGATCACATTTTTCCTCTCTTTATCTGTCCAATTTGGACATTATAATTTGTGGATGGGGAAAGAAAACAATCATCTCTCCCATTTTCTTTCCTTCATTTTTTCTGTTGTACCAAGTATTTCGAAAATCCAGCTTTCTTCTACTTTTCCATCAATTACTTTTCATCCTTTCAATTTTCAGTTGTACTAAGTACAACCTTAAAACTCTATTGGGATTTTAATTCTCTTTAGGTATAAATATTTAAACAATTTTGACGAGAGAAAGGAAAATATTATATTTACATAACAACTAGATAAAAAATTGATAATATCGAGATTAAATTTAAAAAATATGTATTTTTTTAAATAATACGTATGTGTACAATTTATATATATATATAAAATAAGTATATGTAACATTGTTCTTTGGTGAATTTTTATTTACTATATTCTAGTAATAAATTTTTACCTTTATAACAAAATTATTAGAGGTAAACTTATATCAATGAAGCTTTAGGCAACATCGAATGATGGTACTACGAACCAATAGCAAAGGATGCCTGCCTGCTTGCTTAAAACACATAAGTCATCCTTAAAAAAGTTTAAAGCCCAATAAGAGCCTAATCCTCGTCAATACCAGAGGAGCTTGACCACTCAAATATTCCTTTTCTGTTAGAACCTTGGCCTTATATTTGCATCCCATGCTAGTAATTAGGCTTGCCCCTCACTTTGGTTTTGGTCATAGCTTCTTTTTATGTTGAACCACTGAGCCAGGCTTGGCCCAACCAATGACTCCCAATTCCCACTTCCAAAAATCGAACCCAACGGCACCCACATTTCCTCTTTAAACTTTATATCATACAGCAAGTGATTTTTTTAACAAAAAAGAAAGAGATGAAAATTTAAAGATAAATAAAAAATTTAAATGTTAAAATTTAAATTGTATAGTTATCAGATATTATTTTTTAAGAATGATTATATAAATTAATTAAATTAAAATTTAAATTTCAAGTGATATTATTTTAAATTTTTATACTCAAAACTTTTATACATATATATATGTACTAAGCAATTTAACTCTTGTCCCTTATTTTTTTAGCCTTCATTATTCAAAGGAAAAAAAAAAAACTGCTCCAATTGAACAACTAACCAAAACAATAATTATAAGAACAATTTTTTCTGAAATAATAATAAAAGATGAAGAATGAACCAATTTGCCCTACCTCTAAAGAAATTAAAACGCTGAATTTTCAATTTAATCGCATGATAAAAATCACATTTTCCCACTTTTTTCTGGCAACTGACATGGCTTCAGTTCTGGGCTCTCCGGGTGGTAGAGTCCTGACAATACTATCTGGTACTATGACAACAGCGTGTAGATCGGTCAAACTTGACAAGTTAATACCAACCATAAGCTTTTCATAGATCAGACATATAATCAAGGTATTCTAACCGGTGTTCAAGATTTTGGTGCTTTCTTGGCTTAACGTTGAACTGGGGGCTTGACTTTTATAGAGATATGTCTTTCACTATAGTAACTTACTATTAGTATGATCTTGGGGTAGTATAACTTTTCTTTGGCTGAGGGAAAGGGATCAATGATCTATTTAATAGATTAACAAGAATTTTTATGCAGAGGATCCATAATAATATGGCAACTGCAGAGCATACTCAACTTGTATTACTGCAAACTTTGAATAGTTTGAAGAGAAGCATGAAGCTAAAAGATGTAATTATGGAAAAAGAAAGATGAAATTACCAAAATAGAAGAGAGGTTTTTAGCCAAACATATTTTATAAAGGAAGGTTTCCTACAAGGGATGTTTTTTGATAGGTTATGGATGGTTCATAGAGTTTTTCGATGATTACTTTCTAGAGAAGTATCATTCTATTTATACAAGGAAAAAGTAAAAGAATAGTAGCCTAATAAGACAAGACTAGGACAAAGCAACTTTACAAGTGGCTTAAGGTAAAACTAAAGGACGGTGAGTCATAACTATGATATAATGACTCATTATTATGGTACAATGACTCATTATTATGGTACAGTGACTCATTATTATGGTACAATGACTCATCACTTATGGTATGGTGACTCATCACTATGACTCATACTAAAGTACAGTGACTCATTATGACTTGACTAAGACATAAAGTTGATAAAGATTTTACATAAGGTTGTTTTGATGTGGAGGCATCATTATCAACTTCTTTGGAGTCTTTTAGAGAAAACTGAAAATATCACACGTAATTATACAATATTGGACTGAAACAGGGAATCTTCTGTCTTATAGTACCATGAGTGTCATCATTCTGAGAAATCTTCTGAAAAATCTTCAAGGTACTAGAGAATGAGACAATCATCTACCCACCTGAATAGTTCTTGTTCAAAATCATCAGAATTAGAATCACAACATTGGAATAAGTTATTGTAAACTCTATGTTCAAATCTTGCTTGAAATCTAGAGAGATCTTTATCATTCTGCCAGTAAGGGTTTGCTGGAAGTTCTACTAATTCTGAAAGACAGTGAAGATCAAAATTAACAAGTCGTTGTGATAACTCATTCCACCAAGTGTCATAAGGTGGTTCAGGAATTCAATGTGCCAGGTGAATGTGTAATTCTTGGATGTATTCTGAAGGGTACCACCACCATGGTTTTTTTTGAAAGGAGGAAGTTTTACAGGTATTGGGAGGTTGTTAATTTTATAGAGTCTTTTTAACAGGAGCTTGTACTCATGAGCATAGAGAAAGATAGATTTATATAGAGAGTATAGATTACACACATACAGGTCTGAGTGGGGTTGAAAGAAAGCATAATTTTTAGAGAGTTCATAAGGTCGGTGGAAGAAGAAGATAACATGGTAGTGTGAGGGAAAGTGTTGGTGAAAGAATACCAAATATGGAGGGGTTTAAACCACTTTAAAAAAGGTTCCTAAATGAACATCAACTTCATAAAAGAAGTCATTATTAGCAAAAGTGATTGTGGTAAAGTTGAGTTCAAAAGAGTTAAACTTAATGGCAATGGTGTAGAGTTGGCATAAATACCATAAAAGAACTAAGGCTTCTTTGAATAAACTTGAGGTATGAGGGATTTGGAATAAGTGTAGAAAAGGGAATTGAAGATGAAAACCAATGGGTCTGAAACCATGATCACCTCATTTTTTGATGAAAATAGCCTGTATTTTGTAGATGAGATCATGAGCACGTCTTTCAAGTATCTTTTTGACAATGATCTACTAGATTTCAGAAGATAGATTGTGAACGAGAAAAACTTATTGAAAATCTAGATCTGAAACAAAGGGTTTGGATAAGGGAAAAGAAAAATATTGGTGACCGTTTGAGGAACAGGGTCAAAAAAGGGTAAAGGTAAAGGTTAGGAAGACATCATGTAAAAGACTGGAATAACTTACAAGGTGTTTGAAGGAGGTTTCGAAAGAGGTCTTGTGAGCATGTCTGGAATAAGGTTATCTTTGCCTTTTATATGTACGGTGGTGAAAGAGTACTGTGAGAACCGCTGTGATAGCCTGAGTAACTGTGCATTTGGTATTTTTTTCTTTTTGAAATTGAGCATCTGATCAAAGGTTGACATATCCAATTCCATGAGAAAGTGAAATCCAATGAGCTGAAATTTAAATCTTTGGATTCCATACTTTACAACTAAAATCTCTTTTAGTGTAGAGTGATAATGGAGTTTCGAATCTTTGAATTTTTCATTCCTGTAATCACAGATTTGTCTGGTTCTATCTTTATCTTCTAAAAAAATTACTGACCAGAACTGTTCACTAGCATCGGTCTGCAATATTCTTTTACCATTTGATGGAATCTTTAAAGTGAAAAGTGACTTTGCTTTTATCTTCAATCTTGTATTGTATTTGTCTGGATTTGAGACCACGTGGATGGTTTTTTTTTAGCATCTGTCTGAGTGGATGTGTAAGCTGGGCAATATCTGAGAGAAATTCACTCATGTAATTGACTATGCCGAGAAATTGCTAGATTTGCTTTTTGGAAAGATTTTCATTAGGAAAATCTGCAAGTGATTGAGCAATATGAGATTGAGCAATGTACTGACCATCTTTAAGATGCATGCCTAGGAAATCAATTTCTGTAGCACCAATGATCATCTTTTTCTCTGAAAAGTATTATCCCATACTGTTGAATAATACGCTAGAACTTATCCAATAACTGTGCATGCGAGGTGTCATTAGGAGAGAACGGTAAGATGTCATCAATGTAAATCAAAACATTATCAAGAATTAGAGTAAATATCTTGGTCATAGCTTTCTGGAACAGTGAAAGAGCAACTTTTAATCCAAAAGGTATTACGATCCACTGGAAATGGTATTGAGGAATGCAAAACGTTATTTTGTATCTGTCCTGTGGATGTATACCGAGTTGCCAAAATCTTACTTTGAGATCAAACTTTAAGAAGACTTTTGCATTTGTCAAATCTGCAACCAAAGTTTTTCTGTCTGAAAGAGGGAAACTTATCATCTGCAAGAAAAATGTTAAGAGGTTTGTAATTGATTATCAATCTTAATTTTTACGAACTTGTTCTAAACGTTTGTTGACATAAAATGCTTCACATGCCCATGGAGAGGAGGTTGGTTCAATTAATCCTTGAGCCTGGAGAATGGAGCATTCTTGGATTGCTTACTTGAAATGATCTGGGTTCATGCCTGAATGACTAGCTTTTGTAGGATTGGCATTTTCATCTTTTTTGAAGGGAAGAGAAATGAAAAATTTTGGGTTTTGCCAAAGTGGGTGATCACATTTTTGGAGGAAATCTGAGTGAGTTTCTGCACACGAAAAGTGAATAAACTTATGTTTGAAATCTTGAAAAACATCTGGTTGAAGGGTTAGGGTGAAGAGGTTGGAAAGGTTTTTCCAAGGTCTAAAATAACTTTCAAACTTGATACATTTTTCACTAAGCTTTAAACCTGGTATATTGGTAATGATATCAAAACCAATAACAAGGTCTTTCTGGGGAAGTGAAGATCTTAAAATCTTTTGAGTTATGTGACATCCTGAAAAGATTTGAAGGGTAACAGGGTTACTGATAAAGTCTGTAAAAAATACATTTTCATCAGCGGTTTTATAGAAAAGTTTTCTATTTGGTCCAAAAGTGTTTGGGTAAGATAAGGGGGTTTGCTATGGTTTGGGCTGCACCAGTATAAAAAAAACTGTGACTGTTATAGGAGGGGAATGTTTGTGAGTGAAGATCTGTACTGGAGCTAAGGGTAATTTTGAAGGTTAAAGGATTTAGATTTTTTAGAGTTCTTAAACTGACATATACTCATAACATTGATCATCTGTGAAATCATCTGAGTATTCTGAGTAATCTGAATCTGCATACTCATCATCATCAAACTGCTTAATCATAAACAAGGAGCTTTCATTCTGCTCATCATCAAGGGAGAAAATTGATTCAAGATCATCATCTGAGAGATTGATACTTGAGATATTAGCAATGTCTTGGATCATCTTGACAGACTTTTTGTCTGACTTTGGGCAATTCTTTGAAAAATGTTTTGGTTTTCCACAGAAAAAATATTTTGAGCTTTTGATCTTTGGATCTTTCTTCTTTCTTGTAAATTTGAATCTTTGAAATCTTCTGGGTTTATCAGCATATCTAAAAAACTTCTTATGTCTGAGTTTAGAGATTATTGGAGGTCTGAAAGGTCTAAATCTTCTGAAATGCTTTTTTTTCTTGTTGCTACAAAAATATGTGGGATCTTTGGAAGAACATTTGATTTGGAGTCTTGAGAAGAGTAAGAACTGGGCTTTTCGAGCTTTTTGGAGTTGTGCACCAAGGTTTTGATGTATTTTGTGCTATTTGCAAATATTATCAAGGGCTTCAACATCATCTTGTAGATGTCTTCAAGGGTCATAGATTTAACATCAAGAGATCTAAGGTTCAACTGGGTTCTTATTTGTTGGGTAAGTTCTTCTGGAATAGAATTAAGAAATGCTTGCTTTAAGTTAACATCATCGAATCCATTAAGTATGTAAAAATACTGAGAGAATTATTGATAGTGTCTATCAAGGTCTTTTAGATAGAGAGAACAGCATTTTAGTCTGAAAAATTACTCTTTGATCTTTTCTAATCTGTGAGTTTCTTGTCCATAAAAGATTACTATAAATTGAGAGACAGCTTCTGTGATTGTTGGGCATTGAAAAAATTGGAGTTGTCTGTATTCACTAATGTTGTCCTAAAAATTTTTCAGAGTTTCAACTAGTCTGAAAATAAATCTGATCAAAACTGTGTTCATCATAATATTGGGATGAGAGTTTAATTCAATGAGTCCCCATGCTAAGAATTCTTAAAATTTTGAGGGCTATTTTGAAGGAGAAACATCATCAATGGTAAAAAATGAGAATTTTGATGTTGAAAGAGGCACATGTGATTGTTGTGGAGGAGAGTGTTGTTCAGCATCCATTGCATCAGGGTTATGAACTTCTAGAGTATCATCTGAAACTTCAACTATTGGTTCTGTCATGAAAATTTGAGGGAGCATCATTTCATCTGAGTCAATAGTATCATCTGTTTCAACTAATTCATCTGATTTGACAGTGTCCATGTGAGATTCAATCTCAAAGGTAGAGGAAAAAATATCTTCAAGAGAGAATTGAAGAAGGTTGTCTTGTGCCATCTGGTGAAGTATTTCGGGAAGGGTTTGTGTAGGAAAAATCATAAGTTGTACAGGTTTTTGGGTTGGTTATGGTGTAGGATTTTGAGGTGTGAAACTTGAGCTTGGTTTTAGTTTGAAAGGTTGAGAAAGTGGTTGTTCTGCTACTCGTTTGGGTTTTGGATCAACTGGTTGTTTTTCTTGAAATCTGTGAATCCATTTTTCAGTTGTACCGAAAGGGGGTTGGTCTGGTTGGTCTGAGATAGGAGTGAAGTATTGTGTTGGTTGTGAGGATGTTGAGATAGATGTTGGGGGTGGTTTGTACTGAAAAGGTGTGAAAAAAGGTTTTGGAGGTGAGGTTGAGGATTGTATGGTTGAAATGAGGAGGAGTATAGGCTTGGTAAGGAGTATCATGCATACCAGTGTGATATGGTGTGAAGATGTTGTAACTAGAAGCTGCTTGTTGTTGTTGTTGTTTCTGACGAAACTGATTTTGAAGGTCTGCAAGTTGAATCTTTAGGCTCTTCATTTCTTTCTCTCGTTCAGTGAAAGCATAAGTGAATCCAGTGTTGTTTCAGCATGTATCTGAGTTCTTGATCAAGTGTGATTATCCTTGACTGAATTTCAAGAATAATATTTTGGAGATTGACAAGGCTCTGATCAAAGTGTTGACTGACTTGGTCCAACTTATGTTCAATTCTGTGCAGGTATGAATTCTGCTGGAGAGAATTTTCAGTTAAGTTTAAAACTGCTTCAGCACGAGAAAACTTTTTTGGTTTCCATATTCATCTCTGTCAGTGGGAGTGGGGATTTTTGGAATGTGTTTGTATTGGTCTTTATGAAATTCTTCAAAAGAAGGGAAATTTGAGCTTGGGTAAGTTGGTTGCATCATGGAGATTTGTGGTAAAGGTGTGGGTAAAGGTTGGGTGGAATTTTGGGTGAAATCTGGTTTTTGTGTGGGTTGATTTGAGTAGGTTTGAGGGTGTGTTTTACCTTTCTTAGGATAGATGACATAGTAGTCAAACTTTCCTAAGGGTTCACCAAGGAGATTAACTTCAGGGTCTCCATTTTCATATCTTTCTTTGAACTTTTGCTGGGAAGACTTTTTTTTCTTTGAAATATCATCATCATCATCATCCAGAAGCTTTTATCTCATCTGGCATTCTTTGCATTGACAATTTATGTCCCAATAGCAATGTCCTTCTGGAGATTTATATGCATACACGGAATTTTCATTGGACTGAAAGTGTGTGACTGGAACATCAAGGAGATCAGCATGACATCTTTGCATCATAAATTGGTTGGAAAGATTGTTGGAGGAGGAACATCCTTTCCTTTGCTGTGATCAAATTCAATTGTGACAGTACCATCCTGATTTGTCTTGTAGGTTGGATCAAAGTGTTCAATTGGTTCATCTTGCTTCCAAATCTTTTGATAACTTGTCGTCCACGTCTTTGGGAGAAGGGTGGCTTGTTCTTCATTGGAAATCTGCTTAGGAATATGAACATGTTTAGGAGTTCTGTCTGTTATTTTCATTTTAACAAAAACTGCATCACTGGAGTGGGAAAGAGGCAAGTTAATGGCATGATCTCGAACTCTATATGCCATCTGATAGTGAAGGGTCACCTGGAGGCCTTTCATTTCTGTGCCTACGATTTGGACTTGAACTTTTAAAGCATCTAACAGGGTTGAATCATGAAGAGACATTTTATAATTTGGGAAGACTGTAAAGAAGACAGTTCTTACATTGAGTGTCGTTTCAACGATTCCAAGGATTGCATGCTTGTAATCTTTAAATCTGGTGCCAATAAGGCCATTCTGGTACAGACAGAAATTCTATTTCTGCCATGGAAGGTTAAGGCGATTCTGATAGCACCAAAGTAAATATGAGTGTATCCTTGTTCTAACCACTGATGAGAAAATTCTTCTGGGATCTAAAGAGTAACAAAGTGCTCTTGAGGTCTTGCTGGAAGAATACATTGATCAAAGTTTGTAGCTTAAACATACTTTTTTGAAGCTGGATATTTAGATTTTAAAAGAGTTTTTAAAGATCTAGTAAGAGAAGGGGAGGAGTTTGAGAAAACAGTATAAGGATTTATAAGAGGTAGAACTGTTTGTTGGGTTTTCTTTTCTTCTAGAATATAATCTACTTCATATAAGAACTTAAGCTTAGAAGAAGAAGATTTTTTAAGTATAAGAGATGGAGGAGAGGACAAACTAAAAGAAGATCTGAAGGAAGAAGGTTGAGAACTAGAGTTACAAAGAGTGGATAATCCATGAAAATAAGACTCTTTTTGGTTTTTCCTTTTCCAATTTCAATAATCAAAACTTTAGAAACATGATTTTCTTCTCGCTATCTTAGCAAGCTGCAAGCTCTGATACCATTTCTATACACAGCGGCAAGTAGTACGAAGAAAGTGAAATCCAATGAGGTGAAATTCAAATCTTTGGATTCCATACTTTACAGTTAAAATCTCTTTTAGTGTAGAGTGATAATGGAGTTCTGAATCTTTGAATTTTTCGCTCTTATAACCACAGATTTGTCTGGTTCCATCTTTGACTTTAAAAGGATTGCTGACCAGAACTGTTCACTAGCATCGGTCTGCAATATTTTTTGCCATATGATGGAATCTTTAAAGTAGAAAGTGACTTTGCTTTTATCTTCAAAGCTTGTACTGCATTTGTCTGGATCTGACGCCACGTGAGTGGTTTTTTGTTGAGCATCTGTTTGAATGGATGTGTAAGCTGGGCAATATCTGGGAGAAATTTACTCATGTAATTGATTATGCCGAGAAATTGCTGGATTTGCTTTTTGAAAAGATTTTCATTAGGAAAATCTGCAAGTGACTGAGCAATATGAGATTGAGCAATGTATTGACCATCTTTAAGATGCATGCCTAAGAAATCAATTTCTGTAGCACCAATGATCATCTTTTTCTTTGAAAGCATTATCCTATACTGTTGAACAATACGCTGAAACTTATCCAATAATTGTGCATGAGAGATATCATCAGGAGAGAACAGTAAGATGTCATCAATATAAATCAAAATATTATCAATAATTAGAGCAAATATCTTAGTCATGATTTTTTGAAACAATGAAGAATAACTTTTAATCTAAAAAACATTACGATCCACTGAAAATAATGTTGAAGAATACAAGTTACCATTACACTTCCAATCCTCATCAACATGGAGCGTGCTTAGTACGCTCTTTAATTGACTCTCACAATCATCTTCATGCCCTAATGTTATTATCTACAATTTTAACATTAACTGCCTATACCCGGTAAATCCAAGCAAAAGCAACCGGCTATCCCCACACCACCTTCCTCCGCTTCTCACTAGGTAGGATTTACATCCCCACATATATATATATATATATATATATATATATATCACAATTCTCAAGCTCTTTTCCTCTCTACAAAATTAACATCAACAAAGAACGATAACATTGTTTCTTCTTTGTTTCTCTCCGAAGGCAAACAGGAAAAAAAATTAATGGAAAGAAAATTTTTTAATCATTGTAAAATTCCCTCTCTCAAACGCTTTTGCTACAATCACGAGAATAAAACAGAGTAGCTTGCTTAAAAACACTGATTTTTTGTTTTAATCTTTACAATTTAGGCAGTTTTAAGAAAATTACTTTCTGGTTTTTTTTTTTTCTTTTGTTTTGGAAATTGTTTCCATTAGCGTGCCTTTATCTGCAAGTAAAGTGAATTTACACAAAAAATTCTTTTTGGTGGTGATCTGTTGGAGAGGTGAGGAGGAAAAGACTTTCTTCGTTTGGCGATTTTCTGTTTGGTTTTGAGATCTGCTCTGTGTTGGTTTAAACGACTGTGTTTTTTGTTGATTGTAGGATTTTCTGTTTGGAGATAATCAAAGTTGAAAGCATGATTTGTTGGTGAAAATAAAGAAAAATAATAATAATAAAAAAAAGGTTTTTGTTTCGTTTGGAGAAAGAGATGAAGCGGTCTAGAGATGAGGTTTACATCGGTGGCTCTCAACTTAAAAGACCGGTGGTTTCTTCTCGAGGAGAAGGGTAAAATCAAACTTTAGCTTCTTTTTATATTATTATTATTTTATTTTACATTTCGTGGTTTCATCATGAAAGTTAACAATGAGATTAAGTTTCTAATTACAGGTCAATTACTATCGCTGATTTTCTTTCTCTTGTTTAGTTTAGTGGATTTTATTAGTATTTTTGGTTGTTTAATTTTAGTTTATATTAGTTTTCTTATAATTGTAAATTATCTTTGCACCTTTGATGGAAAGATCTTTTTTTTTTTTTTTTTGGGTTTAGGTTTCTGGTTTCCTAAAAATTATGGCTGCAAATTTCATTTTCTTTAAAAATGTTTGGAGATAGCAAAAATAGTAAATATTCTTTTTTTTTCTGGATGGACACGTTTCGACTTTTTCTTATGTGAAGTTTATGTATGGTTTTAAGATAAGGTTTTAATCGTGTGTGAAAAAAGGTTAGATGACCCAGGCTGCTGACCTACTTTTTCAGGGGATAGTGACATTTTTTTTTTCATTTCATATAAAATAATGTGTGATGATTTACTGGAAATATGCTTTAATCTCACGATGTGTTATGTTTTTGAATGATGAAGCTCTGGGCAACTGCAGATGGTGAGAGGGACAGGAACTGCACAGAAACTAACAACAAATGATGCACTGGCATATCTCAAGGCGGTTAAAGACATATTTCAAGAGAAAAGGGAGAAATACGATGACTTTCTTGAAGTAATGAAAGACTTCAAGGCTCAAAGGTCTGATCATTATGGTTTTTTTCTTTATCCTTTGGTAGTGTTTGTGTAAAGCAATTTCTGACTTGTGGTAATGTTATATCGAGTATAGAATTGACACTGCAGGTGTCATAGCAAGGGTGAAGGAATTATTTAAAGGGTATCAAAACCTAATTTTGGGTTTCAATACCTTTTTGCCTAAAGGATATGAGATCACCCTCCCACAAGGGGATGAACAACCTCCCCAAAAGAAGCCAGTGGAGTTTGAAGAAGCTATTAATTTTGTGAACAAGATTAAGGTAGAAATTTTGTGTCATATCTGAATTTTATGAGATACTTTTTTGCATGCAAAGTTTGTGATCTCATTGTTGGATTCTTGCAGACAAGGTTTCAAGGTGATGACCATGTCTATAAGTCATTTTTAGACATTTTGAACATGTATAGAAAAGAAAACAAGTGTATAACTGACGTTTACCAGGAGGTGTGTTGGGTTATATATTTCTTATTTTCTCTGTTTTCCCTCTTCGCATTTTAGTATGGATTTATCTACTGCCTAGGATGTTGGATTTTGATGATTAGAAACTACACTTCCTTATAGGTTGCTGCCCTTTTCCAAGACCACCCAGATCTGCTTTTTGAGTTCACTCATTTTCTGCCTGATACCTCGAAAACAGCCTCCAATCATTATGCTTCCTCTGGTAGAAACACTATACCCCGAGACAGGAGCTCTCCTATCCCTACAATGCCTGCAGTGCCTGCTGACAAGGTTTCTCTTAGCTTAATCCTTAACTCACTTTAGATCACATATCGAAAATATGGCTAACATTTGATTTTTGAGAATATCTGGCAGAAAGATAGGACTACAGCTTCGCATGCTGACCTTAGCATGGAATGCCCTGATTCAGATTACAATAGAGTTATAATGGGAGCAGAAAAAGAGCAAAGGAGGCGTGTTGAAAAGGAAAGGGACAAGAGAGAAGACAGAGATAAGAGAGACCGAGAACAGGATGACCAAGACTTTGAAAATGATGGCAACAGAGACTTCAACATACGGTTTCCACATAAACGGAGCGGAAAATCTGCTCGTAAGGGTGAAGACTCAGGTGTTGAACAGCACCAAGTTGGGGATGGCTCTGCATATGACGATAAAAATGCAAAGAAAAGTGAGTTTTCTGCTTCTCAGTTAAACATTTATGGGCATAGGTATCATTTTATCATCATATTAATTTAATATTTCTCTTGGAGGGGCTGCTATACACATTTAAAAATTTATTCTTCATTTAATTTCCTCATTTATCTGCTTATTATTCCTGGAAGTAGGGAAATACCATTTGTGCAAATAGCAATACTTTTCCTGAATGGATGTTTTCTTTTTGTGGCAACTCTCATCTGTATGATCGTCATGTAAAAATTGGATTGTTGTAAAGTTTTCAAAATTTTATTGTATGCCTTTTGATCTGCCTTGTCATGTTGCTTCTTTGACTTGGTTCCTTTCATATCAGGTCTGTATAATCAGGAGTTTGCTTTCTGTGATAAGGTGAAGGAGAAGTTACGAATTCCTGATCGTTATCAGGAATTCTTGAGGTGCCTTCATCTCTATAGCAATGAAGTAATCTCACGCACTGAATTGCAACCATTGGTATGGTTAATAGACGTCTTTAGTTTGTAGTTTATCTTACATATTTAAGTTGGAACACTTAAAGTTTTATTAAGTTTTTCAACTGAAAAAAGCTCAAGTTATTCCCAAATTTCAAAGGCAGCATTTTTTGAATTGACCTAAGCACTTTGCAGAGTTTCAACATCATAATATTTGTTACCCAAAAAATTCATTATTTAGTATCACTATTCTTTGATATAAGTCCTTGAGATATATATGAAAAGCTTTCAGTTAGAGAGATGACTGAAATAAAGCTAGTAACGTTTCGAAACCTTTCTTGTACTAGGTTAATGATTTGCTTGGAAGTTACCCAGATCTGATGGATGGGTTCAATAAATTTTTGATGCAATGTGAGAAGAATGGTATGTATTTTAGACAAAAGCTTTGAGTTTTCTGATATAAATTCCGCATTTTCAGTGTTGACTAATCAAATCCTATTACGCAGAGGGATTGCTTGGTGATTTTGTTAGTGAAAGTAAGTAAAACTATTTGTTTTTCCTCTTATCAACTTTAGTTAAGAGTTCCTTGTAGTTTATCACAAAGCAGAGATTAATATCAATTGTAGATTCATGTTGGCAAAACTAATGAAGCATCATAGTTGAACTGAACTTACCTCTACTTTTGGTGGAGTTTCAAAATATTGCATATAGAACCAAATTGAACTAATAACATTTAGTTCAAAGTTCTTAGCAAGTTATTATGCTTGCAGAGATCTTGCGGAATGGACTGTTACCTGGATCAGCTAAGATGGACAGGGATAGAGATCGAGATAGTGAAAAGGGTGATTGGATCAAAGATAGAGACTGTGAAACCCAAGACAGGGGTAGACTTGATAAAAGTTCCTTTGGCAATAAAGATTTAGGAAGTCATAGGATTTCTTTATTTTCCAGCAAGGATAAATACATGGGAAAACCCATTAATGAACTTGACCTTTCTAACTGTGAACGGTGCACTCCTAGTTATCGACTTCTTCCAAAGAATGTATGCAGTTTTTGCTTCTTGCTCATCCTTTTTATTGTGATCTGGAGGATATGTTGATGCTCTTATAAATTACTTTACTTGTTTAATACCTTGCAGTATCCGATACCTTCTGCAAGCCAGAGAACAGAGCTTGGCTCTGAAGTTCTCAATGATCATTGGGTTTCTGTTACTTCAGGGAGTGAAGATTACTCTTTCAAACACATGCGCAAAAACCAGTATGAAGAAAGCCTATTTCGGTGTGAAGATGACAGGTTGGATCTTCCCTTAGCTTGTGATTGCATTTTGCCCATGTTTTTCCATATTATACATGGTTGGTTGTTTTATTTCACTTTATGTCTATTTGGGTTTTTGCTTGTGTGTTATGGCATCACTTAAACTTTTATTGTAAAATTACCTTTTTTGTGGAGTTTTTATCCTCTCTGTGCTCATGGGTGCATGTACACAACTTCACAACCCTTTATGGCTTTGTTAACTATTTGGAATAAATTGTGTGTGTGAGCCTGCTCTTGCTTAACTTTACATCCCTTCATGTCACTATTGATTGCTTAAAATATATTTTAATATTTCACTTATAATTAGTTTGGTAATTATTAACTTTGTTCCTTGTTGTCAGGTTTGAACTGGATATGTTGTTAGAGTCTGTAAATGTAACAACCAAGCGAGTAGAAGAACTATTAGAAAAGATTAACAATAATACAATCAAAATAGACAGTCCAATTCATATCGAAGAGAACTTCACAGGTAATAAGCTGACTAACAAGGAATAAGATATTTGCATATGCATTGTATAGCACACCCTTTCCTTCTTGACCTGATAGCTGTTCTCTTATGATTATCACTGCAGCTCTGAATCTTAGGTGCATTGAGCGTTTATACGGTGACCATGGACTTGATGTGATGAATGTATTAAGGAAGAATGCCAATCTTGCTTTACCAGTTATTTTAACCCGCTTGAAGCAGAAACAAGAGGAATGGGCTAGATGTCGTTCTGATTTTAATAAAGTTTGGGCTGAAATTTATGCTAAGAATTATCATAAATCGCTTGATCATCGAAGCTTCTATTTTAAGCAGCAGGACTCCAAGAACTTAAGCACAAAAGGTATCTTCTGCATTGTCCTTTTAATGGGGAAAAAAGATCTAGAGCTTGATTGTTGGATATATTGGTATCTAGGAGGATCACATTGACTATATATTTCATATGTTTACATGCAACAGGATTTTTATTTGTTTTAAGTAATCGTTTGAAATTTACCATGAATAGCAACAAAGAGTATTTTTGAAAACCTTTATTATCAGTGACTTCATGTTTCCTCCAATTCTTCATCCTCTGGGAAGTAACTTCGTGCATATTTGATCGATTTTATTTTTGAAACTACATGTACAGCATCTCTTTCTGTATTTTTTTAGTTGTTTGGTTCATTCAGGACAACTTTAGTATTTTTAAGATTCTATTATACTGGAAATGAATTTACAAATTGAAAATTGTTGTATATATTTGACTCTTAGTAATAATCCTAAATCTTGGTGGTTTAACTGAGTAATTAATTGTATAACACTTAGCTGCTTTGAATATTATCAGTTTTCATTGCACATTTTTCATATCTGTTACAGCACTATTGGCTGAGATCAAAGAAATCAGTGAGAAGAAGCACAAAGAAGATGACGTGCTTCTTGCTATTGCTGCTGGAAACAGACGACCTATTATTGCAAATTTGGAGTTTGAATACCCTGATCCCGAAATTCATGAAGATCTTTATCAGCTCATCAAATATTCCTGTGGAGAAATGTGTACAACTGAACAGTTGGATAAAGTAATGAAAATATGGACTACCTTCTTGGAACCTGTGCTTGGTGTTCCTTCTCGTCCTCAGGGGACTGAGGACACTAAAGATGTTGTTAAGGCTAAGAACAGCAATGTCAAAAATGGTACTGCTAGTGTTGATGAGAGTGAGGGGAGCCCTGGTGTTGCCACTGTTGCCATGAATTCCAAACATTTAAATCCTTCCAGAAATGGAGATGAAAGTATTGCACCTGAGCAATCAAGTTCTCATAGGTCTTGGTTGCTGAATGGAGATAATGGCATCCAACAAGATGGTTCTGCTGATACAAATCGTGTTGGTCATAAGAATGATTCCTCTTCTGATGCTCCTCAACAAGATAGAATGCAGTTTAATCCAGCTAATGGTGATGAAATATCAGGGGTCAGCAAACAAGCCAGTTCTACTGAACGATTAGTCAATTCGAATGCATCTCTTGTTGCTGGGGTGGAGCAAAGCAATGGAAAAACTAGTATAGATAATACTTCAGGTTCGCTAAGGCCTCTAAAATAGTTTCATTTTTTATGTCATGCTAGTTATTCCTTTATTTTTCCTTTTTCTTAAAATGTTAACTAGAATGCTGAGATATATATTTGTTGCAAGGTCTTAGTGCTAATCCTTCCAGACCTGGTAACGCTGCTGTTGAGGGTGGACTTGAGTTAAAGTCGAGTAATGAAAATTTACCTTCATCAGAGGTATGGCAAAAGTCATTTGGCTATCAGTTTGAATACACCCTTGAGATTAGGAATAAATTATTTGCTTTGCATTGCTATTGTTATCACTATTATGTTGCCAGTGGTTGATGCTCATTCTTGATATGGATACTGGAACAAGGCAAAATGCACTTTTAGTTGACCATTTAGATATGTAACCGATCTATAAGGTTTATCATTTTAGACTTTGTATGCCTAGATACTAATGACTCATCTCCTGCTATTTCTTTTTTGGTAATTTAATGGACTGGTAGAATTTCCTCATGAAGTGTCTAATATGTGACTTTGTGATGGTATCTTTGAAAAGTTTCGTCACTATAGAATTTGTACATAAAAGTAAAGCATTAGCCAGCGTATTTTCTGTGATTGGACAGCCTGGCTTGACTCAAGTCAGAAGGTTAGTAGGAATAAAATTATAAGTTTTGGATTTTGACAGTTATAATTCTACTGTTAAATGTGCTTGAAATTTATGCATACTGCAGGGTAGCAGTTGTTCTAGACCAATCTTATCTGGAAATGGGACGATGGAAGGCAATAAAAGTCACAGATATAATGAAGAATCTGTTGGACAACAAAAAGTTGAAAGGGAAGAAGGAGAGTTATCCCCAAATGGGGATTTTGAGGAAGACAATTTTGCCGATTATGGAGAAGCTGTTTTGGAGACTGCCCAAAAGGTGAAGGATGCTGCAGCGAACAGACAATACCAGAGACAAGGAGAGGAAGAAGTGTGCTGTGGAGAGGCTGCTGGAGAGAATGATGCTGATGCTGATGCTGATGATGATGACGAAGGTGAGGAAAGTGCTCAGAGGACATCAGAGGATAGTGAGAATGCTTCTGAGAATGGTGAGGTTTCTAGAAGCGATTCTGGTGAAGGTGAATCAAGGGAGGAACAAGAGGAAGATATAGACCATGACGAACATGATAATAAGGTGGAGAGTGAAGGTGAGGCTGAAGGGATTGCTGATGCCCATGATATGGAAGGAGATGGAACATTGTTACCATTTTCAGAACGTTTTCTACTAACTGTAAAGCCCCTTGCAAAGCATGTCCCTTCAGCATTACAAGAGAATGAGAAGGATTCACGGGTTTTTTATGGAAATGATTCATTTTATGTGCTTTTTAGGCTTCACCAAGTATGTATCATTGTATTGAAGTCGTAATAATTAAGTAACCTTAATGATATTTGTATGTTCATCAACCTAGTAATCCCTTACACAATTTCAACAGACATTGTACGAGAGAATACAATCAGCAAAGATTAATTCAACATCTGCAGATAGGAAATGGAGGGCGTCCAGTGATCCAACTCCTACTGATCTTTATGCCAGGTAATTTAGTTTAACTTATGGTGCTGCAGGCATTTTTAGAAAGTGGTCAGTACATGTGTAATTTCAGCTCTTTTATGATATAGGTTCATGAGTGCACTTTACAATTTACTTGATGGCTCTTCTGATAATACAAAATTTGAGGATGATTGCCGAGCTATCATTGGAACTCAGTCATATGTTCTATTCACGCTGGATAAGCTGATATATAAACTTGTCAAACAGGTAATATTAATTTCTTTTCCAAAGTTTCTTCCTTTTCCCTCTGTTTCTGACTGCAATTTATTCATCTTTGTGGTGTTTGCCTCAGCTTCAAGCCATTGCAAGCGATGAAATGGACAATAAGCTTCTTCAACTATATGCATATGAGAAATCAAGAAAGGTTGGAAGATTCGTTGATGTTGTTTGTCATGAAAATGCCCGTGTTCTCCTCCATGACGAAAATATATATCGTATTGAATGTGTAAGTCTTACATTTTCTTTTCATTTTTCTTAGATTCATTGTTTATTTGATCTTTGATACAGAACTCTCACATGCACTCTGCATCTTATATTTCATTGACTGCAGTCGTCCACATCAACTTGTCTTTCCATTCAGCTTATGGACTATGGGCATGATAACCCTGAAGTGACAGCTGTTTCCATGGACCCTAATTTTGCAGTGTATTTGCACAATGACTTTCTATCGGTTGTTCCCGAGGAAAAAGAGAAGCCTCGGATTTTCTTGAAGCGGTACATTGACAATAGACAAAGTTGTTCAACATTTATTCTATGAAGTTATCATGACAACATATAAATGCGGTGTTTCCAGGAATATACGCAAATGTGTGAGTGGTGATGAGCTTTCTTCAGCATGCCAGGTGACAGGACTTAAAGTAGTTAATGGTTTGGAGTGCAAGGTTGCTTGCAATTCTTCCAAGGTATATCATATTAGTATAAATTCCTTCTCATTGTGATGAAAGTTATTGATGCCACAACGGTTGTATTTCTTGAGAATATATATACATATATATAATAAGTTAATGAGTGAAATTTGTACCTGGTAGGTCTCTTATGTTTTAGATACGGAAGATTATTTGTTTCAAGTGAGACAGCAGCCAGCCTCTATTCAGAATGGCCCATGCAATAACCGGGCAACAGTTTCAAATGGTGATTCAATTAGACTACGAAGGCAACAGCGATTTCAGAGATTGCTACTGGCATATACTTTAATGGCTTAAGTAGATATGGTAAGTCTAAATCCATGGCATAAGTAGTTAATAGTATTGAAATCCATTCTTTTTTTCCAATTTAAATTATCCCAAGGTGAAAAAATGACACATGCTCTGACATAATTTTTGCTTCAGATTTCTTTGTTTTGTTAGTTGGGTTTTGCATGCATTACATACACAGTCAGGCGCTGGGATGAAAGAGTAGACAGCTGCCACAGCCCTTTTTGAAATCATGGTTCAATGTAGTATCATATATTTTCTATCTCACCAACCAAATAAGAAATATCGAGTAAAAGGGATTGAGGTTAAAATTTAATTGTAGTTATATCTTGTAAGTTGATGGTATTTCCGAATTTGAGCCATGCTCATTTACATAGAGGTAATATTCATTTCTGCTGTAATACCTCAGATCATATTGTTCAAAATCCGTTCATCCATAATTTTTCTTACTCATCTTTTGGGCTCCCACTGCTTCTGCTTCTCTTATTACTGACAGTTTTACACCTATAAACGGAGTATTTTTTTTTTCTTTTGTTCTGCCGCTGCATCATATCTCTTAATAAAAATTTCAATCAGAAGTTTGGCAAATTAGTTTCTATTTTTCTCTCTCTGAAGATATTGTTTGAGACATCTCAAGGATAAATTATAGATGTATAACAAAAAATAGGGGCTTCAATTCGTATCATCATATTATTGATTTCATTGTTTACCGTCCTAATTCCTATTATATATGTGCTTTTTTTTTTTTTATTGGAGAAAGGCTAAATATAAAAAATTAGACCTGGTAAGTCTGGCTGAACGTGTGGATAATTCAGGTGTGACTCTGTTGGCTAAAACAACCAGATCAAATTAATCAAAAAACGATATTTCCAATTATCCATTCAAAGATGGCTGTAGTAGGCCATGCCCAAATTGGAAAGTGGTCCTTTCGCCGAAAAACCAGTTTCATTTAAAAAAAAGAAAAACCAATTTAATTTGCATTTTTAACCGGATCAAGATGTCATCTAATTTTCGTTTGTTTTTAATTTAATCCTCTTCTAGTAACACATTTTTCACCCACATTTAAAATTTGTCTCGTAATACTCCTTAAAAAAGTGCATTTTTATCAATTATTTTGTTCCTAATAGTTTTACTACTAAAAGTGTAGAATACTAAACGACTAGCATTCACTTGAGAAACATGAAAATATTGATCTTTTCAAAAATGCAATTAGGAATCTCTTTGGTTGTGTTTTTATCTTGACAATTAATGAGACTTTGATACGCAAAGGATGTGCTCCACAGGTCACACAATTTTGTTGATGTAGGCGTGTAGCCTATTCCAAACTTGAGATTACATCACATCAAGTGATACACAACATATCGTTACCCGTTGAACAAAAATACCTAATTTATAGGTTATTGCAAAAGAATTTCATCCAATGAGCTCGTCTAGGGTTGATAGTCTGAAAACATTTTGTGGTAAAAAAAGCATAGTAATTTTTTTTCCTTATTAGAAGTCTTTAAGCAGACAATCAGGAGTAATTCGAATATTTGTATTGACATGACCTGACACGTTTAGTGTCACATCAATTCGACCATATCATTATTATCCTCTATTGATCCCTTATCTTTCATCTATAAATATAAACATCCAGGCATCATCAAAGCAAGTTCCATCTAGTCCCAACTCTTTATTTTTCTCTCCTTTTGGTCTTTCTTATTCTAACTTGTGCATCAGAGTATAAACGCAAGAAATACCCCATACCTTTACGTCTAATTGCTCTCTTCTAGTCTTTCATTCTTTCAGGAATACTCTCACGTTGAAACTCAGCACAAATATTTGGCATGCTAGGTAGGGCTCTTTTTTATTCATTAGCTGAGCGTGGAGCAATGCCACTTAAGAAGAAAACTTTGAAGGAAGGAAAGATACCCATCATGGCTAGACTGAAAACACACAACAACCAACACTCGGACTAACCTATCCCAGAATAAGTTGGTCTGACCATAAAACAATTTCAGGTCTTGACCAAGCAAATAAAAGCCCTTAAATAGATGTTACAGCCTATAAGCCCACCACAGGCTTTGAAAGTGCTCGACTTAGTCAGCTTTGGCTGACAAGCTGCAAAAAGACAGCCTAGTTACAAAGAGATAGAAGCTTTTTCAGCATTCAGAGAAGAAGAGCATAACACCTAAGCTTACCATTACCCTCGTCACAACTCAACACACGCCATTTTCTACAAACAAATAAATCTCGAACCCTAACAAGGTAAGGACTTGAAAACTTGGATGTAGTCCATGCAGAAAGAGTTAAAGGTAAAGGCAGTGGCCTTTGAGGATGAGCTCAAAATTTTGGAGACCTCACCATTTACTAAAGAGATTGACAGAGCTATGCCTTCGAAGGGGTTTAAAATGATAACCTTAAAAACTTATGATAGTATTTTTGATCCCTTCGATCATCTAAAACTTTATAAAACAAACATAATGATGTAGGGAGCAAACGAATTTTTTATGTGTAATGGTCTTGCTACTAATCTTAAGGGTGCAACTCAATCCTGGTATAGCAGTTTGGAACCAAAGTCAATCACAACATTTAAAGAACTTAGCCATGCATTTTTTTCCTAATTTGTAAGTAGCCATAAAATGAAAAGACAACCTTGAGATTAATGTCAATCCGCCAAGGTCATAACAAATCCTTCAAAAGCTATGTCATACATTTTAATGCAGAAGCCTTTAGGTGAATGACCCATAATAAACGACTACTGTAGCTGCCCTGACAAGTGGACTCAATAACAGAGAGTAGCACCTAAAGTTGACATTGTCATTAGAGCTACCCAAGACTCTGGTCGACGTCCTACTTGTAGTTGAAAAGTATATAAATACTAAAGCTACAATAAAAATCAATAGAAGTAAGAAAGGCTTATCTCCATTTTTCAATGATAGAGATTAAAAAGACTCATCCCCCTCATCGATCATAAAAAAGCCAAAGATTTTTACGATCCTTCTCCAAGAAGGAGATGATATAAGGCTAGAAACCTCAGTGGAGAAAGAAATTATACAACATTGAATACCTCACATGAGAGGATTCTAATGCAAATTGAAAGGAATCTAGAGCTCAGATGGTCGAAGCCACTAAAGTAGAATACAAGGAAAAATTCGACCAAAAGATGTGCCTTCTATAGGGACATAAGCCACAATACTGAGGTCTTTATCAACCTTAAAAATAAGATTGAAGCTCTAATTATGAGAGGTCAACTGAGGAGGTTTATGGAGCAAAGAAGACAATGACAAAACAAATTGAACTACAGATGAAATCGAAGAGAACTTACTAGGGACAAAGAATGTAAGCCAAAAGAAAACAAAATGGGAAAGTTTGAGTAGATGAGCCAAAAAGGGAAGAAGGCCAAGCTGATAATAACAAGCTAATCGTTGGAGTGATTAATGTGATTATTTGAGAGAGCTCAACCTCAACCAAAAGATGATCATGGTCGTAGATTTTTTAGCAAAGAAAAAAAATACTAGAAAAACAAACTGATCTCATTCAACTTAGAATATTGAAAGGAATCCAACACTCACATCATGATGCTATAGTAATTACAACTGTAATGTATAATTATGTAGTTAAGAGAATCTTATTTAATAACGAGAGCTCGACTGATATCATGTACTATAGCACCATGAAAAAAATAAGAATTGGTGAAGACCAGTTGCAAACGATCATACAACCTTAGTGGGATTTGGGAACAAACAGGTACGATAAAAGGGACTATTAAATTATTGATCTTTTTAGGGATGAAACTGAGGACGATCACCTTGGTCATAGAGTTCATGGTTATGGACATCCCATCTACCTATAATATGATATTAGGTCGACCTAGCCAATCTCTTATGCAGCCCATAGACTCAGCTCCTCATTTGAAAGTGAAATTTCCAACACCCTAAGGGGCTAGAGAGGTGAGATGAGACCAGTCCACAGCATGACAGTGTTATGTCATAATAATGAAAGGCAGACTAGCAGTTTGATTGAGACTAAAGACACTGAAGAAAGATAAAAAATAAAAAAACAAAAAAACAGGAAAGCATGAGTAAGAACATACCACGTAAGTTCGACATGACGAAAGCACACTTTAAAGTCGTTCCGAGCTCTTAAGCTCAAATAATAGACACCTTTTGTTCCATTTTTTAAATTTTTAAAGTGATTTTAAAGATGACCGAGCTCTTAAGTTGATGCAAACAATTACATATCATTCGGATTAGCTAATATGCCAGCCAAAATATAATTTGAAATGAAAAATATATATTGATTCAACCATATATTCCAACTAATTATCAATAACATACTAATCATCACGTCAAGATTTATCTATGCAAGAAATGGTCTCGACTTAACTGAACAAAAAGAAATAATTGACCAAAAACTTGATTCGGATGAAAATCAACCTGAACCGATAGAAGATCTTGTAGCTATATAATTTTAGGATAACATCCTTGAAAAACATATGCAAATCAAAACTAAACTTAAGCACAAATAATAGTTAATTTAACTTTTGAAAAACAATGCCAACCTCTTCGCTATGACACCATTTGATATGCCCGAAATCGACACCAATGTAATGGTCCATAGGTTGCACACTAACCTTGATGTGAAACCAGTTCGGTAAAAGAAGAAAACCTTTATCGTAAAAGATAAAGGGCTATTGAGTAGAAGGTTAACAGATTATTACAAGCAAACTTCATCAAGGAGGTTTATTACCCTGAATGAATAACCAATATGGTCATGGTTAAAAAGCATAGCAAAATATCAAAAATATGTGTTGACTTTATTGACCTAAATAAAACATGCCCAAAAGATGGTTTTTCCTTCCCTAACATAGATTAGTTAGTGGATAATAGCACTAAGTATGACTTTTTTAGTTTTATGAACGCCTATTTTGGTTACAACTAAATTAAAATGCTGAAGGATGACGAGAAAAAAATAACTTTCATTATCAAAAGGGTCTTTACTATTACAAAGTGATACATTTCGAGTCGAAAAACACAAGGATAACCTATCAAAGGCTGGTCAACAAGGTCTTTAAACATTAGATTGACTGTAACATGGAAAATATATGTTAATGACATGATAGTTAAAAGAAAAAGTTTGGCCAAGCAATTAAAAAACCCTGAAGAAACTTTTAACACCTTGAAAAAATATAATATGAGGTTTAACCCGAGCAAATGTGCCTTTGGAGTCATTTTAGACAATTTTCTTGGCTACATGATTAATAAGAAAAGGACAGAGGTGAACCCAAAAAAGGTTCAGGCAATCTTCGATATGAAAGCACCAACCTCGATAAAAAAGGTGTAGAGGCTAACTGAAAAAAATAGTCGCCCTAAGTAGGTTCATGTTTAGGTCAGCAGAACGATGTTTACCATTTTTAAAAATTTTCAAAAACATCTCTAATTTCATGTGGACCCCTTAATGCCAAAAAATCTTTAATGAACTCAAAGAGTTCTTATCCTCTCTACCTATTCTATCTAAGCCGAGGTCTAACAAGACCTTATATCTATACTTAGGCACTACAGACCAAGCTATTAGCTCAATCTTTGTTCTAAAAGAAAAAAAAAGGTAAAAATTGATCTATTTCGTGAGTAAGGTGTTGATGGGATCAGAGATTAACTATAGTAGTATAAAAAAATTAGCTTATACGATTATCACCTTGGCCAGAAAGCTCAAGCCATATTTTCAAGCTTATATGTTCCATGTATTGACTGATCAATCACTAAGACAGGTCTTACAAAAATTAGAATTGTTAAGAAGATTAATTAAGTATGTGGTAGAGCTTAGTGAATTTGACTTGCATATACTCCTTAGGTTAGCTCTAAAATCCCAAGTGTTAGCGGACTTTATTATAAAGCTTACCTTAATTCATCTTGATAAATTACCCGAGAAGAATAAATAAGCTCCAAACAAAAAAAAGTGAACTTTTTGTCAACGGATCAGCCATGAGCCATATTGAAAGGGTTGGCCTTATTTTGATCAACCTAAAAGGACTGCAATATCAGTACGCCTTTAGGTTTAAATTCAAGGCATCTAACAATGAGGCAGAATATGAAACACTAATAGCTGGCTTAAGATTGGCAGTTGAGCTAAATGTTCAGCATATAATTATGTATAGTGACTCTTAAATAGTGGTTGGTCAGATAATTAGGGAGTTTAGAGTCTAAGAGGAAGTTATTTAGAGATATCTGGATAAAGCACCAGCCTTGGTTGTCGATTTTGAAAAAGTCAAGGTAAAAGAGATACAAAGATCCAAAAACTCATTAAAAGACTCTTTGTCTAAGTTAACTTCAAAAATAACAATTGAGAGTTCAGATTAAGTCCTGGTGGAAGAACCGATACAAAAAAACACAAAGAAAAGTTCATAGGACAAATCATGAAAAAAAAAAACTTGGATAACTCTGATCATGACATACCTGACCATAAGAGCACTACTTGAAGATAGGGTTTGAGCTAAAGCATTGATGAGGAAGGCTCCTTGATATACGATGATCAATGAAAAATTGTAAAAAAGATCTTTTAGCTTATCTTATCTAAGATGTGTAGATGATGTAAAAGCAAACTATGTTTTGCTAAAAATTCACTAAAAAATATGCAAAAACCACCTCAAACCTCGTTTATCAGCTTACAAAATGCTCAAGCAAGACTACTACTAACCCATTATTAGAAAAGATACGATCAACCTGGCCAAAAGATATGATAAATGCTAGAGATTCACCCACGTACAACATCTCTCGTCGATTGAGTTCACCCTTATCATTAGTCCTTGACCTTCATATAATAGGGGATGGATATCCTTAGACCATTCACTCCAGCCATAAGTAAGAGAAACTTCATCTTAATAGCAATAGACTACTTCATGAAATGACTCAAAGCTGAGGCATTGGCCATTACAACAAACCCCAAGTCGAGAAATTCATGTGGAAGAACATAATTTGTAGATTTTGCCTACCTTAGTCCATAATAAAGGATAATAACAAACAATTCAAAAATTCTAGGTTTAAGAAATGTTGTTCAAATCTTTACAACGACCTGAGATTCACGTCAGTTGCTCACCCTCAGTCCAATAGACAAGCTGAAGCCATGAATAAGACAATATTAGAAGCCTTAAAAAAAATTAGATGAAGTGAAGGGGAAGTGGGCTAATGAACTTCTCGGGGTATTATGGGCTTTGAGGACGACCACTAAAGTACCAATAAGAGAAACTCTGTTCCATCTAGCATTTGGAATGGAAGCCATAATACCCATTGAGAGCAATTTTTTGAGTTTAAAAGTCAAGCTAAGGTCAGAAGAGAGAAATGAATAGGCCTTAAGAGCTTACCTAGATCTCATTGAAAAACAGAGAGACATGGTTCTAACATGAATAGCGATTTACCAACATAGGGTATCTAGCTATTATAACAAAAGGGTCTAAATAAGAACATCATGAAGGGTGACTTGGTATATGAGAAAGGTTGAAGCTGTATGAATGAACGATTGAGGTGAAAAGTTAGCTCCGACTTAAGAAGAACCATACGTAGTTAAAGAGGTCATCCATGATGCGACTTACAAGCTACAAGACATGAACGTCAATGCCATTCAAAAGATGTAAAATATGAATAACTTAAAAGTATATTATCAATAACTTAGACTAAATCGAACTCATACTTATAACCCAAAAATCAATGAAGTTATAATGATTATGTTCACTTGACAATGCTTAGCTTTAAAATAGCATCCCCAACCTGATGTATTTGACAAAAAATAGTTAAAACATGCTAATGTTTTATTCTGGCTCAAGCCTCAATTGAGTTAATAAAATCCAACCTGAGACTTAAATGGATTCTTAAGTTAATTTGAGATATTCTTAGACACTTAAATGAATCTTTAGCTCACTTAAGTTGAGCTAAAACTCTGAATTATTGTGTATTAAACCAAATATTGGTTGAGTTGACCGTGTTAACCATGCTTAAATAAGTAAAGAAAAAATAAAATTAAACTAAAACTTGAATAAATTATATTTAATTCTTTATTGAACAATCAAGTTAGTACAAAAAATTACCACTGAATGATTTCTATTAAAGGTCACAACAAAAATTGACTTTACATATCAGCACTTTTGAATGAAACTTAATAAAAATTTACAAAAGTTAATGAAAAAATAAAAAAAAAAAAACAAATAGCTAAGCATCAATAACATCGATAGCAGCAGTAATGGCACTACATCATTAGCTACAGCAGCACCATAATTATCGACTTGTACCTCTTTAATTTTACCCTTCTTAGCTTGGGTCTCAAGAGCAGCCTTGAGCTTGGCACCCAATGTTCAATCTTTACCCTTTCCCACTTTTTCCTCTTTTTTGGACTAAGTTGAATTAGGCATCGATCTGATATTATTAATGTCAATAACAAAAAAATCAAAGTTGAGGTTAGTAAATTTGAACTACACTTCATTTTTAGCCAGCTCGAAGGCCCTAAGCATATTGTCCCTAGAGAACACCATTAAGAGCTTGAGGAATTCATTAGAGGCCTTGAAGTCCTCGATAATTTTTTTTGGTCAATTCTTTTTTCTCTTTTCTTCAACCTCTATCTCTGACCTCAGTTTCGTTATCTCAGCCCAAGCGTCACCAAGTTTTACTTCGACTTGCTCCCTCATAAAATCCCCTAAGGCCTTCTCAATATGGATGGCTTCCAGCTTGGCAATTAGCTCGTCAATTCTCTTATTTTGCTTAGCTTCTTATGGAAGGCATTGAGACTGGACTTATGCTGCCTAGGCATTTGAGCTTTTTTTTATGTTTCTTGCTCAAGACGATCATATCTTTCTTGGCCTCAAGCAGGTGGGTCATGGTTAGAAATACATGATGAAGGGCCTGGGTATTGTTGTTCACAAGTGCAAAGGGAGTTTTTGGAATACTGCACAAGATGAACTTAAACTAAGTAAAACAAAAAACAAAATAATGATTGACCAACCTGAAGTTGAGCAACACTTACTGTTATCATAATGGTTTCAAAATTGCTAGACATAAAATTTTAAAATCGAGGAAAATATGAAGAGTCACCACTAATCTTTTTTGTTATATGCCATTGGCCACCTAAAAAGTTTATCTTTTTAATAAAATAATAAAATAAATTTTAAGTTTATTAGAAAGACAATTTTGGTCTATAGAAACAAAATTCAGTTTGAAAGTCGGTCACACGTGAAGAAGGATTAGAACCTCCATAGTGCCCATAAAAACTGGTATCGATTAATTATGCGTTATTTTCAGTATTGGATAAAAATGGTTTTTTTTTAAAATTTAATAATAATTCCCTTCATTTTAAAAAAAATAATTTTATTAAAATTTTTTATTTAAGAATATCAAGAAAATTTTAAATTAAAAAATTATTTTAAAAATCTCCAACATTTAGACAAAATTTACGGATAACTCTTTTCACCTAAAATTTACCACAACAATCCTCAAAATGAAAATAACATTCTTCGTAGACAATAATTGTTGGTAACTTTTCAACATCTAGGCAGAGTACAAAAATTATTACCCTTAGAATTTTAATTTAGTTTTATTTAAAAATCTATTTTTGAATTATACTTTTCATAAAAAAACATATTATGCAAAAAAAATTGATGATGCTACAATTAACTGAAAAATAATAGTAAAAGGCATAAACATGTGAAATGAATGCAAGTAATAATAAATAAATGCATATATTTCAATGGATGATATGTATGATGATATGCCATTTTGAAATCAGGTTCTTACATATAATGAGATCACCCTAACTTCCTAACCTTTAAGCAAAAAACTAACAAAAAAAAAAATGCAAAAACCACCTCAGACCTTGGTCATTAGGGGACAAAGTGCTTAGGCAGGACTACTACTGGCCCACTATAAAAAAGAATGCGACCAACCTGGTCAAAAGATAGGATAAATGCTATAGAGTTACCCACATACAATATCTCTCATCGGTCAAGCTCACCCCTATCATTAAGCTTTAACCTTTCATATAGTGAGGGATGGATATCCTCGAAACCATTCACTCCAGCCACAGGTCAAAGGAAATTCATCTTAAAAGCAGTAGACTACTTCACAAAATGGCTCGAAGCTAAGGCATTGGCCATTACAATAAACCCGAAGTCGAGAAATTCGTGTGAAAAAACATAATTTATAGATTCAACCTAACTCAGTCCATAATAATGATAATGGCAAACAATTAAAAAATCTAAGGTTCAAGGAATGGTGTTCAAACCTTCACATCAACATGAGATTCACATCGATCAACCACCTTTAGGCCAATGGACAAGCCGAGGCCGTGAATAAGATAATATTGGAGGCCCTAAAAAAGAGATTGGTTGAAGCAAAAAGGAAGTGGGCTGATGAACTTCTTAGGGTATTATGGGCCTTAAGGATGACCACTAAGGTATTAATAGGAGAAACTCTATTCCACCTAGCATTTGGAATGAAAGTCATTGTGCCCATTGAGATTGATCTTTTAAGTTTAAAAGTTGAGCTAAGGTCAAAAGAGAGAAATGAAGAGGCCCTAAGGGTCGACCTAGATCTCACTAAATAATAGAAAGATTTGGCTCTAACATGAATAGTGGCTAACCAATAGAGGGTATGTAGCTATTATAACAAAAGGGTCTGATGTAAGAACATCATGAAAGATGACTTGGTATTTAAAAAGGGTGAAACTTCATGAGTAGATGACCGAGGTGAAAAGTTAGCTCTGACCTAAGAAAGACCATATGTAATTGAAAAGGTCATCTATAACGTGACTTACAAGCTACAAAACATGAACGAAAATACCATTCCAAGGATGTAGAACATGAATAACTTAAAGGTGTATTATCAATAACTTGTACTAAATTGAACTCATACTTGTAACCTGAAAATCAATGAAGTCATAACGATTTTGTTCACTTGACAATGCTTAGCCTTAAAATAGCATCTCCAACTTGATGTATCCAAAAAAAATAATTAAAACATGCCAATGTTTTATTTTGGGTTAGAGCCTCAATTGACTTAATAAAATCCAAGCTGAGACTTAAATGGAGTCTTAAGTTAATTTGAGATATTCTTGAACACTTAAATGAATCTTCAGCTCACTTAAGCTGAGCTAAAACTCTGGATTATTTTGTATCAAACCAAATATTGGTTGAGCTGACCATGTTAACCGGGCTTAAATAAGTAAAAAAAAAAGTAAAATTGAATTGAAACTTGAAAAAAATATATTTAATTCTTTATTCAACGATCAAGTCTATATAAAAAATTACCATTGAATAATTTCTATTAGAGGTCACAACAAAAATCGACCTTACACATTAGCACTTTTGAACAAAAATTCATAAAAGTTTATAAAAATTAACAAAAAAAAAAAAAAAGCTAAGCATCAACAGTAGTGGCATCTACACATTAGCCACAGCACCAATATCGGTATGTACCTCTTTAGCCTCACCCCTTTTAGTTTTGGTCCCTAGAGCAACCTCAAGCTTGGTATACAGTACTCTATCTTCATCCTCTTCCATCTTTTCTCTTCTTCAGATTAAGTTAGCTAAGAAATTGATATGATATTATTGATGTCAATATCAGAAAGATGAAGGTTGAGACCGATAAATTTGAACTGCACCTCGTTTTTAGCTAGCTCGAAGGCTTAGAGCACCTGGAAAACTCCATATAGAGTTTGAAGAATTTACTAGAGGCCTCGAAGTCCTCGATAGTTTTCTTTTTCAATTCTTCTTTTTTTTTTTCAGCCTATAGCTTTAACCTCAGCTTCATAATCTCAGCTTGAGCATCACCAAGTTTTAGCTTGGTTTGCTTCCTTATAGAATCCCCTGAGGCCTTCTTAATATGGATGGCGTCTAGCTTGGCAGTCAACTTATCAATTCTTTTTTCTACTCAGATTTTTTCTTGTGAAAGGCAGTAAGGTCGATCTTCACAATGCCCAAGGCATCTGAGCTTTTCTAATGTTTCTCATTTAGGACAATCATATCTTTCTTGATCTTGAGCAGGTGGGTCATGGCTAAATATGCATGATGGAGGGCTTGGGTGATGTTGTCCATAGGTGCAAAGGTAGTTTTTGGAAGATTGCATAAGACGAACTCAGACTAAGCAAAATGAAACATAAAATAATGATCGACCAAGCTAAAGTTGAGCAACACTTACTATTATCATAATGGTTTTAAGATCGTTAGACATAAAATTTTAAAATAAAAAAAATATAAGAAGTTGCCACCAATCTTTTTTGTTAGGTGCGATTGGCCATCTAAAAAGTTTATCTTTTTAATAAAATAATAAAATGAATTTAAAGTTTATCAAAAAGATAATTTTGGACTACGAAAATAAAATTAAATTCGAGAGTTGGTTAAACATGGGAAAATATTTGCACCCTTACAATGCCCATAAAAATTGGTACAAATTAATCATGCATTATTTTTTATATTGGATAAAAATGGTTTCGATTTGAAATTTAATAATAATTCTCTTTATTTTTTGAAAAAAAAATAATTTTATTAAAATTCTTTATTTAGGAATATCAAAAAAATCTTTAAGTTAAAGAATTATTTCAAAATTCTCCAACGTTTAGGCAAAATTTATGGATAACTTTTTTAACCTAAGATTTGCCACATCATTCCTCAAAATGAAAATAACATTCTTTGCAAACAATAATTATTGGTGACTCTCCAACATCTAGGCAGAGTATCAAAAATTATTTCTCTTAGAATGTTAATTTAGTTTTATTTAAAAATTTATTTTTGAATAATACTTTTCATAAAAAAACATTTTATGCAAAAAAAAAAAAACTGATAATGCTACAATAAACTAAGAAACAATAGTAAAAGGCATAAACATGTGGAATGAATGCAAGTAATAATAAATAAATGCATATATACTAATGGATAATATGCATGATGATGAGATGCCATTCTGAAATCGAGTTTTTAAATATAATGAGATCATCTAGACTCCTCAATCTTTAGGTGGAGTTTAGGTGTGACTATTTATATTTAAAATCTCATTTTTAATTTTTTTCTTTCATTTAATCTTATTATTATTACAGGTTAAGGACTTATATAAAAATTTAATGAAATAAAATTTCTTAAATACCTCATATTCTAAGCTGCATTGGGAACAAATTACTTCATGTGAAATTTTTATATGTATCCTTAGAATTTTAGGATGATTTTGGGTATGAGTTTAGGTTGAGGTCTTAGGGTTTTGGGTATTTAAGGTTTAGGGCTTTGGATTTTAGGGTTTTGAATTTTAGGGTTTTAAAAATGTTGAGGGTTTTAAGGTTCTCAGGTTTCGAAGGTTTTGATTTTTTTTTTTTTGAGAAAAGAGGAATCATCCATAACTCGAATTTCATCAGTTATCCCCAACATCTAGGCAGACTTGCGAAACAAGTTCGATTTTTGTAATTCCCTTTTATTTTGACAATTTTATAGTAATGCTACACGAAGCAAACAAATTATGCACATGAAAGCTAAAATAAAATAAAATAAAATAGAACAACTAATTTAATCAATTTTTATATTATTGTATTCCTATTTATTTTTTACCATTTAAAAAATTAAAAGTGAAATAAAATTTACTTGTCATTTAGTTTACTTATGAAAATTTTTTCTTTATATTTTAAATTCTAATTTAATTTAACTTAATTAATTTTTATTTTTAATACTTTAATTTTCCAACATCTAGGCAAAATTAAATTTTTTAAAACACGATTTTAATTTTCTCCAACATCTAAGTAGGGTTTCAAAGTCATTGCATTTCATTAAAAAACTATTATTCTATTTTAATTTCTAAAACTTTTTTCTAAAAAGTATTTTTAAATTGGAATTATCCTTTCTTTTTCTTCAAAAATAAATATTTGTTTGTAAGAAATTCATAATAATATCATAATATCAAACATTCATAAACAAATTAACAAGAATAAAAATACCAAAGCTATGATAATAAATAAACAAAATAAAATAAAACAAAATATACCTCAAAATGAAGTTTTGGATTAGAATCCAAAATGAAATCCATTGTTTGAAACGTCTCTAAACCGATTGAATCGCTAGTACGGCTAATTTACTTTTTTTTTTTTTCAAAGCACACATTTTCTAAAACATTTCAAAGTTTTTTTTTTTTCACTTTTTAAAGCCTTTTTTGTGTTGACTTTTCAAAGCTACCCCTTTTTTTTTAAGTTTTAAAGGTTTTTTTTTTCAAAGCCTTTTCTGTTTTGACTTTTCAAAGTTTTTTTTTTCAAGCTTTTTTTTTTACTTTTTAAAGTTTTTTTTTTCAAGCTGTTTTCCCCTTTTTTTTTTTTTTGGTGTTTCCAAGCCTTCTTTTTTTTTTTTTTACTTTTTTAAAGATTTTCTTTTTTCTTCTTTTTCTTCTTTTATTTTCACTTTCTTTCTTTTTTCTTCTCTATTTCTCTTTCCTACGTTGAAACTGGATACCTTTCTTTTTTTTGTCAACTTTTTCTTCTTTTTTTTTCTTTTTTTCTTCTTATTCTTCTTTTTTTTTTCATTTTCTTCTTTTTTCTTATTTTTTAGTTCGGTACTCTTAGCCGAAAGTTGCTGCAACCTTTTTTTTTAGTGTACTGGGTTACTCTAGTGAGGACTGCGGTATTGTGATATTTTTGTATGTCTTGGTTTTGTTTTTTTTGGTAAATTTAAAAAAAGAATAAAAATATATTTTTTTGCTCTTGGATTCAAGTTTCGATTGTAAAGGTTGTGAAAAGGTTGGAATTTGGTGGATTTTTTGTGATGACCAAATAGGTGTATATGGAGGTGTGGGATTGGTGGTGGGCTGGCTAGGTTTTGACTGAAGGTTTTTATGTAGTAGTGTCGACAGTGATAGGCGACTTAGGTTGGCTTCAGGCATTAGTGATTGGGTAAGCTTGATGTAAGGTTTTGATGATAAGAGATCAGTGCGGATAATAGGTTGGCTTGAGGCATTTTTAAAAGCTTCAAGGGATAAGTGCAAGGTAGATGGGAGTAGGTTTTAGCAAGGTGCTAGTGGTGTCGCAGTGGAACCTGTGAGTCAAAGAGGATGGCCAAATGGTGCTTAAAAATGGTTATTTGAGTTATTTTGAGTTTAAGTTCCTGAAGAGGCCTTAGGATTTTGGTGAGGGTGAAGGTGTGTTTTTCTTTCTAGTCTCTTTGGTTAAATTCTTAGAGGTGGCTTTTTATAGCAAAGTCAAAATAGGGGTATTGGGTTTTTTTCCCTCATCTGTCTGTAATTAAATTTTGTCTAAAAAAAAGATTAAGGTTTTAGTTTGTTATGGCAGTAATGGCTACTATGTTTCTTAGTTAATGGGTTTAGCTCATTCCTTGCAATGGTGATGTGGGTAAAACTCGACGGGTAAAACAAATTAAGATGAAAATGTGGTTGACAATTTAGAGAGAAGAAAAGAAATTTAGGGAGAAGAAAAAGTGAAAGAAGGTTGTTGTCCTGGTAGCCGACCCTTTGATCTTTTTTTTTTTTGGTATTTGATTTTTTATTATTTTTTTAATTAATTAAAACAATCAGATTAATCATGAAAATGAATAATTTAGGATCAAAGATCAAATTTTGGGCTTCTAGGCCTTCAATGTCCTAATGACCCGAATCAAGCTTTAAGAAAATTGGACTTGTAACTAGACTTTAGACCTTTTAATTGGACCCTCAAATATGAATTCAACATTGACTCAATAACTAAAGTGGACCTAAGCTAACATAAAATAATCCTAAATTGGCTAATCCGAATGGGTAAAATCAAATCAAATGTAAAAGTCGAATAAACTCAAATTGACCCAGACAAAATTAGGTATCTACAGTTATCCTTTTTTGTGGATTACTGAAAACCAAGAATAAGGCAAAAACATAGACAATAATTTTGTCCAAAGTTAACAATTCAGGTTTCTTCAAAATTTTTTCTTTTTTTTTGTTTTTTATTTTTTTATTTTAAAAGCATATGATGTTTGAGATGATTTGAACTGAATGTAGGTTGACAAATAGAATGATATGGATTAAATTGTGAGTCAGGAAATAAAGATGATTGGGCCTGAATTGTAAGTCAAAAAGTAAAGATGATCAGGACTGAGTCGCAAGTCAAAAAATAAACATGATTGGGATTAAACCGTAAGTCAAAAAAGAAAATGATCGAGACTGAACCATAAGTCAAAAAATAAAAATGATTATGATCGGGATTGAACTACCAGTCGAAGAATAAAGATGACTAAGACTGTATTGCAAGTCAAGAAATGAAAATGATTAGGATTAAACTACAAGTTGAAGAATAAATATAATCGGGATTGAACCACAAGTAAAAAAATTAAAATGATTATGATCAGGATTAAACCGCAAGTCGAAGAATAAAGTGACCAAGACTGAGTCGCAAGTCAAGAAATAAAAATTACCAAAATTGAACTGCAAGTCAAAAAATAAATATGATTGGGATTGAGTCACAAGTTAGAAAATACAAATGACCAGGATTGAATCGTGAATTAAGAATATATGATTGAAATTGAGTTACAAGTCAAAAAATGAAAATAATTGGGATTGAACTGCGAGTCAAAAATAAATATAACCGAGACTGAGTTGTAAGTCAAGTAATGAGAATAATCAGGAATGAATCACAAGTCAAAAAATAAATATGACAGATTAAATTATGAGTTGAGAAATAAGAACAACCAGGACTGAATCACAAGTCAAGAAATAAAAATGATTGGGATTGAACCATAAGTCGAAGAGTAAAGATGACTAGGACTAAACTGCAAATCGAAAGATAAAATTGATTGGGACTGAGCCATATGTCAACAAATAAAAACAATTGAGATTGAACCGCAAGTCAAAAAGTAAAGGTGATCGGGATTGAACCGTAAGTTGAAAAATTAATAACGACTGGAATTGAACCACAAGTAAAAAAACATTGATAACTAGGACTGAATCATAAGTCGAGAGATAAAATTGATCAGGACTAAACTGTAAGTCAAGAAATAAGAATGACTAGGACTAAACCGTAAGTCAAGAAATAAAAACAATTGGGTGCTCTATAAATTGATAGTCAAGGTTTCGATCACTCTATAAAATCTGACCAAATCAAACTAGATTTTTTTAAAAACTCTTTATCTTTTTATGTTTGATCTCATATAACTAATTCTTGGCCCATATTTGCAATTAATGGAAACTTGCCTTAAAACTTATTTCCCTTAACTTTGACGCGAATTCGTCCTATTGTATGCTGTCTTTTCATTTTTCTTGAAGGGCTTCTTTCAGGCTCTAACTTTTTTTAAGCCATATTTTCAAGTTTTTAGCCTAAAACATCTTTTTTTTCTCTTTTTTTCTTCTTTGTTTTATCTTTTTATGTTTTTTGTTAGTTTTTTTTTGTGTTTTTTTTTGCCATCAAGGTTTTTGGAAAATTTTAGAATCTTAACTTTGAAATTTAAAATATTTTACCCAGAGGACTTACGAATCATGACTCTAAAAATAGATTCAACACGAAAAACTTAGAGATTATGCCTGGCGATTTTATAAATCTTGACATCTATAAATGTTTCTCTAAAAAGAGGTTTTGGAATTTTAAAATTTAAAATATTCTGCCCAAAAGACTTACGAATCTTGACATCTATAAATGCTCCTTTAAAAAGCGGCCTTAAAACTTTAAAATTTAAAATATTTTACCTGAAAGACTTACGAATCTTTTCCTGATATGAAATATTCAAAATTTCAAGACCTTTAGAATTTTGGGTATCATCACCGAAAGGCACTCAATTATCACCATCGAACGAATATGCAAATGATAATCAAACGTGATTACTTGTATATCACCACCGAGAAAACTTTAATGATATGCATACATGAATACTCAAATATCACCACTGAGTAAAGATGCAAATTAATTATGATATCACCATCGAGTAATCTTGTAGAAAACTTGATCACAATATTTTTCTTAACTAGTGCCAATTTTATTGGGCTTAAAAAATGGGTACTAGCTACACTGAGCTTAAATTGTCAGCTAAACTAGACTTAAAATTTGGGTGCTAACTAAATTTTGCTTAAAATCTGGGTGCCAGCTACAATGGCTTAAAACTCGGATGCTAGCTAATCTAGGCTTAAGGTGCCAACTAATATGGGCTTGGATGCAGCTACTCTAGGTTTGGGTGCCAGCTAAACATGGCTTAAAGTCGAGTGCCAACTAAACTGGGCTTAAATGCTTAAATCTATATGCCAGCTAAACTGAGTTTAAATCTGTATGCCAGCTAAACTATGCTTAAAACTCCTAGTGCCAATTAATCTAGGCTTAAGGTGCTAGCAAAATTGGGTTTAATCTATGTGCCAGCTAAGCTAAGCTTAAATTCGTATGTCAGCTAAGTTGGAATTAAAATCTAGGTGCCAGCTGCATTGGGCTTAAAACTTAGGCGCCATCTAAAATGGGCTTAAATCTTCTCTTGCATCGTGTCGTATCATTTTGCAAATAATTTTCTTTCAACTTTTCAAATTGTTTCGACATTCTAGTTCCTTTTCAAACCATTTTCCATTTTTTTATTTCTCTTTCATTTTTCATGATAAACTTCTTTCTTTTTTGTTTTATTTTTTGCTATTTTTCCTTTCTTTCCCCCTTTTTTGCTAGTATTCTTCCAAAGCTAAAAAAAAAATGTCCACATTGCTTCTTTCAGTATTTGCAAAATTGACAAATGAAATTATGATGCAAATGTCTAATCCCGAAATGTGAATATCTCTCCACTACTGCAAATGATCATAGGTGCAAAATTCTTTTCTTGTGATTTGCAATGCAAATGACTTTCCATGGTGTGAACATACCTTGACAATGATGCGAACGCCTAACTTATCCCTATAATGCAGATGTTAATATTTTTCATGTAGATGCCCTTACAATGATGTCAAAGTAAATTTTTCCATGACACAAATATATTCGACAAAGATGCAATAACAAATTTTTTACATGCAAATGCTTTTTATCAATACAAATACGAATGTTCATGCACGATACAAATGCCCCAAAGATATAAATGCAAATTTGCAAATTCAACTCTTTTTTTAATAATGTGAACACTGATTGCAACTATAAAATTCTATTTCAAAACTGTTAATGCAAATGTAAAGACTTTTAGGATGCATATGCCCTAACATAGATGCAAACACCAATGTTTAAAGTGGTGTCGTATTTGTGTGTCAAAAGATACAAATGCTAAAACTACCTTTTTGTTTCAAATTTTTTTGCAATTTTGCTTATTTCCCGTTACCTATCAAATTAAGTTTTCAACTTCTTTTTTTAAAAAAATCTCGATCGACCCTTCTCCTAATATTTAACCTATTTTCATCTTGTTTCTTCACCAAATTTTGCTTTCTTTGCTTTTCAAACATGCTCTATCGATTTTCCTTTCATTTTCAACACATCTTCTTTTTTATTTCCATTTTCGTACAACCTACAATATTTATTTTGGACTTAATCGCAAAACTAAAAAGACAAACCACCATATTCCTCTTAAAAAATTTTTTTTTCTTAATTATCCAATGAAAACATTTTTTTTCTTGAATCCAAATTAGTCTAAAGACTTTCACAATTTGAGAATTTTCTTTTGCACCCAAACATAATTTTCTTATTTTTCACAAAAAAATACATGCAAAATCATTCAAAAATTTCTAAAATGATCAATAAATTTGCCCCTATGTAATTAAATTTATATGGTTACAAACAATGAAATGTCCAAACAAATGTGATTTTAGAGTCCCTTGAAAATTGATGTTCCGTATTAGAAATGAAATAGGTAACAATAGATTGAACAGTTTAACATGCCAAGGTTTCAGTTCATTCTAGAAAGGTTCACCACTTGAAAGGAGCAAAAGAGATGTATACTTTTCATCTAGACTCACAAATGAGACATAAATTTTTTTAAAAAGTAAAAATCCTTTGAAAGTCAAACATTTCAACATTTTTTTCTAGTTTTCAAATATGGCATCCTGATAAATGTCTAAATTAGCTATGATAGGTTCAAAATTTTAAAAGCTTATTTAAGAATGAAGGAAAAAGTCTCAAATTTTAAAATTAATCCTTTTGATGAATTTCAAGGCATCGACCTTATTGAATCTTTCAAAAGTACAAGTTGCTTTATACTAGTTTCTTTTAGTTTGCTTGGCATCCAAATTGGCTTCAAAGTTTTCAAATTTGCTATAAACTGCCCTTTTCAGGGTTTTCACCATAAAGTCCCATTTCTTTTTTCTCTTTTTTTTTATCATTCTATTATGCACTTTAGAATTTCAATTTCGTCCAAAATGAGTTGATAAATCAAATGGTTATCTTGGCAAAGAAAGCGAGTAAAGGATTTACAAGTTTTATGATGGTTTCTCAAAGAAAAACTTTTCAACTTAAGCATTCATGCTTGATCCAATATAGACTTTTTAAATACATAATATATACTAGGTTCAGGGTTGGAATGAAGTGATAAATAAGCTCAAAAGGTATTTATGGGTAATAAAACCAAGGATCATTTCACCTTATATATAGAATTCCTTGTAGACTTTTTTTAAAATTTTTCACACTTGCCATTTAATTTTTTTTTTTTTTGCTTTTTTTCTTGTTTTTTTTTTGTACTTTTTTCTTTACTTTTCTTTGCACACATCCACCTTTGATTTTATAAGTTAAAAAATTTTTGGGAATTCATTTTATTTGACGTTTGCCCTAAGCATGTAGGCTTGTTTCCTTATACTTGGAATATGACCTCATTATGCATGATTCTTGAATATGTCCTTTCTTTTTTTTCCAATGTGAAAGGTAATCTTTAGTTAGGGTTCATTGAGAAAAAAATTATCACACTCAAAAGAGTAGCA